>JARQOD010000003.1:79231984-79272344 GCA_033576555.1 Oophaga sylvatica | reverse complement strand
CCCCCCCAAAATTTGGGGGTTCCCCGGGAAAGGGGGGACTCGGCCGAGCCCTGGAATTTTATGGGATTCAAGGTACGGGGCCCCGGTTTTTTGGGGGCCCGGGGGGTCGGGCCCTTTTTTTTGGGGGAAAATTTTTTCAGGGGAAAAAAATTTCATTCTGACGCCACCGTAGTTTTGGAATTTTACCAGCGCGCTTTTAAACTCGAGGGGAGGTGGGGAGCAAAATGTCGGGTCCCCCACAGGTGGGGCCCTTTCCCCAGGCCCGGGGTTTTGGTGGGTTTGCAGCAGAAATTTAAAAAACCGTCTCCCCCGTCGGTTTTTCCCCTACCTTTTTTCTTGGAGGGAAAAGGGGGGGGCCCCCGGGAGGGGATGGGGTTGTGGAAGGGGTTTTTGGGGGGGGGAACGGTACAACAGGGCCCCCCCTTTACTTTCCAATATGATATCCCCAACCCGCCAAAGGTAAAATTTCCCCCCTAAATTTTTTAGTATTTGGGTGACTCCCGGTCAAATTTTGTGGTGGACCTTCGGAAAACTGGTTTTTTTTGGGCCCCAGCTCAAAGTTCCTTTCCCCGCCCCCCTTTTTTACTCCCCCTTTAAAGGGGTTTTCGCCCAAAAGGCCCTAACCTCGGGGTTTTTTTCCACTACTGAAGAAAATTTATGCTTGGTCCCGGGGCCCCGGGGAAAATTTGCGGGTTTTCAACCAAACCTTCTAATTTCCTTCCCTTTGCCCTTTTGATTGCCAAAAAATCTAAAACCACCCCCCAGGAAAAGGGGACCGGCTTGAAAAGCCCCACCTGTACGGGTCTCGAACGAAAACGGGCTAACGGCCCCCTTCTCCCCCCTTCAAGGGACAAAAAATTTCCGGGGGAAAAAAACCCCCCCCTCTCACCCCTGGGGTGTGCCCCAATTTTTAAAAAAGGGGTTCAGAAAAGCCCAAAAACCTTTTCCTCTCCATCATCCCCCCGGGGTTTTTGTACCCCCGGGGGTACACCCCTTCCCCCGGTAAAAAACAGCCCCCCGGGCTTTTAAATACAAAGAGACTTTTTTTTTTATGCATTAAAAATAACAATTTAATGCCCCCAAACCGGGGGGAAGGATTTCTTGAACGTTGCAAACAAAACTTTAAAATTTAAAAAAAAAACAAAAAAATTAAAAAGCTTTATAAAAAAAAACCCCCCCCAAAAAATTCTTGTGAAGCCCCCCCCCAAACCCTTTTAAGGGGGGGCCGGGGGGGCTGCGGACTTTTAATCAACCTCACTCAGTGCCAACCAACGGGTTTTTTTTCAGAGGTAAGTAAAAGGGGGTTTTTGAAACCCAAAAAAAGGCCCCTTATGCAACTTTTTTCAAAAAAGTTTTTTGGGTGGCCGTTTCCCCAGCCCCCAGCCCTTTTTTAAAAAACCAAAAGGAAAAAACACATTAAAAAAATTTTAATTTTAAAATTTTCACATTAATTTTTTTAAAATTTTCTGCTGTATCAATGGGACCCCCTTTTTTGTTTTCCCCTGATCCGTGGGGTAGTTCGGGGGATTTTAATTTTTTTTTCTGTCTGCACGGGGGAAAAGGAAACATAAAATGCCCAATCTTCTAGGGGGTTTGGGAAAAGGGGATAGGCGGGGGGTGTTAAATCACTTCACCAGGGACCCCCCTAGTATGGGGCTGCTTCATGACCTTCTTGAGTTCCAGGGGTTAGGTTTTTTTCGGGGAAGGGGGGGCCCCTAAAAGGTCAACGGGGGCCCCGGCACAACTGGAGGTAGAACTTCCTTTTTGGGGGGATTTAAAAGAAACCCCCCAATATTTAAAAAAAACTCCCAGTCCCGGGGCCCAAACCGCAGGAAAATCTCCCAATCCGTGTGGATGACCCCCTTTCCCCTTTTCCCCTTTTTCTTGATTTAGCAGGGTTTTTTTTCCCCCAAAACTTTAAGGTTTTGGGGCCAATTTTAAAAATTTTTCCCCCCGGACACAGTGGGGTTTTTTTCTTTTTTCCCCCCCTTTTAAAAGAACCCCAAATTTTCTGTTGTCATATTTGAATTTGTAAACGTGGGGTTTTTTTTCCCCCGGTTTCCAATTTGTGATTTTCCCCTTTTTTTTTTTTAAAACCCCCTTTTTTCCCCCAAAAAAAGGCTTGGGAGGAGCATTTCGTTGAAAATTTCTGTTTCTCCCGTGCCTTTTGAGATTTCTTTTCCAAATTTCACTTCTGTATGTTTTTGCCAATTGATGTCCCAGTTTCAAGGCGTCGCTCCCCCCGGTTCTACCCTCCAATTTTTAAACCATTTAGTTTCCGGCCCCTTTCTCCATAAGAAGGCTGGAGTGCAGTTTTTTGGGAATTTTTTGATTGGGGTTTTCAATCAACCAAATCGGGGAAAACCCGGGCCCTCGTTTTTGTCTTCCAAATTTGGCCCAACAAGTCGGGGGAAAAAATTTTTCATTTTTTTCCCAAAAAGACCGTTTTGGGTTTTGGGGGGGGTAGGGTTTTTCCCAAATTTTTTTGCACCCTTTCCCTTACAGAATCCTTGAAAAAATCCTTCAAAGCAGCCCTTTTATGGTTTTAAATTTTCTGGGGAAAACCCCTGCGGTCTGCAAAGCTTGTTTTTAAAGGTTTCGGGGCCGTCCTGGGGTTCCCGCCCCTTCTGAAAAACCCCCCAGAAATTGGAGTAAGGGGCCACCAGGTCAGGCGTATGATATCCAACCTTTTTGGGGACTTTGAAGTGGCCCGGGGGCCCCAATCTCCAGGGGGGGAGTCTGGGTAGGTTGGGAGGGGCTTCGACTCCGTAGTCCTTTTTTTGGGAAACCCGGGGCCCCCGTTCCGACACCACCTCTCAAGGAGGGGTCCCTCCAAAACCCCGGGATCTCCGGGGGGCCCCATTTTTTCCCCAAAGTGTCCTTTTTGATCGGGGTAGTTCCAAAAACCATTGGGACGTCTGCCTTGGGACCACGATTTGCCAGACCATTAGGGGGTTTGGGGGTTTTACGTATCTCCTGCCCAACCCTTTCCCCGTATAGGGGAAAAACCCGCTTTTCTGTTCCCAAAAGGGGTTTTTGGGGACATGGGGGCATCCTTTTAAAAAAGGGGGAACCCTGTTACAAATTTATGGTTTACAATACATTCGGGCCTCCTGCGTGTTTTGGGGGAAAGATTTAGGAAATCCCGGGGCCGGGGAAACCTTTTTTACCTTTCCCCGGTAGAGGGGGACCGGGGTCAAAATTTCCCAAAAATGGGGTCCAAAAAAACCCCAACCGGGGGGACTGTTTTAAAAGGGAAAGGAAAAAGGGCCCCCAGCGAACCCTGCTCCCTTTATCCCTGCCAACTTAATTTTAGTCCAAAAAAAAGGGCCCCCCCAAACCCCAAAGGGGAAAGACCGGGGGTTTTTGGGGCAAAAACTACAAAAAAGGATAAGGGGGGGGGTGTAAAAAAAAAGTCTTACATAAAACTCCACCAAAAAAATTTTAATTGGAAAAAAAACTTAAGCTTAAAGAAAAACAACAAAGGGCTCTTACTAAGTATTTAGAACCGACCATCTGCAAACTTATAACTTAGGCCCCCAACCCCCGACTGGGGTTAAAAAACAAATTAAACATAATCAAAAGCGCCGGGAGGCGGGCCCCACCTCAAAGACTGGGAAAAAACTCTCCAAAACCAAACAAAGAAAAGACTGCTGTGAAATCAGATGTCAACGGACACTTCGTGGGATGCACCCTACAGTACCCCCCCCCTGGGGGGGGCCCCCGGGACCCTCATGACCGGGGTCCGGGGGTGGGTGAAAGTTGGTTTTAAAAAAATTTCCCCCGTCCCCCTTTCCATTGACTACCACTGAAGGAGGAGGTAGAGGTGACGGTATACTGGTGCCACATACCTTTTAAGTAATGACTTGTGAAACACATTATGAATTTTAAAGTAGGAGGGAGGTCCAGACAAAATGCCACAGGATTAATTATGGAACTGATCCTGTATGGCCCGATGAATCTGGGACCCAACCTCCAGGAGGGAACTTTAAGTTTTATATTCCTGGTAGACCAACCACACCAGATCGTTCACCTTCAGATCTAGACCAGAAACTCTCCTCCTATCAGCCATCCGTTTGTAAGGGGTTCTCCGTAACTTCAGTCTTAAGCGATCTGGAACTATCAGTCTCCCTGGAAGTCCCACAGGGGCGTCCCCCTGAGCCCCCAATACCTCCCCCTCAAGCTCAGAGCATACAGCTGACACTACAACTCCCTCCTGAGGAATAAGAACCGGATCATCCGCCCTTCCCGACCCCGGGGAAAGTACGAGATAAAGCATCAGGAAGCAACTTTAATTGAGCAGTATATGTGCGATGAGGAGGTAACTCTTTACACTCCTCCTCTGAGAACACCTCCCAAAAGTCCTCCAGAAAAGGAGGCAAAGTCCCAGGCACAACCGCACCGATGACCGTGCTCATGCAGTATTCTTGCAAAATTCACCCCACTGGCTTATCTTTCTGGATTGCCAATCAATCACTGGGTTATGTTTAGCCAACCAAGGAAGTCCCAACACAATAGGAGCAGGCAGACCCTCCAACACATAACAAGACAATTGCTCTTTATGTATTGCCCCTACTCGAAGATCTATGTTATGAACAGCTTGTACCAAGCTACCTTGACCAAGAGGTCTAGAATCAATAGAGAGTATAGGGACCGTTTTGGCCAAATACACTCATTGCATACCATGCACCGGGGCAAACCGAGCGTCCACCAGATTAGCCCCGGACCCACTATCAAGAAAAACAGAAATCCTCTCAGTTCTAGTCCCAATCACCACCTCCGCAGGCACGAGAAACTGAGAGGGATTTGGGACGAAATACACACTCCCAGGTTAACTCCTTGGTTTCAAAGAGGTCCGGATGGGACACCCCCCAACAAAATGTCCCTCTCTCCCGCAAAAGAAACACCTTCTAGTCTTGCGGCGCACCGCTGATTCCCTCCTACAAAATGATGTCCCTCCCAACTGCATGGGTTCCTCAGAACAGACCAGGGGAACCTCAGTATAAGGACTTTAGTAGTAGGTGGAGTCATCACGGGAGGCGGAGTTACCTCGCGTCTTCCCCGAATTCGTCTATCAATGCGAATAGCGAGAGCCATAGCAGCCTCCAGTGATGGAGGAGAACATACTGAGCCAACACATCTTTTAATTTGTCAGACAACCCTTGACAAAACTGGCTCCTAAGAGCTGGGTCATTCCACTGAGTATCTGTTGTCCATCTACGGAACTCAGAAGAATATTCCTCCGCTGGACGATTTCCTTGCCGTATTTTACGTAACCTTGTTTCAGCAAGGGAGACTCGATCCGGATCATCATATACCAGACCCAGGGCAGTAAAAAAAACGATCCACTGACTGGAGATCTGGGAGCCTGGAGGAATAGAGAATGCCCAAGATTGAGGGTCCCCTTGTAAGAGCGAGATAACAATTCCCACCCTCTGCTCTTCACTCCCAGATGACCGAGGCCGCAGCCGAAAGTAAATTACATGCCTCCCGGAAAGTAAAAATTTGTCCCGCCCACCAGTGAACCTGTCCGGGAGAGCAACTTAGGTTCAGATCTTTGGGTTTTCTCCGGGGGGACAAACCTTGGACTTAATGTCTGCCAACTCCATGGACAATCCCTGCAACTGCCGGCCAGCTGGGCTACTGGATCCATGACAGCTGAGGAGAATCTTTAGTATTGGCCGGTGAAAATGCACGCTGTATAGCAGATATATATATGTGAAAGACAATAATCTATATCAAAAGGGCAACATAACAATATAACATGCGCATAGATATATGATAACATAGATTTACCTGACAGAAGTCCAGTGGTCAAAACGGAATCCGTTATACGCTGTCTCCGGGTAGAGGGTGACCGGGGGCTAAGCTGACCCTAAACTGGGGTCCTAACTAAACCCTCAACCTGGAGGTACTGTTAAAGGTACAGAGGTTTCCCGGCCACCAGCGTAAACCCTGTCTCCTATCAATCCCTGCAACTGTATTCTAGTCCTAAGAAGGACCCTGAATACCACCAAAGGGAATGACCAGGTAACGGTTAATGAAAAGAAAGACATACAAGAAAGATAAGAAATAAAGTAAATAAAGTCTTACAAAACAACACTCACACACAGTAGGAACACCTTAGGTCTCAGAGAAAAACTATAAGCTATAAGAGTAAAAACAACTAAGGAGCTCTTAGCTTAAGTATTCTCAGAACCGATCCAGTCTGCTAAACTATATGAATGCTTTCACCGGCATCCAACCCCCAGACTGGCAGGAATATAAAGGAAACTAATTAGAACATAATCAAAAGCAACCGGCGAGGCTGGACCTAGTCTTAGCAAAGAGCTAGGTAAAATTAACTCTCTCATAACCAAACACAAAGAAACAGCAGCTCAGCTGTGAGAAGTCAGAATGTGCAATCGCGACGATCTCGTGGGCGATGCACCCATGACAGAGGAGCCTTCCTGTCTTAACAACTCCTTGATGCGGCTACCACTGGATCACTGTCCTGAGTCTCTTTCCAGCTGTGATGGGGAAAGGATTTAATGTTGCACCATACTGCTTTCTGTTGACTCGATGCTCGTGGACTACCCCATTTCGATGGAACGCAGGTAGCTCAATTTCTTCCAGGTCGTCCGATTCTTCTTCCGTATCAGAGTCATGCGGCATTCGGGACAATGCGTCAGCATTAGCATTCTTTCGACCTGCCCGGTACTTGATAGTAAACTGGTAATTGGACAACCGAGCCATCCATCGCTGCTCCATGGCACCCAGCTTGGCGGTTTCCAGGTGCGTTAAGGGGTTGTTATCTGTAAACGCAGTGAACCGATTGGAGGCCAGATAATGCTTAAATCTTTCAGTAATGGCCCAGACCAGCGCCAGAAACTCCAGCTTGAAGCTGCTATAATTTTCCGGATTCCTTTCAGTTGGCCTGAGTTTTCTGCTGGCATATGCGATGACTTTTTCTTGGCCATTCTGCTTCTGACTGAGAACTGCTCCCAACCCTTCATTACTGGCGTCTGTGTACAACAGGAACGGTTGGCTGTAATCAGGATAGGGTAAGATCTCATCACCTGTAAGGATCTCTTTCATCTCTTGGAATGCTTCAGCCTGTTCCTTACCCCAATTAAAGGGAGGGTTTCTGCTCTTTAGGGATTGTCCTACTAGGAGGTCCTGTAAAGGAGCTGCCTTCTTCGTGTAATCTTTCACGAATCTCCTGTAGTAACCCGTTAGTCCCAGGAACTGTCGCACTTCCTTAAGGTTCTTCGGCTCCGGCCACTTCTGGATGGCAGTGACTTTCTCTGGGTCCGGCGCTACTCCTTCCGAACTGACGATGTGCCCCAAGTATTGTACCTTCTGTTTGAGTAGATGGCATTTTGAAGGTTTTAATTTCATCCCGTACCTGGACAGGGACTCGAATACTTCTGCCAGGTGCTTCAGATGATCCTCATAAGTCTTGGAATACACGATGACGTCGTCTAGGTATAGCAGCACGGTTTCAAAATTGAGATGTCCCAGGCAGTTCTCCATCACTCTCTGAAATGTTCCTGGGGCACTACTGAGCCCAAACGGCATTCTGTCGAACTCACAGAGCCCCATTGGGGTGGTGAAAGCCGTTTTCTCACGATCCTCCTCAGCCACAGCCACTTGCCAGTAACCACTAGTCAGATCAAGGGTAGAAAAGTAGTTAGCCGTTTTCAGAGCAGCTAATGATTCCTCTATGCGTGGTAACGGGTATGCATCCTTGTGTGTTATGCGGTTCACCTGCCTGTAATCCACACACATTCTCATACTACCATCTTTCTTTTTAACCAGAACTAGAGGGGCTGCCCAGGGGCTACAACTATCCCTTATCACCCCGGCCTTCTTCATATCATGTAACATTTCTTTAGCCTTCTGATAATGGGCTGGGGGTATAGGCCTATACCGCTCCTTGATGGGAGGATGACTGCCTGTAGGGATATGATGTTGGACTCCCTTAATTACCCCAAAATCAAGTGGGTGCTTGCTAAACACTTGGGCATACTCTTGCACCACCCGTAATACCCCTTGCTTCTGGTGAGCGGGAGTGGTGTCCGTCCCAACATGGAGTTGCTGACACCATTCCGCCACCTGAGTTGCTGGGTCATTGTCCTCCGCTATTTGACAGGAGTCTAAGAACTCAGCCGGAAGAATAGAATTATTGTCGACAGCATGTAGTTTAGCAATGGTTGCATAACGGGGTAAGTTTACCTCATCATCTCCCCAATTGAGAAGCCGTACCGGTACTCTTCCATTCACCACTTCTACTACTCCCCTAGCAGTCATAAGTGTAGGTCTATGTTCTGAATGGTGGGGTTCTACTACAGCTTGGTAATTCTGTCCTCTCAGACCTATGGCTGCCCTGCACCAGATAATCATTTCACTCATTGGGGGTATCACAATAGGATCCGAGTCAGTGACCCGTACATTACCAATTTCGCCGTCTGTAAGCTTCGCTTGCTGCTGACACACCAGGGCTCGGATCTCTCTTTGGATTACTCCTTTCTGCCTTGGTCGGGCAATCTCAGCGAGCTGTTGGAGCAAGAACACAACTTCTCCCAAACAATTACCGATAATGTTAGTGCCCAAAATTATATTTAAACCGTTCTCCTCATTTGCAGTCTTTACTACCAGAAGCCCCTGGTCTTTCAACTCCTCTCTGCCCACCTTTACATCTACACATTTTGTCCCGAGTACTTCTACAGGAAGACCATTAGAAGCATATACGGTAAAGTCAGGGCTCGGGGATTAAGACTGTCCATTGACCAGTACTTAGTATATAGGGCATCAGGTATTAGGGTCACTTGGGACCCAGTGTCTAACAATGCCGGAACTGCAATACCATCTAAGATGATGGACAGGTAGGGTCGCCCACCCACATACCTGCGGTTCCAGTCTAAGGGGCCTGACGGGTATTCTCCTGGGTGTTGGCCCTTGGACCCAGGTTCTGCCCGTTTAAAGGACACTGTGGAGACATATGACCTTTCCGGTTGCATCGATAACAGATGATCTCTCGACGAGGAGGGTGTTGATCAGAGGTCGCTCCTGGGGGTGGCGTTGTCCTCCTCCGGGGGGGCGACGTCTTCTTTCTTCTCCGGTGCATCCACGGGACGTCTTCTGGGCAGTCAGCTAACAAGATCTTTCCTTCCTCCTCTTTCCGCAGCTGCAGGGCACTCATTACAGCAGCCAGATTTTTAGTCAGCTGGCGCACCTCTGAGCGCAGACAATCCAATTCACTGGGAGGTGTCACCTGCGTTTTGGTTTCGGCCACTAACGGGGAACAGGGGGTTACTGCCGGTTCCAGAGTGACTTCACCCTGATGATGTTGGGTTGCCACCTCAGGTTTGCCCAGGGGCCGCAGCCCTTTGTCTTTTAGGGCATCAAAGGTAGCATCCGGATGATCTAAGGACCACCAGTTTACAGTTCTGCGTTCCTCTTGGGATCTCAATCCCTGGATAAATTGTTCTTTCAGCATTTTATTCTCATCGATAGCATTTAAATTATTAATCTGCTTAAGAGCTCTCAGGGCTCCTTGTAGTCGGCAAGCGTAGTCCCGGATGCTGTCACCTGGCTGTTGTGAACAGTGATAGAAGGCCATCCGGAGATCCGTTTCTGTGCGGTCTTCAAATATGGCATGCAGCTTAAGGAAGATCGCAGGTACCGACTCCTGATCAACGGTATCCCAAGTCTCCACTTCCCTCTCAGCAGCGCCAGTTAGCTGCCCTATTAGCACAGCAGCTTTTTGTCTCTCAGGCATGGAGTACATTTCTAGGATGCTGCATAACTTCCGCTTGAAGCCTGCTAATGTGCCTGGCTCACCGCTGTATTGGGGAAGCCATTTCGCCCCAGGCATATATGGGAGCGTTAGTGGCATGATCGGGACTACCGGACCGGGTGCTGGACCTGCACCCCCATCTGGCGCTACAATGCCAGGCGGTGCGGGATTGGGGCCTCCGGCCGGGGCCGCACTGTCAGCCGGTTGTTGTGACATCTTAGCGCCCCCTTGGTTAAACGGAGCCTACCGGTTTCAGATGCTGCTACTTCACAGGCACAGCAGTGGGAACAGGACCTTCGTCGCAGGCGCTCTGATGTCAGAGCGTTCACTTCCTGTTGCAGGACCTGCCGCTGAGTCAGAGCCGGGGGCGTGTCCAAGACTTTGCGCGCTCTTTCAGGTACGCCCACCTTCTTCTCCAGCGCCTTAGGGCGCGAATCTGGTGGCAAATATGGCGGTATTTGGCGCCAAACAATAGCAACAGTCTTTTTCATCAAAACACTCCACAGGCACACAGGGCTCGCAATGCTGCAAGTTTCGTATCCTGTTCGTGACGCCAAAGTTTTGTGTCGACCCGCCACCACAATTGTGGGTTACCAGGGCAATGGGGTACTCAGAGCCGAGCCCATGGAAGTCTATGGGGATGTCACAGGTAGCGGTGGCTCGGTCTGTGGCCCTGGCGGTCTGGCGTATGTTGGGGGAATATTTACAGGGGATAGATATATTTACAGTTCGTGACGCCACCTGTAGTCTCTGGTAATTTGTACCAGCGCTGCTGTAGATCTCTGAGGGGATGGTGAGGCAGCTAGATGTCGGGTCCCCTACAGGTGGGACTCTTCCCTCAGGTCGATGGTTATGGTGGGGTTGTGCAGGCATGCAATTAAATAACTCAGTCTCACACCGTCAGCGTCTTTCCATACCTTTTACTTGTAAGATGGTAAGGCAGGTCCCAGGGAGGCTGATGGGGTTGATGGAGGATGAGTTTTGAGGCAACGGCTGAGCAAGGCAGGGGCCTCCTTTACTTTCCAATGATGATGAGTCCAACCAGCATAAAGCGTAGTTCACTCCTGAAACTTCAGCTATTTCAAAGCTGTACTGCCCGGTCAGTTTTGTGGTGGAGCCTTCCAGTGATGAAACTAGGTTCTTCTATGCTTGGCCTAGCTCAAAGTTCCTATTCCACCTGACCCCTGTTACGTACTAACACTTCAAGGGCTGCTTTCTGTTACCTAAGGTCCAGTAAGCCTCTGGTTTTTCTACCACTATGCGTGAAGCTATAGTGATGCTTCGGTCTCCAGTGACCGGTGACAATGTGCAGGATACTTCAATCCTAAAGCACTTCTGATTTCCTTCCACTGTGCCTTTCGACTTGCTCAAACTCTCAATCTCAGCACTGACTAGGCTAAGGTGAACTGGCTCACCTGTACTAGCCTCCACTACTGTACTGTCTCTCTGAATCGACAGGAATCTTGGTGCTCCAGACAGGCACTCCTTCTCCTCCCTTCACCTCAGGAGACACTACTAGACTCTCTTGTGCTAAAAACCACACCCCTCTACACCCCTGCTGGGTGTGTCCGAAGTATATGTGATGTCATGTAGAGCCCTTAACCGTTACCTCTCCACTCATCCTCCTGGTATTGTGTACCTTAAATACCAGGGCTACACACACCAAGTGTCATTTCATGTCGGGTCACCCGACATGAAATGACACTTGGTGTACATAGGGTTAACCATGTCTTTTCATGTCCTTTGCTATCTAATTTGCACAAACAATTAAATCAGACTATGTGTGCAAAATTTCACACCTGTAGGGGTTAATTAAAGGTGTAAATTCGTTGTAAAAAAAACGGACTTTTTTGCTACGAATTTACACCTTTAATTAACCCCTACAGGTGTGAAATTTTGCACACATAGTCTGATTTAATTGTTTGTGCAAATTAGATAGCAAAGGACATGAACAGACATGGTTAACCCAATGTACACCAAGTGTCATTTCATGTCGGGTTCTGCATTTTCACAAAAGCCGGCAATTGAATTAGCGGCTATTATACTATGTAGAAGTGTATGAACTACAAATATAAATATATATATATATGTGTCACAAATTCAATGACATGTATATATATATATATGAGGTGTAAAATTGCTGAAAAAAAATGCGTGGGCTCCCGCCCTATTTTCGCAACCAGACAGACAAAGCCAGTGAGTGGGGGCAGATAATAATAGCCCAGAGAGGGACCATTATTTTTGCCCCCCCCCCGGCTACTAACATCTGCCCCCAGACACCCCAGGAAAGACAAATCTATAATTAGATTCGCCCTTTCTGGCACTTTGCCCGTCTATTCCCTTTGCCCTGTAGCGGTGGCGAATGGGCTAATATGGGTTAAAGCCACCTTGCTATTGAAAGGTGACCTTAAGCCAGGTTAATAATTGAGAGCTGTCAATTAGACAACTATCAATTATTAATCCTATTGCATGAAATAAAAATAAAACACACACACTTTAATTAAAAATCATTTTAATGAAATAAAGACACATGTTTTTGACCATCTTTTATTTTACTGCAAAAACCATTTCCTGTAATAAAAATAAAATAAAAAAGCAAAATTATTCTTACCTATCCCATGCACAGTCAGGTCCCACGGTGTAATCCTTCAGAAAGGGTTAATGTTTACTGCAGGGACCGCAGCTAATGCTGCAGCCTCACAGTAAACCCCAAATGAATGAGTTCCTCTCCTGCCTGACAGGAGAGTAAAGGCTGGGTGTCACATAACGATACACCAGCGATCCCGACAACGATATGCACTTGTCAGGATCGCTGGTGTATCGCTACATGATCGCTGCTGAGCTGCCAAACAGGCAGCTCAGGCAGCGATCTGGGACAGCGACACTGCGGGTAACATCGCTTAAGGGCCCGTCTCACATAGCGATATCGCTACCGAGATCGCTGCTGAGTCACTAGTTTTGTGACGCAGCAGCGAGCTCACCAGCGATATCGCTGTGTGTGACATTCAGCGATGATCAGCCCCCCTGCCGGGTATCGCTGATCGTCGCAGAAATGTCAGGACCTTTTTTTGATCGCTGGTTTCCCTCTGACAGGCACGCATCGCTGCGTGTGACAGGCGGGAGACCAGCGATCCGCTGGTAACCAAGGTACACAGCGGGTTTCCAGGCACCGCGCAGCGCTTGGAAACCCGCTGTGTACCTTGGATACCAGCTCCCTGCATCAGTTCGCTGGTATCCAAGGTACACAGCGGGTTTCTAGGCACAGCCCCGCGCCTGGAAACCCGCTGTGTACCTTGGTTACCAGCGGATCGCTGGTCTCCCGCCTGTCACACGCAGCGATGTGTGCCTGTCAGCGGGAAACCAGCAGGAAACCAGCGATACCCGGCAGGGGGGCTGATCGTCGCTGAATGTCACACACAGCGATATCGCTGGTGAGCTCGCTGCTGCGTCACAAAACTAGTGACTCAGCAGCGATCTCGGTAGCGATATCGCTATGTGAGACGGGCCCTTAAGTGGAAAGCTTAATTGATTGCTTTCCACTTTCACTTCAGGTCAGCCAGGGACACAATCAGTGACGTCAGAGGGAACTGATTAACAAAAATAGGGGTTCCCTTCGAAAAAAAAATGGCGTGGGGTCCCCCCTATTTTTGTTAACCAGCCAGATGAAGCAGACCGCTGAGGCCTGGATTTTCAGGCTGTTAAGGAGCCAAGATCCATGGACCTTGCCAGCCTGATAATACCAGGCCACAGCAGTCTGCATATCTTGGCTGATTAACAAAAATAGGGGATCCCCTCGAAAAAAATTGGCGTGGGGTCCCCCCTATTTTTGTTAACCAGCCAGATGAAGCAGACCGCTGAGGCCTGGTTTTTCAGGCTGGTAAGGATCCAATATCCATGGACCTTGCCAGCCTGATAATACCAGGCCACAGCAGTCTGCTTAGCTTGGCTGGTTAACAAAAATAGGGGATCCCCTCGAAAAAAAAACGGCGTGGGGATCCCCCCTATTTTTGTTAACCAGCCAAGTAAAATGCAGACTGCTGCGGCCTGGTATTAAAAGACTGTCAAGGCCCATGGATTTTGGCCCTCAACAGCCTGATAATACCAGGCTACAGCAGCCCCACATTTGGCGCATCAAAAGATGTGCCAATTGTGGCACTTTACCCGGCTCTTCCCACTTGCCCTGTAGCGGTGGCAAGCGGGGTAATAAGGGGTTAATGTCACCGTTGATTGCACGGTGACAATAAGCCCGGTTAATAATGGAGAGGTGTCAATAAGACACCGATCCATTATTAATCCCAAAGTTATTAAATGTATAAAAAAAAGACAAAGCAAGAAAAAAGTATTTTAATGAAATAAAAGAGACAACACAGTTTTCATTAATTTTATTACTCTCTCATTCCTGCGACGCCATCGATCTCCTGTAAAAAAAGAAAAAAAACAAACCAACAGTATACCACCTGTCCGACGCAGTCCATAACGACAGTCCCACGACGATCCAACTCTGCTACATCGCAATGACAGGCAGAGCCTGTCATCGCGACGCAGCACAGCTGATTACCTGCTTCCCCGGCGGTGACGTCATCGGACTGACTGCTTTACGGCCGGGATTACCCAGCAGTCACTGCAGTTATCGCGAGAAACTGCATGTGACCGCCGGGGAAAGAAGATTGCGGCCATGAAGCAGTCCAGGACGTGACCGCCGGAGATCTTCTGCCAGGTAAGTGCCGCTGACTCCTGACAGACCCGACCGACGGACACTGACAGTGACAGTGACAATCCCGATTCCGGTATCCGATAAGACGAAAATATCGGAACTCGGAATCAGAATTCCGATACAGCCAATATCGGCCGATACCCGATATTTGCAGTATCGGAATGCTCAACCCTACTAGTGATAACTAAATGGCTCACGGAACAAAACATAGAGATTTTGGGTCCATGGCCTGGAAACTCCCCAGATCTTAATCCCATTGAGAACTTGTGGTCAATTATCAAGAGACGGGTGGACAAACAAAAACCTAAAAATTCTGACAAAATGAAAGCATTGATTGTGCAAGAATGGACTGCTATCAGTCAGGATTTGGTCCAAAAGTTGATTGAGAGCATGCCAGGGAGAATTGCAGAGGTCCTGAAGAAGAAGGGTCAACACTGCAAATATTGACTTGCTGCATTAACTTATTCTAACTGTCAATATAAGCTTTTGTTACTCATATGTTTGCAATTATTATATTTCTGTCTGTGATAAAAACATCTGTCAAACACACATAAAAACCAGAGGGCAGCAGATCATGTGAAAATATAATATTTGTGTCATTCTCAAAACTTTTGGCCATGACTGTACAATGAGGAGGGGGAGCTACAAAGTACAGGTGTTTATATACAATGGTGTATTTACAATGATGGTCCAGCCATTTTGAGGGAGTGAGGGATGGATGGATGGAGATAGTGAATGGGCTAACACACACACACACACACACACACACACACACACACACACACACACACACACACACACACACACACACACACACACACACACACTGACTTTGATTAGTGAATGTGATAGGCCACTCTGAACAAATGTGTTTAGAGGGAGCGCCTGAAACCATGCAAATTGCGGATAGTCCTAATTTCTTGGGGTACAGCATTTCAGAGGATTGGCGCAGCACGGGAGAAGTCTTGGAGTCGGGAGTGGGAGGTACGGATTAGTGCAGAGGTTAGTCCAAGGTCGTTTGCAGAGCGCAGCAGTCGGTTAGGCCGATAGATAGAAATGAGGGAGGAGATGTAGGGGGGTGCTGCACTGTGGAGAGCTTTGTGGGTGAGAACAAGTACTTTGAATTGGATCCTATAATGGATGGGCAGCCAGTGTAATGGATGGCGAAGGACTCTATGAAGGACATCTGCCACGTTTTGCGTGCGTTTGATGAGTCAACGCGGATGGCGAGTGCAGATGATGCACTAGTCAGCCTGACTGTCCCCCTTATCTGCCTGCTTGAAAAAACACTGCAAGCACTAAGGGATGAGGTTTTGGAAGAGGTGGAGGATGAGGAGTCACAAATTCCATCACCTTATGTACAGTCAGCGCAAAGTGGTTCCTCACAAAGGGCTGGGCAGGGCTCACTTTGTGAGGAGGATGAGGAGGAGTCAATGGAGGAGGAAGACATCGCTCCAGAGGGAGGTACACAACGCTCTAGTCAGTATGTAGAGCGAGGGTGGGGTGATGCAGAGCAGGCAGAGATGACGCCTCTTGCAGGGGACAGCGTTTCTTGGCCAGTTGGAAGTCTGCAGCACATGGTTGATTTCATGCTGCAGTGCCTGAGAAACCACCGCCACATTACCCACATTCTCACCACGTCTGATTATTGGGTGTACACCCTCCTAGTCCCTCGCTACCGGGACAACTTTCAAAGCCTCATCAGACCGTTGAACCGGGAGCGTAAAATGCGGGAGTAACAAGACACACTGCTGCAATTATTATTATTATTATACATTTATATAGCGCCATTTATTCCATGGCGCTTTACATATGACAAGGGAAAAATATAGACAGGTACAATAAAGATGTGCTGGACAAGGGACACACAAGTACAGAAGGAGAGAGGACCCTGCCCGCGAGGGCTCACAGTCTGCAGGGATGGGTGAGAATGCAATAGGAAAGGGTACAGCTGGTCGTACGATGGTTGAGTACACTGAGGATCATTGCAGGTTGTAAGCTTGTCGGAATCCATAATGTTCTCCATTCCAGCCGAGAGCACTGCAGCTGCTACTGCTTTACAAAGCAGCTCTGTGCGTCGAGGCAGTGGAGACAGCTCTGCAACAAGAGGAAGCACAAGCAGCGCCTCTGCACATGGCAAGACCAGTATGTTCCAAATGCGGCGAAGTTTTGTGGCAGCGCCACCAATGTCTACACCGTCCGAGACGGCTCCAGTCAGCAGGAGGCAACGTTTCCGTAAGATGGTGACAGACAACATGTCTTGCCCTCTCAGTGTACTCCCAGATGGCTCTTCCCCATTCAAGTTTTGAGTCTCTAAGCTGGATACATGGCCAGAGCTTAGCCAGTATGCATTGGAGGTGCTGGCTTGCCCTGCTGGCAGTGTATTATCGGAGCGCGTCTTTTGTGCTTCAGGTGGTGTACTAACAGACCGTCGCATGCAACTATCCTCCGATAATGTAGACCGGCTTACTTTGCTGAAAATGAACAAGGCATGAATCACGCATGAATTTGCCTGTCCTGTTTCCGATTAAATAACTGGTTGGCAACGTTATACATGTATCCTGTTATGTTCATCTTTCTACCACCTGAACTGTACAGTCATGGCCAAAAGTTTTGATAATGACACAAATATGATATTTTCATATGATCTGCTGCCCTCTGGTTTTTATGTGTGTTTGACAGATATTTTTATCACAGACAGAAATATAATTGCAAACATATGAGTAACAAAAGCTTATATTGACAGTTAGAATGAGTTAATGCAGCAAGTCTAATTTTGCAGTGTTGACCCTTCTTCTTCAGGACCTCTGCAATTCTCCCTGGCATGCTCTCAATCAACTTCTGGACCAAATCCTGGCTGATAGCAGTCCATTCTTGCACAATCAATGCTTTCATTTTGTCAGAATTTTTAATTTTTTGTTTGTCCACCCGTCTCTTGATGATTGACCACAAGTTCTCAATGGGATTAAGATCTGGGGAGTTTCCAGCCCATGGACCCAAAATCTCTACGTTTTGTTCCCTGAGCCATTTTGTCACTCCATAACTTAGGCAAATCAAACTCACATCATGCCTCAAAAGCTGCAATGTTGGAAGTGCAAAATGTGGGTTGAACTTTGACAACAGCTGCAGTGCGAATGTTTGCCTTCATTGTTCTTGGCTTTTAAATAAAAGCATACAAGTAAATATAATAATACCTGAAAACCTCAGACTACAGTGAACACTTCACACAACTGTTCAATAGCTGTGAAAGCCCTCTTTGTGTAATTCTATATTCTTTGCAACCAATGTATTGGATACGGATGGAAGCATGTCACACTAATAGATTTTAATTATTTGAAATTGAATGTAGCAGCACCAATTTTAGAAAAATGACAAGGATGAGCCAGGGACAGACACTCAGCAGAGTACACGCAGCGGTGGTTGAAGTAAGTGGAGCGGGATCTACACTCCTACCAAAAATTTAAACCTCAGACTAGAGTGAACACTGAACACAACTGTTCACTTGCTGTGAAAGGCCTTTTTGTGGACTTCTATTATGTTTGCAAGCAATGTATGGTATTTTGATGGAAGAGCGTCACACTAATAGATTTTAGTAAATTTAAAATAGAATAAAGCAGCACCAATTTTAGAAAAATGACAAGGATGAGCCAGTGACAGACACTCAGCAGAGTACACGCAGCGGTGGTTGAAGTAAGTGGAGCGGGATCTACACTCCTACCAAAAATTTAAACCTCAGACTAGAGTGACACTGAACACAACTGTTCACTTGCTGTGAAAGGCCTTTTTGTGGACTTCTATTATGTTTGCAAGCAATGTATTGTATTTTGATGGAAGAGCGTCACACTAATAGATTTTAGTAAATTTAAAATAGAATAAAGCAGCACCAATTTTAGAAAAATGACAAGGATGAGCCAGTGACAGACACTCAGCAGAGTACACGCAGCGGTGGTTGAAGTAAGTGGAGCGGGATCTACACTCCTACCAAAAATTTAAACCTCAGACTAGAGTGAACACTGAACACAACTGTTCACTTGCTGTGAAAGGCCTTTTTGTGGACTTCTATTATGTTTGCAAGCAATGTATGGTATTTTGATGGAAGAGCGTCACACTAATAGATTTTAGTAAATTTAAAATAGAATAAAGCAGCACCAATTTTAGAAAAATGACAAGGATGAGCCAGTGACAGACACTCAGCAGAGTACACGCAGCGGTGGTTGAAGTAAGTGGAGCGGGATCTACACTCCTACCAAAAATTTAAACCTCAGACTAGAGTGAACACTGAACACAACTGTTCACTTGCTGTGAAAGGCCTTTTTGTGGACTTCTATTATGTTTGCAAGCAATGTATTGTATTTTGATGGAAGAGCGTCACACTAATAGATTTTAGTAAATTTAAAATAGAATAAAGCAGCACCAATTTTAGAAAAATGACAAGGATGAGCCAGTGACAGACACTCAGCAGAGTACACGCAGCGGTGGTTGAAGTAAGTGGAGCGGGATCTACACTCCTACCAAAAATTTAAACCTCAGACTAGAGTGAACACTGAACACAACTGTTCACTTGCTGTGAAAGGCCTTTTTGTGGACTTCTATTATGTTTGCAAGCAATGTATTGTATTTTGATGGAAGAGCGTCACACTAATAGATTTTAGTAAATTTAAAATAGAATAAAGCAGCACCAATTTTAGAAAAATGACAAGGATGAGCCAGTGACAGACACTCAGCAGAGTACACGCAGCGGTGGTTGAAGTAAGTGGAGCGGGATCTACACTCCTACCAAAAATTTAAACCTCAGACTAGAGTGAACACTGAACACAACTGTTCACTTGCTGTGAAAGGCCTTTTTGTGGACTTCTATTATGTTTGCAAGCAATGTATTGTATTTTTATGGAAGAGCGTCACACTAATAGATTTTAGTAAATTTAAAATAGAATAAAGCAGCACCAATTTTAGAAAAATGACAAGGATGAGCCAGTGACAGACGCTCAGCAGAGTACATGCAGCATTAGTTGAAGAAGTAACTGGAGCGTGATCTGCACTCAAAAAAAAAAAACTCACAGACTGCAGTGAACACTGAAACACAACTGTTCACTATCTGTGAAAGGCTCCTTTGTGTACTTCTATAGTGTTTGCAAGCAATGTATTGTATCAGGATGGAAGCACGTCACACTCATAGATTTTAGTTTTTTTCAATAGAATGGAGCAGCACCAATTTTAGAAAAATGACAAGGATGAGGCAGTGACACACGCTCAGCAGAGTACACGCAGCATTAGTTGAAGAAGTAACTGGAGCGTGATCTGCATTTAAAAAAAAAAATACCTCACAGACTGCAGTGAACACTGAAACACAACTGTTCACTATCTGTGAAAGGCTCCTTTGTGTACTTCTATAGTGTTTGCAACCAATGTATCGGATACGGATGGAAGCACGTCACACTATAATTTCAATTGAATGGAGCAGCAAGAATTACACTAAAGAAAAAAATAAGTCTGTGAGTGACACGTGCAGATGCCTACAAACAGCGGTGGATGCAGAGCAAACTGCAGCGTCACTTACACTCACACACACACCTTGCACAGAGCTGTTAAAACAACACTGCAAGGCAAAAGGAAGCTTTACACAGCGGTTGGTAAACTAGCCTGCCTAAAGCAAAGTACACAAAATCGCAATCTCTAACTGTCCCTCAGAGTCAGCAGAGCAGCGTTCTGTCCCTATCTGAATTCACAGCACAGTGACGCTAAAATGGCGGCGGCGCCTTTTATAGTGCATTCTGACATCATTTCAGCATCCAATCACAGCCATGCCATTAGTTAACATGACCGCAGCAGTACAGGATGTGCCCACACTTCTTAGGATTCCTCATTGGCTGACTAAAATCACATTGCCTCTCAAAGAATTATGGGAACTTCCGATTCCGGTATACGATATATGGAAAATATCGGAACTAAGTATCTAAAGTCCGATACAGCGAATATCGGCCGATACCCGATACTTGCGGTATCGGAATGCTCAACTCTAGTCATTTCATGTCGGGTTCTGTAATGATTTTACTGAAGCCGGCAATTGAATTAGCGGCTATTATACTATGTAGAAGTGTATGAACTATAAATATAAAGGGATAAGCTGCCTGCTTTCACTGTCTCCCAAAGCGACGTGAGAAGACAGTTTAGTAGACTTGTTATTGACAAAGCAGCTGGGCCTAATGGCCTCAGCCCACGTGTCCTCAGAGCATGTGCAAACTAACTGTGTACTGGGGTACCAAAACTGGGGAAGACCACCTGCCTGGTGCCGGTTCCTAAGACCACTTTTCCAACTTCCCTACACGACTATCGTCCAGTGGCCTTAACATCACATGCTATGAAGTCCTTGGAGAGAATAATACTCGCCTACTTGTGCCCGAGGGTGAGGGCTCTTACTGACCCCCTGCAGTTTGTGTACCAGCAGAGATTGGGGGTGGATGATGCTGTAGTGTCTCTGCTACATACAGTACATTCATTCTTGGACAATGATGGAACTGCAGTGCGTGCTATGTTTTGTGACTTCTCAAGTGCTTTCAATACCTTACAGCCACCCTTACTACGTAATAAGTTGACTGCTATGGCGGTAGATGAGGGGATGGTGAACTGGATAAGTGACTACCTGACAGACAGGCCGCAGTTTGTAAGGATGCGGGAGGTGGTATCTGGCAGTGTACGGAGCAGTGTTGGAGCCCCTCAGGGTACAGTGCTGTCACCCTTCCTCTTCACATTTTATACAGCTGACTTTCAGTATAAATCTGATTTTTGTCACCTCCAAAAATTCTCAGATGACTCAGTGATTGTAGGGGGCATTGTGGGGGGCCGTGGGGAGGAGGAATATAAAGGGGTGGTTTCTGACTTTGTGGATTGGTGTCAGACTAACTGTCTAGAACTAAATGTAAAGAAAACCAAGGAGATGGTGGTGAGTTATAGAAGGAAAAAGGAGGATTACTTACCGATCACCATTGCTGGCCAGGAGGTGGAGATGGTTGAGAGCTATAAATATTTGGGGGTTCACCTTGACAGTAAACTCGATTGGAGGTGTCATACAGAAAAGGTTTACAAGAAGGGAATGAGCAGACTGTACTTTCTTCGGAAGCTCAGGTCATTCAATGTGGGCAGTAAAATGCTGGAGATGTTCTACCAGTCCGTTGTAGCAAGCGCCATCTTTTTTGCTATCATTTGCTGGGGCAGTAGTGTGCGAGTAGCTGACGCTAAAAAGCTCAACAAACTTATCAAGAAGGCAAGTGCAGCTGTTGGCCTCCATCTTGACTCTTTTGAGGAGGCATTGGAGGAAAGAATTCAGAAGAAGTGTAGGGCTATAATGAACAATAATACACACCCCCTATACGAGCTGTTCTTCAATCAGAAGAGCACATTCAGCAGCCGTCTAATCCTATTAAGGTGCAAGAAGGAGAAATTCAGGAAATCGTTTGTACCTACTGCTATGGGGATATATAATAATTTCCTAAGGGTGGTAGAAAATAATGACTGATGGCTGGTGTACTAATGTCAATTAGCATTGTCTTATATACACCTGACCTACACACTTTTATTTATTATGTAATGTTGGTACACCTGTGCAAGATTTGTGTCCTAATATTTTATGTACTGCTGTTTGTATTGCTGCTGTAATACTGTAATTTCCCCCGGGATCAATAAAGTGTATTGTATCGTATCGTATATATATATATGTCACAATGACATGTGTATACAGGTCCTTTTCAAAAAATTAGCATATAGTGCTAAATTTCATTATTTTCCATAATGTAATGATTACAATTAAACTTTCATATATTTTAGATTCATTACACACCAACTGAAATTTGTCAGGTCTTTTATTGTTTTAATACTGATGATTTTGGCATACAACTCCTGATAACCCAAAAAACCTGTCTCAAAAAATTAACATATTTCAACCGTCCAATAAAATAAAAGTGTTTTTTAAAAACAAACAAAAAAACCATCAAATAATAAAGTTCAGTTATGCACTCAATACTTGGTCGGGAATCCTTTTGCAGAAATGACTGCTTCAATGCGGCGTGGCATGGAGGCAATCAGCCTGTGACACTGCTGAGGTGTTATGGAGGCCCAGGATGCTTCGATAGCGGCCTTAAGCTCATCCAGAGTGTTGGGTCTTGCGTCTCTCAACTTTCTCTTCACAATATCCCACAGATTCTCTATGGGTTCAGGTCAGGAGAGTTGGCAGGCCAATTGAGCACAGTAATACCATGGTCAGTAAACCATTTACCAGTGGTTTTGGCACTGTGAGCAGGTGCCAGGTCGTGCTGAAAAATGAAATCTTCGTCTCCATAAAGCATTTCAGCCGATGGAAGCATGAAGTGCTCCAAAATCTCCTGGTAGCTAGCTGCATTGACCCTGCCCTTGATGAAACACAGTGGACCAACACCAGCAGCTGACATGGCACCCCACACCATCACTGACTGTGGGTACTTGACACTGGACTTCAGGCATTTTGGCATTTCCTTCTCCGCAGTCTTCCTCCAGACTCTGGCACCTTGATTTCCGAATGACATGCAAAATTTGCTTTCATCAGAAAAAAGCACTTGGGACCACTTAGCAACAGTCCAGTGCTGCTTCTCTGTAGCCCAGGTCAGGCGCTTCTGCCGCTGTTTATGGTTCAAAAGTGGCTTTACCTGGGGAATGCGGCACCTGTAGCCCATTTCCTGCACACGCCTGTGCACGGTGGCTCTGGATGTTTCTACACCAGACTCAGTCCACTGCTTCCTCAGGTCCCCCAAAGTCTGGAATCGGTCCTTCTCCACAATCTTCCTCAGGGTCCGGTCACCTCTTCTCGTTGTACAGCGTTTTCTGCCACATTGTTTCCTTCCAACAGACTTCCCATTGAGGTGCCTTGATACAGCACTCTGGGAACAGTGTTGTGAAATGGGTTTGAGATGAGTTCTGAGCAGAGGCCCTCTGGTGGTTACAAGCGGTGCTAGTCTGTCCAGTGAAGATTGTGAGGACTGGGAATCAGGTGTTACTGATTGGGTCTTATATAAGGAGTCACCTCCCATCAGGGTTGCGGTGATCAATTGTTCTGGTCTGGATCCTTTATTCCTGATTTCCTTGTAGCTGCTGTGTCGTGTCTGCATCTCTGCTAACAGATAAGACATTTTCTTCTTTGTGTTTGTGCTATATTTTGCATTTTGTCCTGCACTTCTGTGGGGCTTCAGGGTACCTCGGGGCTTCTGCCTCTCAGTTTTGTTCAGCACCTGATGTTTAAACTTTTGCTTTTTTCCAGTTTTTTCAGGGCTGCTGTTTTGATTTGTTACACCACAGAACTAATTTAGGTGGAAGAGGTGTGTGACCTCAGGTGTTTTTTGAAATTAGTAGAGTTGGTGCCTTTCAGTTTTCTGGGATTGCAGTAAGTACCTGTTAGGGTCTGCGGAACGCACCAAATATATAAAGTGGAGAGGTGCGTTCGCAGCCCGGGGTCCACCGTGCAAGCAAAGCCTGCTGCTAGTAAGATGACGAAAGTAGCGAACTCTGTTATCCCGCAGAGTCGCTAAAATAAACGCCGTAGCGCGTTGTGGCAGTAAGTGCAGACTCTGTTAATTCACAGAGCCGCTAACGGGATGCCACAGTGCTATATGGCGATATGTGCGAACTCACTTAGCTTCAGTGAGCCGCAAAGTAAAACGCTAGGGCGCTGTCTAGCGTCGAGAGCGAACCCTATTACGTCACAGAGCCGCTGAGAACAAACACCGTGTCCTGTCAGGCTCTCAGGCACACGGTTAATTGCTAGCGAGCATAATACGTGGTCATGCGCTAATGTCCTCGCGGGAGTCACCCGCAATCTATGGCGTCTGAACGCCAGACCCTGAATACGGCAATCAAACTCCTCACCGGTTATGCCGGTAATCTAGGGCATCTAGGACACCGACCCTGACCAGCTAGCACACTAAACTCCTCACCGATTAAGTCGGTATTCTAGTGGCTTATTTCAGCTGGGTCCCTAACCACACACACGCATGACCACACTGGCGCATAGCATACAATGGTTGATATTAGCGCATGGCGGCCCAGCCATGCTACCCTTTTATAGCAACAGCCACAGGACCTTCCAGGAACAAGGACCAATGAGAACCTGTTCAGAAGACTAGTAGTAACAGGGCCTTCCTGGCGGGCCAATAGGAGCTGCTGCAGTACCTGAGCATGTGACCCCTGATCTCCAATGAGAGATCTCACTCTGGGCACGCTCAGAAGGGAAAATGCAGGACTTTATCCCAAAGACGTCTGCTCCAGAACTGGCTATAATAGCAGATCCAGGAAAGGCAGCAGCAAGTCACTGCCCAGTAGTGGAGTGGGCAAGACGCTTGGAACGACGTCTCTGCTGAGCAGGCTCCACTGCGGCCGGAGATGAATGGGAGACCGCAGCGGCACGGTTCGAGACTCCCCTTGTGCAGGAGCGGGAACTCGAACCCTAACATTACCCCCCCTCCTAGGGCCCCCCCTTCTCTGGGCCTCGCTGCGTTCAAAGGCAACGATGAGCTGCGGAGCGTGAACATGCTCGGCAGGCTCCCAAGACCTATCCTCAGGCCCATAGCCCCTCCAGTCCACCAAATAAAACTTTTTGCCCCGTACCACCTTACACCCCACGATGGCGTTCACCTCATGGTCATCCGCAGATGAACCCGATGTCCCGACAGATGACTCAGAAAACCGGACATGAGCACGGGTTTCAGGAGGGACACGTGAAAGGTGTCGGAGATACCCAGGCGTGGTGGAAGAGCTAAACGGTATACCACAGGGTTAACCTGCTCGAGGACCTTGAAAGGACCCAGGTAGCGGGGTGCCAACTTAGTGGACTCAACTCGCAGCCTGATGTTACGGGCGGAGAGCCACACCAAATCCCCAGGAGCAAATGTAGGAGCGGGGCACCGATGGGCATCGGCCGAAGACCTCATCCTCTCTTTGGAGGCCTGAATGGCATCCTGCGTGCGGTCCCAAATGTCCCGTGCCTCCACAGCCCAGTCTGCCACCCTGGAATCGGCAGAAGACACGGGCATAGGCACTGGTACCCGCGGATGCTGACCGTAGTTCAGGAGGAATGGGGTCTGTCCGGTGGAATCAGCCACAGCATTGTTTAATGCAAACTCAGCCCATGGTAGCAAGGATGCCCAGTCATCCTGCCTGGCTGAGACAAAATGTCGTAGATAGGTGACCAAGGTCTGGTTGGCCCTCTCTACCAACCCATTCGTCTCAGGATGGTACGCTGAAGAGAGATTTAACTCAATACTGAGTAGACGACAAAGCTCTCTCCAGAACCGAGACGCAAACTGGGGACCTCGGTCACTGACAATCTTGTCCGGCATGCCGTGTAAACGGAAGATGTGCCTAACAAACAACGCTGCCAGAGCCCGTGCAGAAGGTAACCGTGGTAGTGGCACCAGATGCACCATTTTAGAGAAATGGTCGGTGATTACCCAAATGATGGTGCAACCCCGAGACTTGGGCAAGCCCACCACAAAGTCCATCCCAACCATCTCCCAGGGCCTGTCTGCCACCGGCAAAGGGTAAAGTAACCCAGCTGGCCGTTGTCGTGGAGACTTATTTTTGGCGCAGGAGACACACGCCCGAACATAGTCCCCAACATCACGGACCATATGCGGCCACCAATATGTCCTCGCCAGCAATTCAGATGTCCTCTTTGCCCCAAAGTGTCCACCCACCCTGGACGAATGTGCCCAAGAGAGTACCTCCGGTCGCAAATTAGTAGGCACAAAAGTCTTGCCCGGGGGCACAGACTCTAGCGAAACCGGGGCCACTGTTCTCAGGCTCTCTGTGGGGACGATAAGCCGAGGCTCCTCTACCTCCTCCTCCGAGGACACCACAGAGCGAGAGAGAGCGTCGGCACGAATGTTCTTCTCTCCCGAGACGAAATGCAGTGTGAAATGAAACCGGGAGAAGAACAAGGACCATCTGGCTTGGCGAGAATTAAGCCGCTGGGCTGTCTGAAGATATACCAGGTTTTTGTGATCCGTGAAGACTTGGAAGGGAAAGCGAGCTCCCTCCAACAGATGTCTCCACTCCGAGAAGGCCAACTTCATTGCTAGCAACTCCCTGTCCCCGATGGAATAATTCCTCTCTGCTGGTGTGAAGGTCTTAGAGAAAAAGAAGCATGGATGCTTCCGACCTTGAGCATCCTTTTGGAAGAGGACTGCTCCAGCACCAACGGACGAGGCATCCACCTCCAATATAAATGGCTTATCAACATCGGGGCGATGTAGGATGGGAGCTCTAGCGAAATGAGACTTAATAGACGTGAAGGCCTTGGAGACCTCTTCAGACCACAATTTGGGATTAGCTCCCTTTTTGGTAAGGGCAACCACGGGAGCTACCAAAGTTGAGAAGTGGGGAATGAACTGACGGTAGTAATTAATGAACCCCATAAAGTGCTGCACCGCCTTTAGAGAGTGGGGTTCTTGCCAGTCCATCACCGCCTGTAGTTTGGCAGGATCCATAGCCAATCCCTGGGCGGAGATGATATAGCCCAGGAAAGGTAAGGACTCCTGCTCAAACACACATTTCTCCAACTTTGCGTAAAGGGAATTTGCCCGTAGGAGGTCGAAGACCCTGCCAACATCCCTCCGGTGGGAGTCAATATCTGGAGAGAAGATGAGTATATCATCCAGATAGACTACGACCGAGGTGGAGAGCATATCCCGGAAGATGTCATTGACAAAGTCTTGGAAAACGGCTGGAGCATTACAGAGCCCAAAGGGCATCACCAGATATTCGTAATGCCCATCCCTGGTATTAAAAGCCGTCTTCCATTCGTCCCCCTCACGGATGCGAATCAGGTTATAAGCACCGCGCAGATCTAGTTTAGTGAATACCCTTGCTCCCCGAAGCCTATCAAATAGCTCAGAGATCAGGGGCAACGGGTACTTGTTTTTAACGGTGATGGCGTTAAGACCCCTGTAATCAATACACGGACGCAATTCTCCGTTTTTCTTCTGCACAAAGAAAAATCCCGCCCCTGCCGGTGACACCGACTTCCTAATAAACCCTCTTGCCAGGTTCTCCTGAATATATTGCGACATGGCCTCTGTCTCAGGAAGAGAGAGGGGATAGACCCTTCCCCGAGGAGGTTCTGCGCCAGGCAAGAGGTCGATAGGACAGTCATAGGGGCGATGAGGCGGAAGAGTCTCCGCAGCCTTCTTGGAGAACACGTCTGCATATGACCAGTAGTGCTTGGGAAGTGGAGTAAGATCTGCGGGTAACTCAGTAGTGGTAACCTGAACGCAACTTCTGACAACATCTGCCTGTACATGCATCACTCCAACCCAGTATCCTACCCGAAGTCCACTCTATATGTGGGGAGTGGAAACGGAGCCAAGGTATACCTAGTAGGATCTCGTCTATTCCCTCGGGAAGGACGAGTAGGGAAATAAATTCCTGATGGGAAGGAGATACAGACAATGCAAGTGGGACAGTCTGGTGTGTAATTTGTGAGGGCAATGACGACCCATTCACTACCCGAACAGTCACTGATTTGTCAAGCGCCACCAGAGGTATTGCATGACGGCGAGCAAAGCTAGAGGACATGAAATTCCCCTCTGCTCCTGAGTCCACGCACAGGTCGGCGTGAGAATGGAAGTACCAACAGTGATTGTCCCTTTAAATGTTATCTTGGAGGAAAATGCCGCTGTCTCTAGTGAACCTCCTCCCAGGGCCACTAGACGCGATCGCTTCCCCGATCGCTGTGGACATCTGTTGGCATAGTGTCCTGTCTGCTGACAATGGTTACAAACCACGGATACTCGGACGGACCGAGACTTAGGTCCTGCATGAGGAACTTCTGTGGCCTTTTGAGGTTCGGACGCCAGATCGGGGAATTCGAGAGGTTTGGCAAAGGTAGGAGCCAACCGAAACCTCTGCCTACACTGGGCCCGCTCCAACCTCCGCTCGTGAAAACGGAGGTCAATGCGGGTAGATATGGAGATAAGCTTCTCCAGTGTGGCGGGAATCTCCCTGGTAGCCAAAGCGTCTTTAACATGGTCAGCCAGTCCCCGCCAGTAGATAGGAATAAGAACTTTATCAGACCAATCTAGCTCAGCAGCCAGAGTCCGAAACTGGACGGAAAACTGACTGACCAAAGACGAACCCTGTGTCAATGCCAGCAGTTGTAGCGCCGTATCGTGGGTGACCTGGGTCCTAAAAAGACCTTTTTAAGAGCCTCCAAGAAACGAGGAGCACTCTGCACCACACGATCATCGCGCTCCCACAGCGGCGTTGCCCACTCCAACGCTCTGCCCGAGAGTAGAGAAAGTACAAAACCCACTTGTGCCCGATCCGTGGGAAAACGTGCAGCCAGAAGCTCGAGATGTATAGAGCACTGACTCACGAATCCCCGACATTGCTTGCTATCACCGGCAAACTTGTCAGGAAGCGGGAGGTGGGATAATGTAGGGGCAGAGGTGGCAGAGGACAAACTGGCTGCAGCCTGAACAGCGACTGCGGTAACATCCACAGCTGAGGTTGTGCTCTCAAGAGCCTCCAACCTACCCTTCAGCTGCTGGATGTACTGCAATAGACGCTGTTCGTCCGCCATTTTACTAGCCAGACCCTGGCGCTAATATTATGTTAGGGTCTGCGGAACGCACCAAATATATAAAGTGGAGAGGTGCGTTCGCAGCCCGGGGTCCACCGTGCAAGCAAAGCCTGCTGCTAGTAAGATGACGAAAGTAGCGAACTCTGTTATCCCGCAGAGTCGCTAAAATAAACGCCGTAGCGCGTTGTGGCAGTAAGTGCAGACTCTGTTAATTCACAGAGCCGCTAACGGGATGCCACAGTGCTATATGGCGATATGTGCGAACTCACTTAGCTTCAGTGAGCCGCAAAGTAAAACGCTAGGGCGCTGTCTAGCGTCGAGAGCGAACCCTGTTACGTCACAGAGCCGCTGAGAACAAACACCGTGTCCTGTCAGGCTCTCAGGCACACGGTTAATTGCTAGCGAGCATAATACGTGGTCATGCGCTAATGTCCTCACGGGAGTCACCCGCAATCTATGGCGTCTGAACGCCAGACCCTGAATACGGCAATCAAACTCCTCACCGGTTATGCCGGTAATCTAGGGCATCTAGGACACCGACCCTGACCAGCTAGCACACTAAACTCCTCACCGATTAAGTCGGTATTCTAGTGGCTTATTTCAGCCGGGTCCCTAACCACACACACGCATGACCACACTGGCGCATAGCATACAATGGTTGATATTAGCGCATGGCGGCCCAGCCATGCTACCCTTTTATAGCAACAGCCACAGGACCTTCCAGGAACAAGGACCAATGAGAACCTGTTCAGAAGACTAGTAGTAACAGGGCCTTCCTGGCGGGCCAATAGGAGCTGCTGCAGTACCTGAGCATGTGACCCCTGATCTCCAATGAGAGATCTCACTCTGGGCACGCTCAGAAGGGAAAATGCAGGACTTTATCCCAAAGACGTCTGCTCCAGAACTGGCTATAATAGCAGATCCAGGAAAGGCAGCAGCAAGTCACTGCCCAGTAGTGGAGTGGGCAAGACGCTTGGAACGATGTCTCTGCTGAGCAGGCTCCACTGCGGCCGGAGATGAATGGGAGACCGCAGCGGCACTGGTTCGAGACTCCCCTTGTGCAGGAGTGGGAACTCGAACCCTAACAGTACCCTTCCTATCCTTTTCTATTTAGTTAGTTTGGGCCCCAGCTTTTGCTCATACTATTTTCTTTCTGTGTCAGTATTTCTTCTTGTCTAACCGCCATTACATGTTTGGGGCTTTCTATTATCTTTGGGGTTCTGCTCCGGGGCAGATAGCTTTCCTATTTCTATCTTTAGGTGTAGTTAGTTTCTCAGGCTGTGACGAGGCGTCTAGGACCAACGTAGGAACACTCCACGGCTGCCTCTAGTTGTGGTGGTTAGTCAGGGTACTGCAATCTCATAGATTCCAACTGCTCTGGTGTATTGCCTTTTTTACCTGCACTCCTCAGCTACCGAAACATAACAGAACAGCCTATTTGTTGAGAAATTTCTTTCTGGGTCTTACCCTCTTGCTTGAGGGTGTCAATGATGGCCTTCTTGACATCAGTCAGGTCGCTAGTATTACCCATGATGGGGGTTTTGAGTAATGAACCAGGCAGGGAGTTTTTAAAAGCCTCAGGAATCTTTTGCATGTGTTTAGAGTTAATTAGTTGATTCAGAAGATTAGGGTAATAGGTCGTTTAGAGAACCTTTTCTTGATATGCTAATTTTTTGAGACAGGTTTTTTGGGTTATCAGGAGTTGTATGCCAAAATCATCAATATTAAAACAATAAAAGACCTGACAAATTTCAGTTGGTGTGTAATGAATCTAAAATATATGAAAGTTTAATTGTAATCATTACATTATGGAAAATAATGAAATTTAGCACTATATGCTAATTTTTTGAGAAGGACCTGTATATATATATATATATATATATATATATGTGTGTTCTATGTGTATATATCTATTCTTTCTTTTGTGATTTAAAAACTGTCATTGGGATCCTTTATATGTCGGTTTTGCAAGCCGGTGAGAAAATCTCGCCGTACGGATGACATACAGATGCTTACATGCGCAAAATACGCAGCCACACCTAGACAACGGATGACATACGGATCACTGTTCAGGGAACTTTTCTGCGTATTACGTCTGTACGATACGGTCCGTATTTTTATACGTTGGGTCTGACGCTGGCCTTAAAGTCAGAGACAACCTCTTTAAAGTCCTTCAGAACCTCAAAGATTTCTGGACACAGCATTCTCATCCAAAGACCATTCCAATAAAGACGCTTTCAAAAACAGCGGCACACTTGTCTTTTGGTTGTGTTTGGTATTGTAACTTTGCTCCATTGAAGTGAGTGAGGCCGAATTGTAATACCAAATACAACCTGTAAACAAGTGTGGTGCTGTTTTTGAAAAAAACAAAACAAAACTGAAAACTTATTTTATTTTTTTTATTATTGATCCTGGACAACCACTTTAATAAAAGTCAATTTTTTTTAAATAAAATCAATATTAATTTGTTAATATTGACCCATAATGACCCATTAAGTTGCAGCATTAATTATAAAAACTAATTTTCTGACTACTTGCTGCCACCACTAGGTGGAGCTGCGAACTGTTATACAGAACACAGCATGCGATGAGCTCCCTCTGATGGCAGCTTTCTTATGAAGAGGATATGGAGCAGATAAACTGACTGGTCATCTTCGGACTGGTCATCACAAGTTCCTTCATTTTAGTCATCGTTCCTTTTTCCGCGCACTTCCTACAGACGTTCCCAATATTATATATACGTGACTCTGTGATCTGCTGGCCTTTCTCTCGCCAATGTGGAATTGGTTGTTGTAAATTTCGGAAATTTTTTTGCCACGTGTTTTTACTTAACTCATTAAAATCTCCGGTTCACTTGCTATGACACTGCGATGACTGTAGAACCAGCCTCCGTGTTCCTGAATGGCGCTGCTGTTAATTGAAGCCAACTCGGGTGAAGACGGAGATGATGTTTAAGATAATGGCTTTGTGTGAGGTTCAGCTGAAGGAATTAAGGCGTATGCCATTTGTCAGGATCGTCCGACGTCCGTGCTGTTACTAGGAGTCAGGAGTGTAACGTGTTATCAGATTTAAGTAGAAAGGTGATATCGGGCAACACGAAAGCTTGGAGCCAGTTCAGAAAGTGCCGATGTCTCAGGTAGCGGGCATAAGAATATATTGCAAGATGTATCATAGCAATTATTGGTGGTTTTGAGTTCAGTTCCATCAGTTTATATTGTCCCAAAATTTGAAAATTTATAACATCAAAGGGTTAAGTTTCAGGGTGAATCCACATTAGAATGGAAAAATCGAGCGATCAGAGCAACGTTTCGGGACATGGTCATCAGTTCTGTATAATGAAAATGGTGAGATCGAGAAAAAACTTCCAGCAAAAGAAAATTTGAAGAATTGTTCTGATAAAAGGGATCTTGGAGAAGATGAAAAGAATGGTTCTAGTGAAAAGGGATCTGAGGAGGATGCAAAGAATTGTTCTGATGAAAGGGATCTGAGAACGATAAGAAGAGTAGTTTCTAGTGTAAAGGATAGGCAGGTACGCGGGATGTAGTGACATGCAGGAGGCAGATCACGAGTTAACAAGGGGTTATTTATTACACGGTAGTAACTGGGGAACGGTTGGCAGAGTTTAAACAACAAACAAGGGATCAATAAACGATGGCACTTATCAGTCAGTGGCACTTATCAGGGGATGAAGGCGGGCAGGATCCGCGATGACGTTGTAAGCGATGTGTGAAGAATCTGGCCTGGTTCCGGAGGAACGTGAGACAATGGCTCCGGACATATAATAAATAAATTATATGTTACGGTGTGGGAACCTACTTGGGCACCTCTCTACGGTTGTGCATACGATTATTCCTCAATGGCTCCGGACAGTCGCAACGTATCCTGACGCTCCTGGAGGTGATCTGAAGGTTCCGGTGTGAAGGCTCCGGAATGTCAGCTCCACATGGAACAGGAGAATCCTGGAGGGAGTCCGCTGACTACGAGTCCGTTCCCAGGTCCGGGCCACAATAAGCACCGCCAACAGTCAGCGGTATGATACGGAATGTCTCAGCAGTATCGGGGGTTGAAGCGGTAACGGTCTTACGCTGGAAACAGTCTGACTGCGTGTGCGGGGAGAATCGGCCGTATGGCCAGGCTTTCAGGAGCTGAGGAGAGGAGAGCGAGTTAACTTTCTCCTGCTGCGCACTCTGTCTTCCTGCCAAAAGCCCTGCTTTCCCGCGCTCCACCCCTTTTTATCTGATCCGCCCCCTGCAGTCAGGTGCAAAGGTCGGTCCAGTTAGAACGTCTTCCCCCCGGCAACAATGGTGTCAGTCTCAACAGTTCCGGCCCAGATATGAGAGGAGTGCCACGGGCCCGATCCATCTCCCTACACTCCCCCACCCCTTTTGCTCGCCATTCCACGGGCGAGTGTTTTGGTAACAAGTGTGGACAGTTGTCTCTCCCTGCCTGAACAGTCTGTCGCCACACAAATTGGTCCTGATCATAAAACGATTGGGGGGTTTTCTAGCTGTGGTTCGCTCGGAGCGTCACAAGTCAGAGGGAGCAGTGAAGTCCCCTAGAGTAGTCGATTCAGACTGCATAAGGGTGTGTGTTTATGTGTCGTCTCTTGCTTAAGAACTTTCTTCTAGGACTTCAGGGGCTTGTCTCTCTGGTAGTTGCTCGGAGTCATCTCCTTCTTCATCCTCTATTATAACTGGTGGAGATATTTCCGGAGTCTCAGGAACCTCTCTTTGTTGAGCAGGGTTTTCTGACCGACAGGGCCGAAGTATATTGCTTTGGACTACTCAAGTACAGAGTCCCTCCTCACCTTCGGGTTGAATTTCATACACAGGACCTTCAGAGCTGATTCGCCATTTTACCCGATACGGATTTGCTTCCCATCGGTTCTCTAACTTGTCACGAGAATGTTTCTTGTGCACTAACACATGGTCCCCAACTTGGAGATCGGTTCCCTGCAGCGGAGTTCGTTTTGCATGTTCCAACTGCTGAAATCTAGTTTGCACTAGGCGATGCAAGGTTTGCAAATGATGGCGATGCTCCCGGACCCAGGTGGACACCCCAGTCCGTGGATAGTTCTCCAGGTCCAACTCCAGCTCGGTGATTTCTTTTCCTGCACGGCCAAACAGCAAGGTGTATGGGGTATACCCGGTGGTTCGATGTACCAGGTTATTGTACACCCAAACTAATTCGGCCACATATCCAGGACATAGGGTCTTTCGATCTTCCTCTAGAATCCTCAGCATTTGTATTAGCGTCCAATTGAACCGCTCACGCTCCATTACCCTATGGGTGATACGGTGTAGTGCGTGACTTTTCAATTTGGTACATTCGGTGCTGCTCCTCCATCACTTTTCTGAGGAAGCAGGCTCCTTGGTCAGAATGAATACGCTTTGGACAATCGTACACCTGAAAGAAATTTTTGCAAAGGGCATGAGCAGCAGATACTGCGGTCTGATCTCGAGTTGGGGTCACAACGGCGAATTTTGTGAAGTGATCTACCATTACCAGGCAATGTTCATACCCCTGATGGGCCGGCCCGATTGTCAAATAATCTACCGTTAGCAGCTCTAGGGGATGGATGTCATGATCGCCTGGATGGGAGCCCTCTGTTTGGGTGGTTTTGCTAACTGCAGAGCCGACAAGTTTCTTCTACCACAGTTTTTACTTGTGGATGATAAACAAATCGTTGCAGCCATTGGAAGGTTTTTTTCCGGCCCAAAATGTGCTCCCCACTGATGTGCTTCAATAGCAACTTTTAGCAGTAGGGTCTCTGGAATTATTACCTGCCAGGTGATCCTCAACTCTTTTTGTAATTGGACTTTCCGGTATAACAATCCATTCATCTGGAAACGTCCCCACTGTCTAAGAATTCTAAGGGTTTCCGGAGAGAGGTCATTCCTTTGTTCTTGACTGGGAAGTTATCTTAATGTCACCCATTGTCTCATTAGGACACGCTCCGCATCCTCCTGTTGCAACCTGACCCACTCATCATGTGTTCGGCCCAGAGTTCCCTCTGGGGTCTGCACTTGGGGTTGCTCTTGCGTAGCTTCCACCATCCTGGCAGCACCCTGGAATTTGGGAATCTCATCATCTTCCAACTACTCATCCCTACTGTGACCTAGTTGGGCATGTTTTATCCGGGATAATGCATCCGCGTGCGTATTCTCGACCCCTATTTTGTAAGTGATCTTATACCGGAACTTAGCCATCCGAGCCACCCATCGTTGTTTCAAGGACCCCAACTTCGCATTTTCTATGTGGGCCAGTGGGTTTTTGTCAGTATGCACTAAGACTTCAGACCCGGATAAGTACTCCGCGAATCTCTCCAACATAGCCCACACCAATGCCAGCAGCTCAAGCTTAAAGTAACTGTAGTTGTCTGGATTTCATTCGGAATCGTGAAGGGACCGACTTGCATACGCGATCACCTTCTCTCTTCCATCCTGTATCTGCAACAGCACAGCCCCAAGTAGGTGCAGGCTCCCATCATTGTGGAGAATAAACGGTTTAGAGAAATCCCCATAAGCCAATACCGGGGCTTCCATCAGTGCCCTCTTCAGATTCTGGAAGGCTTCCTCTTGACATTCTCCCCACCGGACGGTTCTGTTCTTTGTGCCTGAGGGCACTCTCTTTGAAAGCTCCAGTAATAGGTTCAGAACGCAGGCAAAATTTTTCAGAAAGCGCTGGTAGTATCCAGTCAGCCATAGAAAGTCTCGAACGTCTTTTACCGTCTCTGGTGTGTGCCAGTCCTGTATTACAGCAATTTTCTCTCGAGTTGGCTTTACTCCCTCAGCAGAGACAACGTGGCCTAAGTATTCAATTTGAGTGCGGAACAAATGACATTTTTGTGGTTTTACTTTTAGACCATGCTTTTGGAGGCGACTTAACACTAGTGTTGAGCATTCCGATACTGCAAATATCGGGTATCGGCCGATATTGGCTGTATCGGAATTCCGATTCCGAGTTCCGATATTTTCGTCTTATCGGATACCGGAATCGGGATTGTCACTGTCACTGTCAGTGTCCGTCGGTCGGGTCTGTCAGGAGTCAGCGGCACTTACCTGGCAGAAGATCTCCGGCGGTCACATCCCGGACTGCTTCATGGCCGCCATCTTCTTTCCCCGGCGGTCACATGCAGTTTCTCGCGATAACTGCAGTGACTGCTGGGTAATCCCGGCCGTAAAGCAGTCAGTCCGATGACGTCACCGCCGGGGAAGCAGGTAATCAGCTGTGCTGCGTTGCAATGACAGGCTCTGCCTGTCATTGCGATGTAGCAGAGCTGGATCGTCGTGGGACTATCGTTATGGACTGCGTCGGACAGGTGGTATACTGTTGGTTTGTTTTTTTTTTTTTTTTACAGGAGATCGATGGCGTCGCAGGAATGAGAGTACAATAAAAGAAATGAAAACTATGTTGTCTCTTTTATTTCATTAAAATACTTTTTTCTTGCTGTGTCTTTTTTTTATACATTTAATAACTTTGGGATTAATAATGGATCGGTGTCTTATTGACACCTCTCCATTATTAACCGGGCTTATTGTCACCGTGCAATCAACGGTGACAATAACCCCTTATTACCCCGCTTGCCACCGCTACAGGGCAAGTGGGAAGAGCCGGGTAAAGTGCCACAATTGGCACATCTTTTGATGCGCCAAATGTGGGGCTGCTGTAGCCTGGTATTATCAGGCTGTTGAGGGCCAAAATCCATGGGCCTTGACAGTCTTTTAATACCAGGCCGCAGCAGTCTGCATTTTACTTGGCTGGTTAACAAAAATAGGGGGATCCCCACGCCGTTTTTTTTTCGAGGGGATCCCCTATTTTTGTTAACCAGCCAAGCTAAGCAGACTGCTGTGGCCTGGTATTATCAGGCTTGCAAGGTCCATGGATATTGGATCCTTACCAGCCTGAAAAACCAGGCCTCAGCGGTCTGCTTCATCTGGCTGGTTAACAAAAATAGGGGGGACCCCACGCCAATTTTTTTCCAGGGGATCCCCTATTTTTGTTAATCAGCCAAGATATGCAGACTGCTGTGGCCTGGTATTATCAGGCTGGCAAGGTCCATGGATCTTGGCTCCTTAACAGCCTGAAAATCCAGGCCTCAGCGGTCTGCTTCATCTGGCTGGTTAACAAAAATAGGGGGGACCCCACGCCAATTTTTTTCCAGGGGATCCCCTATTTTTGTTAATCAGCCAAGATATGCAGACTGCTGTGGCCTGGTATTATCAGGCTGGCAAGGTCCATGGATCTTGGCTCCTTAACAGCCTGAAAATCCAGGCCTCAGCGGTCTGCTTCATCTGGCTGGTTAACAAAAATAGGGGGGACCCCACGCCAATTTTTTTCCAGGGGATCCCCTATTTTTGTTAATCAGCCAAGATATGCAGACTGCTGTGGCCTGGTATTATCAGGCTGGCAAGGTCCATGGATCTTGGCTCCTTAACAGCCTGAAAATCCAGGCCTCAGCGGTCTGCTTCATCTGGCTGGTTAACAAAAATAGGGGGGACCCCACGCCAATTTTTTTCCAGGGATCCCCTATTTTTGTTAATCAGCCAAGATATGCAGACTGCTGTGGCCTAGTATTATCAGGCTGGCAAGGTCCATGGATCTTGGCTCCTTAACAGCCTGAAAATCCAGGCCTCAGCGGTCTGCTTCATCTGGCTGGTTAACAAAAATAGGGGGGACCCACGCCATTTTTTTTTCGAAGGGAACCCCTATTTTTGTTAATCAGTTCCCTCTGACGTCACTGATTGTGTCCCTGGCTGACCTGAAGTGAAAGTGGAAAGCAATCAATTAAGCTTTCCACTTAAGGGCCCGTCTCACATAGCGATATCGCTACCGAGATTGCTGCTGAGTCACTAGTTTTGTGACGCAGCAGCGAGCTCACCAGCGATATCGCTGTGTGTGACATTCAGCGACGATCAGCCCCCCTGCCGGGTATCGCTGATCGTCGCTGAAATGTCAGGACCTTTTTTTGATCGCTGGTTTCCCGCTGACAGGCACACATCGCTGCGTGTGACAGGCGGGAGACCAGCGATCCGCTGGTAACCAAGGTACACAGCGGGTTTCCAGGCGCGGGGCTGTGCCTAGAAACCCGCTGTGTACCTTGGATACCAGCGCCCTGATGCAGGGAGCTGGTATCCAAGGTACACAGCGGGTTTCCAAGCGCTGCGCGGTGCCTGGAAACCCGCTGTGTACCTTGGTTACCAGCGGATCGCTGGTCTCCCGCCTGTCACACGCAGCGATGCGTGCCTGTCAGAGGGAAACCAGCGATCAAAAAAAGGTCCTGACATTTCTGCGACGATCAGCGATACCCGGCAGGGGGGCTGATCGTCGCTGAATGTCACACACAGCGATATCGCTGGTGAGCTCGCTGCTGCGTCACAAAACTAGTGACTCAGCAGCGATCTCGGTAGCGATATCGCTATGTGAGACGGGCCCTTAAGCGATGTTACCCGCAGTGTCGCTGTCCCAGATCGCTGCCTGAGCTGCCTGTTTGGCAGCTCAGCAGCGATCATGTAGCGATACACCAGCGATCCTGACAAGTGCATATCGTTGTCGGGATCGCTGGTGTATCGTTATGTGACACCCAGCCTTTACTCTCCTGTCAGGCAGGAGAGGAACTCATTCATTTGGGGTTTACTGTGAGGCTGCAGCATTAGCTGCGGTCCCTGCAGTAAACATTAACCCTTTCTGAAGGATTACACCATGGGACCTGACTGTGCATGGGATAGGTAAGAATAATTTTGCTTTTTTATTTTATTTTTATTACAGGAAATGGTTTTAGCAGGTAAATAAAATATGGTCAAAAACTGTGTGATTATTTCATTAAACTTCTTTTTTATTAAAGTGTGTGTGTTTGATTTTTCTTTCATACAATAGGATTAATAATTGATAGTTGTCTAATTGACAGCTCTCAATTATTAACCTGGCTTAAAGTGACCTTTCAATTGCAAGGTCATTTTAACCCCTTATTAACCCATTCGCCACCGCTACAGGGCAATGGGAATAGACGGGCAAAGTGCCAGAAAGGGCAAATCTAATTAGAGATTTGCCCTTTCTGGGGTGTCTGGGGGCAGATGTTAAGTAGCCGGGGGGGGCCAAAAATAATGGTCCCTCTCTGGGCTATTATTATCTGCCCCCACTCACTGGCTTTGTCTGTCTGGTTGCGAAAATAGGGCGGGAGCCCACGCATTTTTTTTCAGCAATTTTACACCTCATATATATATATATATACATGTCATTGAATTTGTGACACATATATATATATATTTATATTTGTAGTTCATACACTTCTACATAGTATAATAGCCGCTAATTCAATTGCCGGCTTTTGTGAAAATGCAGAACCCGACATGAAATTACACTTGTGTACATAGGGTTAACCATGTTTTTCATGTCCTTTGCTATCTAATTTCACAAACAATTAAATCCTAGTGTGCAAAATTTCCCCAAACCCGTAGGGGTTTTTAAAGGGTTTTAAAATTCGTAGCAAAAAAAGTCCGTTTTTTTTTTAAAAGAATTTACACCTTTAATTAACCCCTACAGGTGTGAAATTTTGCAACAAAAGTCGATTTAATTGTTTTTTGCAAATTAGATAGCAAAGGAATAAAAAAATGGGGTTTAACCCTATGTACACCAAGTGTCATTTAGTCGGGTGACCCGACATGAAATGACACTTGTGTACTAGGGTTAACCATGTTTTTCATGTCCCTTTTCTATTTTAAATTTTCAAAACAATTAAAAACAGACTATGTGTGCAAATTTCCCCCTGTAGGGGTTAATTAAAGGGAAATTGTACAAAAAAAGCCCCTTTTTTTTTAAAACAATTTACACCTTTAATTTCCCCCCAGGTGTGAAATTTTGCACACATAGCTGATTTTAATTTTTTGTGAAATAGATAAAAGACATAAAAAATTTTTTTTAACCCCATGTACACCAATTATTCATGCGGGTGCTTCTTCTTTTCACTGAAGCCGGGTTTACCCGGCAATTGAATCAAAGGGAAATTTTTTTATGTAGAAGTGTATAAACTATACATATATGTATATATATTGTCACAATGACATGTATATAAAATATTATGTATTCTATGTGGTATATTTGTGTTTACAAGGAAAGAATGGGGTTTTTTTAGTTCGATATTTGTTCCCATAACTTACATGGGACTTTCCGGTATCGGTATCGGGTATCGCCGAATTTTTTTGTGATATCGGCGATACCATTTTCCGATTCCGTACTTTAGGATATCGGAAAGTATCGCTCAACTCTA
>JARQOD010000003.1:79186745-79231884 GCA_033576555.1 Oophaga sylvatica | reverse complement strand
TACATGATAGATTAGATACACAGTCAGCAGTCGTATCACACAGGAGAGGATTAGATAACGGCTCAGCAGACAGTATCACAAGGATAGGATAGATACACAGCTCAGCAGACAGTACACACAGGATAGGATTAGATCACGCTCGGGACAGTATCACACATGTAGGATTAATACAACTCAGCAGACAGTATACACAGATAGGATTAGATACACGCTCAGCAGCGTATCACACAGGAAGGATTAGATACCAGCTCAGCAGACAGTATACACATGATAGGATTAGATCACAGCTCAGCAGTAGTATCACACAGGATAGGATTAGATACACAGCTCAGCAGACAGTATCACACATGATAGGATTAGATGCACAGATCAGCAGACAGATCACGAGATAGATTAGATACACAGCTCAGCAGACAGTATCACACATGATAGGGTTAGATACACAGCTCAGCAGACAGTATCACGAGGATAGATAAGATACACAGCTCAGCAGTAATCACACAGGATAGGATTAGATACACAGCTCAGCAGCAGTATCACACAGGATAGGATTAATACACAGCTCAGCAGCCAGTATCACACAGGTAGGATTAGATACACAGTCAGCAGACAGTATCACAGAGGATAGGATTAGATACACAGCTCAGCAGTCGGTATCACACATGATAGGATTAGATACACAGCTCAGCAGACAGTATCACACATGATAGGATAGATACACAGCTCAGCATCAGTATACACATGATAGGATTAATACACGCTCAGCAGACAGTATCACACAAGATAGATTAGATACCAGCTCAGCAGACAGTATCACACATGATAGGATTAGATACACAATCAGCAGACAGTATCACAGAGGATAGGATTAGATACACAGCTCAGCAGTCGTATCACACATGATAGGATTAGATACACAGCTCAGCAGTCAGTATTACAAGATAGGATTAATACACAGCTCAGCAGTCAGTATACACATGATAGGATTAGATGCACAGCTCAGCAGTCAGTATTCACAAGATAGGATTAGATACGCAGCTCAGCAGACAGTATTACACATGATAGGATTAGATACCAGCTCAGCAGACGTATCACACATGAAGGATTAGATACCAGCTCAGCAGACAGTATCACACAGATAGGATTAGATACAGCTCAGAAACAGTATCACACAGGATAGGCTTAGATACACACTCAGCAGACAGTATCCACAGGATAGGATTAGATACACAGCTCAGCAGACAGTATTACACAGTAGGATTAGATACACAGCTCAGAGTCAGTATCACACAGATAGGGTTAGATACACAGCTCAGCAGCAGTATCACACATGATAGGATTAGATACACAGTCAGCAGACAGTATCACAAGGATAGGATTAGATACACAGCTCAGCAGCGTATCACCATGATAGGATTAGATACACAGCTCAGCAGTCGTATCACACAGATAGGATTAGATACCAGCTCAGCAGACAGTATACACAGGAGAGATTAGATACCAGCTCAGCAGACAGTATTACACATGATAGGATTAGATACACAGCTCAGCAGCGTATCACACAGGATAGGATTAGATACAGCTCAGAACAGTATCACAAGATAGGATTAGATACACAGCTCAGCAGAAGTATCACACAGGAAGGATTAGATACACAGCTCAGCGACAGTATCACACATGATAGGATTAATGCAACTCAGCAGACAGTATACACATGATAGGATTAGATACACAGCTCAGCAGCGGTATCACACAGGAAGGATTAGATACCAGCTCAGCAGACAGTATACACATGATAGGATTGATACACAGCTCAGCAGTCAGTATCAACAGGATAGGATTAGATACACAGCTCAGCAGACAGTATCACACATGATAGGATTAGATACACAGCTCAGCAGACAGTATCACAGAGGATAGGATTAGATACCAGCTCAGCAGTCGTATCACACATGATAGTTAGATACACAGCCAGCAGAAGTATCACGAGGAAGATTAGATACACAGCTCTGAGCAGATCACACAGGATAGATTAGATACACAGCTCAGCAACAGTATCACACAGGATAGGATTTCATACACAGCTCTGCAGACAGTATCACACAGATAGGATTAGATACACAGCTCTGCAGACAGTATCACACAGGATAGGATTAGATACACAGCTCAGCAGACAGTATCACACATGATAGGATTAGATACACAGCTCACAGACAGTATCACACAGGATAGGATTAGATACACAGCTCAGCATCAGTATCACACATGATAGGATTAATACGCAACTCAGCAGACAGTATCACACATGATAGATTAGATACAGCAGCTCAGCAGACAGTATCGCACAGGATAGGATTAGATACACAGCTCAGCATAGTATCACACAGGATAGGATTAGATACACAGCTCAGCAGACAGTATCACACATGATAGGATTAGATACACAGCTCAGCAGCAGTATCACAAGGATAGGATTAGATACAGCAGCTCAGCAGTCGTATCACACATGATAGGATTAGATACACAGCTCAGCAGTCAGTATACACATGATAGGATTAGATACACAGCTCAGCAGTCAGTATCACACAGGATAGGATTAGATACGCAGCTCAGCAGACAGTATTACACATGATAGGATTAGATACACAGCTCAGCAGTCGGTATGACACAGGAAGGATTAGATACACGGCTCAGCAGACAGTATCACACAGGATAGGATTAGATACACAGCTCAGCAGACAGTATCACACAGGATAGGATTAGATACACAGCTCAGCAGTCGGTATCACACAGAGATGATTAGATACGCAGCTCAGCAGACAGTATTACACATGATAGATTAGATACACAGCTCAGCATCAGTATCACACAGGATAGGATTAGATACCAGCTCAGCAGACAGTATCACACATGATAGGATTAGATACACAGATCAGCAGACAGTATCACAGAGGATAGGATTACATACACACTCAGCAGTCGGTATCACACATGGATAGGATTAGATACACAGCTCAGCAGACAGTATCACGCAGGAGAGAATTAGATACACAGCTCGCAGACAGTATCACACAGGATAGGATTAGATACACAAGCTCAGCAGACAGTATCACACAGGATAGGATTAGATACACAGCTCAGAAATCAGTATCACACATGATAGGATTAGATACACAGCTCAGCAGAAAGTATCACACAGGATAGGATTAGATACACAGCTCAGCGACAGTATCACACATGATAGGATTAGATGCACAGCTCAGCAGACAGTATCACACATGATAGGATTAGATACACAGCTCAGCAGACAGTATCACACAGGATAGGATTAGATACACAGCTCAGCAGACAGTATCACACATGATAGGATTAGATGCACAGCTCAGCAGTCAGTATCATACAGATAGGATTAGATACACAGCTCAGCAGACAGTATCACACAGGATAGGATTAGATACATGCTCAGCAGACAGTATCACACATGATAGGATTAGATACACAGCTCAGCAGACAGTATCACACAGGATAGGATTAGATACACAGCTCAGCAGACAGTATCACAGAGGATAGGATTAGATACACAGCTCAGCAGCCAGTATCACACATGATAGGATTGGATACACAGCTCAGCAGCCAGTATCACACAGGATAGGATTAGATACACAGCTCAGCAGACAGTATCACACAGGATAGGATTAGATACACGGCTCAGCAGACAGTATCACAGAGGATAGGATTAGATACACAGCTCAGCGATAACTTTTACACATGGGATTAGATGGAAGATTTGAGCTGGTTTATAAACCCTGTAATATCTCCCCATCATCTATTTTGTTCTCCTCGGACTCTCAGGCTCCAGTGTCACCTCCATCCTCTGCACCCCCCAGGCGCACTGTTCCTAAAATGTTGGCAAATTTTCCAGAAAGATGAGAAAAAAAACCCTCAGCCGACCTCACATTACATGAAGTCATGATGTTTCGTTCTCCACCATTAGGTAATTCTTAGCTTATTTTTTTCCATTAAAAAAAAATCAACATCATTTTCCAAACCCGTGTAGTAAATTTTAGGTACTGGGACTGTTACATAAAAGACTGCTGTCATCTCGGAGAGTTCATTCTTGAAGAAAGCATTAAACTAATGGAAGAGTCTGATGGTCTCCAGGATTTCGGCAGAGGAGACTCTTCCGGTTGTCTCGTGCATTGGGCCTATTGACACTGAGTACTGCCATCCCTGAGTGGTGCCCGTCGGTTTCGTTCCGGCTGGAGATGTTCTGAATCCGGACCACTGTCCCCTCCGCCAAATATCTGCATACCTCCAGCCAAACAAATGACCTCAATGCCACTTCTCTCACCCCATAAATCTAGCATCGGGAGCCCCATTCAGCCCTGCAGACGACCAGTGTTTTCCATTCCTAGCAAACCTCACACTTTCCAGCAGGTGTTAATGCAATTCACGGCAAGACGGATCGAAAAAAAAAAATATGCTGCTGTTTTCGAGAAGTTTACGCTTGGGATCCTGCGCGCCTGTGATTGATAGGCAGGTATCGTAATAATAGTACATGCAATCACAGTCGCTCCAAAAACATGTTGGGTTTAATACAAAGCCTTGTCGTAACTCTCCCTCTGACGGACGGATGACTGTTTCTGAGAGATTTTCTGCCAGGGATGGGGACAAGTTCAGATTTTGTGGCGTAAAATACTATACAAAATGTATTTCAATTTGTTGAATCTTCTCTTTTCTCGGAAAGCACAAACATTTTTTCTTTCCGAGCCCCAGGAGCAAAAAATAAGGGAAAACATACCACCAACAGTTTTGGGAATGATGGGAACACTCACAACCCAGTAGGAAATTGTCCAATTTTGATTGTCATTTTTACCAACTATCCCAAATTTGACAGAAACAATCCTGGTAAATCTGCAGCCCATTAAGGAAACGTCCACCCATAAATTGGTGGCTCGATTTGGGGTTGAGTAGGATCCATGGTTGGACTAGAACACTACTATGTTGTATGTTTGCGGAAATCTATCTGAAATATCGGGAAACTCGGGTAAGGGTATGTTCACATCAGGCTGATATGCCGCAGATATTGTTTGGGATTTTCAGGCAGCAACATGCAATAGAAGTGGAAAATTTCTGCATTGGAAATTGACCTGGATCTTAATATTTGTCAATTTTTTATGGTGCATTGTTACGGCAAGTTTCACCCTTTGTCTTGAAATCGGCAAAAAAATCCACAGCCAACAGCAAAATCAGCAGCAGAAAATAAGCAGTGGAAGATTTGTATAAATAAAGCTTCAAATATGATATTTTTATGTGGCTTTTGGATTCCACATCAATATCCACATCAGTAAAAAAGCTTTCTATTTATTTCACTGGGAAAATGCATCCACAGTGCGAGAAAAAAGCATCAGGTCAATTTTTGTTTTTGCTTATAATTGAATAGGTTGGAAGCAGAATTGATGCTAATGATTCCTGGCACATGTCCAGATTCTGTCGACTACGTGGGTGAGCTTCTGGTTTTGTTGTATAGGGCTCATACCCACTTGCGAGAAATAAGGACGAGTGCAATCCGATAAAAAATTGGATTGCACTCGGACCAAAGTTATTCAATAGGTGACATCTCATCTGAAATTTTTTTTCTCAGCTGAAATCGGAGCGAGAAAAAAAATCGCAGCATGCTGCGTATTGCTGCGTATCTCGGACGAGACTCGCCAATGCAAGTCAATGGGTGCGAGAAAGAAAACGCACAGCACTCGCACCATGCCTTGCTCCATCCACCAACGTCACGTTGCACCACAGACTTTCCAGGAGTTGACGGATACTTTAGTCTAGGTCTGGGAGTAGATCCCTCAAGAGAACATCAGCAACCTCATCAGGAGCATGCCCAGGCGTTGTAGGGAGTTCATACAGGCACGTGGAGGTCACACACAATACTGAGCATCATTTTGACTTGTTTCCACTTTCATTTTGGGGGTCTCTCCAAATCCAGGCCTCCACTGGTTCAAAAATTTGATTTCCATTGATGATTTTTGTGTGATTTTGTTGTCAGCACATTCAACTTTGTACACAACAAAGTATTCAATGATTGTCATCATCATCATCAGGAATACTAACCTCATCATCAGGATTGCCATCATCATCATCAGGAATACTAACCTCATCATCAGGAACGTCATCATCATCAGGAATACTAAACTCATCATCAGGAACGTCATCATCATCATCATCAGAAATACTAACCTCATCATCAGGATTGTCGTCATCATCATCAGGAATACTAACCTCATCATCAGGATTGTCATCATCATCATCAGGAATACTAACCTCATCATCAGGATTGTCATCATCATCATCAGGAATACTAACCTCATCATCAGGATTGTCATCATCATCATCAGGAATACTAACCTCATCATCAGGATTGTCATCATCATCATCAGGAATACTAACCTCATCATCAGGATCGTCATCATCATCAGGAATACTAACCTCATCATCTGGAATGTCATTAACATCAGGAATACTAACCTCATCATCAGGAACGTCATCATTATCATTAATACTAATCTCATCATCAGGAACGTCATCATCATCATCATCAGAAATACTAACCTCATCATCAGGATTGTCATCATCATTAGGAATACTAACCTCATCATCAGGAATGTCATCATCATCAGGAATACTAACCTCATCATTAGGAATGTCATAATCAGGAATACTAACCTCGTCATCAGGATCGTCATCATCATTGGGAATGTTATCATCATCAGGAATGCTAACCTTTTATCAGGAATCATACAAAAAAAGGCTGCACTCAAGCATACTAAAGCATGACAATATGGAATACATGAAATTTAGAATAGCAATATGGCTTTGGAATATAAGGAAAAATTTGAGACGCTTAGTATAAACATTTGGCCAAACATTTAAAAGCCCACCAACCATCGTCAAGGTGGTCTCAATACTGGTGAGTCCCTGACCTAATGTGAACATACCTCTATTAGGCTGATATCTGAATTTCTGGGTGAATATGCACCTCTGTCAGTAATGCCTGCATTTATGGGTAAAGTAGGGACCTGGTGTAATTAAAATCACCACCTGGTGGGGGCGGAGTGCTCGGTCAGCAAGCTAACATTCAATAGACAAAAAAACCTGACTGGCACATCCAGACTAATGTGAACTAGGTGCAAACCAAGGGAAGCTACCCCCATGTAAAACATACAAAAAAAGGCTGCACTCAAGCATACTAAAGCATGACAATATGGAATACATGAAATTTAGAATAGCAATATGGCTTTGGAATATAAGGAAAAATTTGAGACGCTTAGTATAAACATTTGGCCAAACATTTAAAAGCCCACCAACCATCGTCGAGGTGGTCTCAATACTGGTGAGTCCCTGACCTAATGTGAACATACCTCTATTAGGCTGATATCTGAATTTCTGGGTGAATATGCACCTCTGTCAGCAATGCCTGCATTTATGGGTAAAGTAGGGACCTGGTGTAATTAAAATCACCACCTGGTGGGGGCGGAGTGCTCGGTCAGCAAGCTAACATTCAATAGACAAAAAAACCTGACTGGCACATCCAGACTAATGTGAACTAGGTGCAAACCAAGGGAAGCTACCCCCATGTAAAACATACAAAAAAAGGCTGCACTCAAGCATACTAAAGCATGACAATATGGAATACATGAAATTTAGAATAGCAATATAGAATATGCACCTCTGTCAGCAATGCCTGCAAGGTTTTTTTGTCTATTGAATGTTAGCTTGCTGACCGAGCACTCCGCCCCCACCAGGTGGTGATTTTAATTACACCAGGTCCCTACTTTACCCATAAATGCAGGCATTGCTGACAGAGGTGCATATTCACCCAGAAATTCAGATATCAGCCTAATAGAGGTATGTTCACATTAGGTCAGGGACTCACCAGTATTGAGACCACCTTGACGATGGTTGGTGGGCTTTTAAATGTTTGGCCAAATGTTTATACTAAGCGTCTCAAATTTTTCCTTATATTCCAAAGCCATATTGCTATTCTAAATTTCATGTATTCCATATTGTCATGCTTTAGTATGCTTGAGTGCAGCCTTTTTTTGTATGTTTTACATGGGGGTAGCTTCCCTTGGTTTGCACCTAGTTCACATTAGTCTGGATGTGCCAGTCAGGTTTTTTTGTCTCTTTATCAGGAATGTCATCATCATCAGGAATGGTATCATCACCAGGAATACTAACCTCATCATCAGGAATGTCATCATCATCAGGAATAATAACTTCATCTTTAGGAATGTTGACAGCATCCAGAAAGCCAACATATTCTGAGATATTAAAATTATCATCATCAGGAATGTCATCATCATCAGGAATGCCATCATCATCAGGAATACTAACCTCATCATCAGGAAAACTAACCTCTTTATCAGGAATGTGATTATCATAATCAGGAATACTAACCTCATCATCAGGAATGTCATCATCATTAGGAATACTAACCTCATTATTAGGAATGTCATCATCATCAGGAATATTAATCTCTTTATCAGGAATGTCATAATGATCAGGAATACTAACCTCTTCATCAAAACCAAGTATACTATCCTCATCCTCAGGAATGCCATCATCATCAACAGGAATACCAACCTCATCATCAGGAATGTTGTCATCATCAGGAATAATAACATCATCTTCAGGATTGTAATCATCATCAGGAATACTAACCTCATCATCAGGAATGTCATCATCATCAGAGATACAAAAATCATCATCATCAGGAATGTCATCATATTCAGAAATGTTATCATCATCAGGAATGCCATCATCATCAGGAATGCCATCATCATCAGGAATACTAACCTCATCATCAGGAATGCCATCATCATCAGGAATACTAACCTCATCATCAGGAATGTCATCATCATCAGGAATACTAACCTCATCATCAGAAATGTCATCATCATCAGGAATACTAACCTCTTTATCAGGAATGTCATCATCATCATCATCAGAGATACAAAAATCATCATCATCAGGAATACTAACCTCATTTTCATCAGGAATACTAACCTCATGATCATCAGGAATACTAACCTCATCATCAGGAATGTCATCATCATCAGAAATACTAACCTCATCATCAGAATGCAATCATCATCATTAGGAATACCAACCTCAACATCAGGAATGTCATCATCATCAGGAATAGTAACCTCATCATCAAGAATGTCATCATCATCATCATCATCAGGAATACTAACCTCATCATTAGAAATTTAATAATCATCAGGAATACTAACATTATCATCAGGAATGTCATCATCATCAGAGATACAAAAATCATCATCATCAGGAATGTCATCATATTCAGAAATGTTATCATCATCAGGAATGCCATCATCATCAGGAATACTAACCTCATCATCAGGAATGCCATCATCATCAGGAATACTAACCTCATCATCAGGAATGCCATCATCATCAGGAATACTAACCTCATCATCAGGAATGTCATCATCATCAGGAATACTAACCTCATCATCAGAAATGTCATCATCATCAGGAATACTAACCTCTTTATCAGGAATGTCATCATCATCAGAGATACAAAATCATCATCATCAGGAATACTAACCTCATTTTCATCAGGAATACTAACCTCATGATCATCAGGAATACTAACCTCATCATCAGGAATGTCATCATCATCAGAAATACTAACCTCATCATCAGGAATGCAATCATCATCATTAGGAATACCAACCTCAACATCAGGAATGTCATCATCATCAGGAATAGTAACCTCATTTTCATCAGGAATACTAACCTCATTATCATCAGGAATACTAACCTCATCATCAGGAATGTCATCATCATCAGAAATACTAACCTCATCATCAGGAATGCAATCATCATCATTAGGAATACCAACCTCAACATCAGGAATGTCATCATCATCAGGAATAGTAACCTTATCATCAAGAATGTCATCATCATCATCATCATCATCAGGAATACTAACCTCATCATCAGAAATGTATTCATCATCAGGAATACTCACCTCATCATTAGAAATTTAATAATCATTAGGAATACTAACATTATCATCATTAATGTCACCACCATCAGGAATATCAACATTGTCACTGTCACTATTGATCACGGCATCATTGACAACAATGGTGAATCTATAGGGAATGATGTCATCGTCATCAGGAAAGTCAGCGATGATGTTATCATCAGGAATGTCAATGCTCTCAGGAATGATGACATCATCAGGAGTTTCCAAATTGTCAGGAAGGTCATCATCATGACTCAATAATGTATATATCTGTCATGGAGCATTATTGGGTTAAATCATCTTTCCAATGATTTATAATGGTATTATGGCGTTAAGCCATCAAACATCAAAATTACACATTTTTCAAAATGATTCCACAATTTTGGCCACAATGCAGGCTACTTCTTTGCTAGAGTCCAACCCCAAAATCTCGCCAAGATGTAAGGTCCTCGAATCTGAACTTCTTGTCTGAGGTTAAGAACATAATTGTCATTTTTGCTTGTTCTCTGCGCTATGGAATGAACGTTACCCCCCATCGTGTCCCCCGGCAGTAGGGTCTCTGTAACCGCTCGTCTGTCGTAAGATTGAGGACCCTTCCACAGAAAGCCACATGAAAGGCTTCCAACGACCAGACTCCTGTAAAGTGGCCAAATCCGTGACTTCATAGCGAATTATGATATAATGTCGTTCTTATCTGCCGACTACTCCATAATTGGATCCCTATGTCAAGCAGGCAGCAATGTGCGCGGACAGGAAGCCAATTGTTCTAATGCTGGGCGGCTGGTGAGGCTGAATGATGATAATGCGAGGCCGGCTTTCAGATATAGCACCTAAGGTCATGTTGGCATTCGCCTTTTTTTTAACTCATTGACAACCACCGATAGGCTTCCCTGTTCTACAAATGACTGTAAGAGGGCTTATTCACACGTAGTGTTTTTGGATGCAGTTTTTTTCAAGTTTTTTTCATTCAGAAAAATGCATTTTTTGACATGTGGTGCTCATTTTAAAGCACACAGCAATTCTTCAAGCCTTTTTGCAGCAACTTTTCTCCATTGCCCAAAAAAATCATAGCAAAAAGCTTGAAGATTCAGCCACTCTCACCATATCGCCAGTGTGTGGAATATGGACGGATTATTCCCGCTTCAGCTAGGTGAGGCCACGATGGTATAACTCTGATGGATCCAACACTGGGTGATGCGCCATTCTTCTCCCGCCAGATTTCTATTTCTTTGGCATGTCAGACCTGCACCTTACAAATCATGTAACTGTCCAAGGCATTTCCGACTGGCATATTCTGGTAGATGGCATGCATGCCGCTACCAAGGCACACCAGTTTGTCTCTTCCATAGTGTTGACCCGGTCTGCCTCGACTCTGTGACAACCCAGCTCTGCTTCATCACTCGGTAACTCTGCTACCTTTGCAAGTCAGCTCTGCCTGGACTCTGTGACAAATCAAGTTCTGCTCTATCACTGAGTCAACTCTGTTGTACTGCTGTATCAGCTCTGCCTGGACACTATGACAAACCCAAATCAGCTTAATCTCTGGATAACTCTGCTACCCCTGCTAATCTGCTCTGCCTGGATTCTGTGACAAATTCAGCTCTGCTATATTGATGAGTCACCTCTGGACTATTGACTTTGAGTTAATCCTACTATGTCACCAGACCAACTGCTCCTTTGAACCTCCTGTGCAGCGCAGCTGTATTTCACCAATTTCATATCTTAGGTCCCCTCTGCACCCTCTTGAGACTTTGTGTTGGACTTTAACATTGATGGACTATCATTAAGATAGGTCATTAATGTCTGAATAGCGAGCGTACGAAACCTGGCACCCCAGCTGATCAGCTGAGACAGCTGGAACTTAGTTACAGAGCTTCACAGCACAGCTCTATCGATGGAATAGTGGCAGTGGTGGGTACTGCACATCCGCCCCCTATTTAATTCAATAGGGTCGAATGTGCAGTACCCACTATTGTGTGGATGGAGCTGTGCTGTAGAACTCTGTAACTGAGCAGTTCCGACGATTGCCAACACCAGGAACAACTGATCAGCGAGGAGTCAGGTGTCGCGCCCTCACCAATCAGACATTGACCTATTCTAAGGATAGGCCATCAATGTTAGGCCGGCGTCACACTAAAGAGGAATATGGACGAGTGAGAGGCGTGAAAACATTACACTCGGACCAATATTTCTCTATGGGGCAGCTCTGATCATCCGTATATTTCTCGGCCGTATTTTACGGGCCGAAAAACTTGCAGCATGCTGCGATTGTCAGCGTATTACGCCAATGCAAGTCTATGGGTGCGAGAAAAATACGGATTACACACGGACCACATGTGTGACTTGTGAGAAATACGCACTGGTGTCCTTTAGAAAAGCCGGCAATTCATCTCCGGCTATACTGTAAAATCACACTGACAGGTTTAATAAAGAATAGAAAGAATACATATATATATATATATATATATATATATATATGTATATATATATATATACATATATATTATATATATACATATATATATATACATGTCATTGTGACACATATATATATATATATTTATAGTTCATACACTTCTACATAATATAATAGCCGCTACCGTATATACTCGTGTATAAGCCGACCCGTGTATAAGCCGACCCCCCTAATTTTGCCACAAAAAACTGGGAAAAATTATTGACTCATGTATAAGCCGGGTGTATAAACTGCCCTCCTGCTCTGTGCTGCCCCGTCCTGCTCCTTGCTCCCCCATCCAGCTCTGTGCTCCCCCATTCTCCTCTGTACGCCCCCCCTCCTGCTCCGTCCTCCGCTGTGCCCTCCATCCTCCCCTGTCCTGCTCCATGCTTCCCCGTCCTCCTCCATGCTTCCCCCGTCCACCGATCTCCCCCCGTCCTGCTCCATGCTTCCCCCGTCCTCCGTTCTCCCCTGTCCTCCTCTATGCTTCCCCCGTCCTCCTCTATGCTTCCCCCGTCCACCGTTCTCCCCCCCGTCCTGTTCCGTGCTCCTTGTCCTCTCCTCCATCATACTCACCCCTCCCCGTGCCATCGCTGAGCGTCCCTGCAATCCTGCGTTCTCCCCGGCTTCCTGCAGCTCTCCAGCACTGAGCGGTGATGTAATACCGCTCATTAAGGCCATGAATATTGAGGCGACGCCCATGGGAGTGGCGCTGGAGAGGTAAGAATTTGATTGCTTTATTATTTTTTTTTTATTACAGGAGAACAAGGGATTTGGAAGGAATACCAGTACAATAAAATATAGTCAAAAACTGTGTATTTATTTCATTAAAATAATTTTTAATTAATTGTGTGTGTGTTTTTTTAACCATTTAATACAATAGGATTAATAATGGAGAGTTGTCTGATTGACAACTCTCCATTATTAACCTGGCTTAATGTCACCTTCCAATAGCAAGGTGGTCTTAACCCATTGTTAACCCATTAGCCACCGCTACAGGGCAATGGGAATAGACGGGCTAAGTGCCAGAAAAGGCGCATCTAATCATAGATGTGCCTTTTCTGGGGTGGCTGGGGGCAGATATTGGTAGCCAGGGGGGGCACAAAAAAAATGTTCCCTCCCTACGCTATTATTATCTGCCCTCACTCACTGGCTTTCCCTGTCTGGTGGAGAAAATACATTTTGCACACATACACTCATGTAATTGTTAATCAAAACCATATATCAAACTACATGAAATGAAATGGTTTACTGTATGTAAACCATGTGTCATTTCTAGAGTTGAGCGATACTTTCCGATATCCAAAAATATCGGATCGGAATGGTATCGACGATATCCACAAAATATCGGCGATACCGATACCGGAAATCCAATGTAAGCCTATGGGAACAAAATATCGTAATTAAAAAAAAACCATTCTTGGCTTGTTGGATAATTGTACATGAAGGAAAACAACAAAGAGTAATGTAGAATGTATTGGGGGAGGTTGAGGAGACATTAAAGGCATAGATGTTTAACCCAATCCAATGGAATAGCATTAATAATTTTTTTTTTAAAGACGTTCAGATTGACGAAGAAATTGACAATGTTGTTAACCTTTTTTCTATTTTGGCAAATATGTATGTTTCACAACTTCCATGCTCTTGACCTTTTTAACTTTTGCCACACTTTCACCTTCATAATCTTCAGCAGCATCATCTTTGTCATCTAATTATTCTTCATCTTCACCTTCTTTATCTTCTTCTTAAACTTCTTGTTATTCATCTTTTTGTTAACATTACTCATATTGTTCTTATTAAACTATTATTCTTCTTCATATTCTACTTCTTCATCTTCTTCCTCTTCATCTTCTTCATCATATTCTTATTTGTGACAGAGATTCCTGTACTTGTAATCTGTAAAAGTATGAATTTTTCTTCCTTCCGTTCTTGCTGTCACAAAAGATTTAAATTACAACAGTATTTGTCCGTGTTCAGTTTAGCCTGCAGCAGCAGGCATTTTCCAGGGGCACCATGAGGAGGAACGGACTCACCCCCATACACTGCTTAGTCTTCTTCTGTTTATAATTTACAGCATATATTTTGCTCTTCATTTTGGTCTTATTTTTCATGTTCTTCTGTCTCTTGTTCTGTATCTTGTAGTTTGTCTTAACCTTCTTTGTCCTGTTGGTGATCTTCTTCTGGGTAATCTTTTATTTCCTCTTTGTGATGGTGTTCAGGCTGGTTGGCTTGATGCTCGTCGTCCTTGGGGTTGTCATCTTCTTCGGGGTGGTCTTTACGGTTGTCTAACTTCCGAGAACCAGCTGATGTTACTGGAACCCGGACGGGTATCAGATGGTACAAGAGACAATGGAAGTAACGAGGACCAGCTGACTGTGCTGGAACCCGGAGGGGCAGCAGAAGGAAAAGAGCCAATGGCACAACCGAGGACCAGCTGACGTTACTGGGACACGGTTACTAAGCAGGAGGTACCTGAGCTCAAAAGCACTACCAAGGACCAGCAGACGTTGCTGGAACTCGGATACCGAACTGGAGGCACCGAGGCCAAAGGCACTGCGGAGAACCAGTTGACGGTACTGGAACCCGGACGGGTAGCAGAAGGTACAAGAGCCAATGCAAGTAACGAGGACCAGCTGACTGTGCTGGAACCCGGAGGGGCAGCAGAAGGAAAAGAGCCAATGGCACAACCGAGGACCAGCTGACGTTACTGGGACACGGTTACTAAGCAGGAGGTACCTGTGCTCAAAAGCACTACCAAGGACCAGCAGACGTTGCTGGAACTCGGATACTGACATGGAGGCACCGAGGCCAAAGGCACTGCGGAGAACCAGCTGACGGTACTGGAACCCGGACGGGTACCATAAGGCACCCATGAAAATGTAAGTTGACAGGCCGCAAGCTGTCCGCAGTTACCGAATCACACAGTCTACAGTGGGTGCTTGTCCTATTGTCACAACGGAAACAGACTTTATTTAGATATCCCACAGCACACATAGGAATCACCTAAACTGCAGGCACCATAGAGTCGGCTAACCCGAATGCAATACGACAGGACAACTTATTGGAGGCTAATTAACGTTGACACTGCCAGTAAACAGCTGTCGTGCTGTAACCAGGCTGGGCAGGAGTCAGTACCCGTGCCAATTACTTCCGAGCAACAACTGGCGGTGTTGGAGCCCAGGGATGAGAGGAGGACAGGGTGGAGGCAGCATGACTTTTTGGCGTACACACAGCAGGGGAACGGCTGACATTACTGAACCCCAGTAACACAGGAGCAAGTGTTGACTGTGCTAACAGCACTTCCGAGCGTTCCTTTATGTGCACTTTAGTAGGAGGTCGGCGTACCCCCCTGCTGCGAGAAGAACAAATTGAAGCCGTTGTTGCTTGGATGGCAGCCAATGCATCGACTTCAATTGCTTCCACCTCCTCTCAGGAACACAGCACTGTTGAGCAACCATCTGTCTCTTCACCGCCTGCCAAATTGCCCAGGCAGTCAGACAGTTCTGTACAGGATCCAGCTGAGTGCTTCTGTTCTCAGAATCTGTTGGCTTGCAAACAGGGGCCCAGCCAAGCAGCATTCTGGAATGTGAAGAAGAGGGAGTATGCAGTGATGCGCAACAGCTGTGTCTCTCAGAATCTGAAGAAGCGGGTGAGCCAGTGCCGATGCTCAGCACACCGCAGAACGCATCTGATGATTATGAGACTCAGGTGCCAGTTTCTGTTGAGCATGGTGCTGGCCAGACCACCCAACAGCAGCAGGTTTTGGAAGAGGGTAGTGGAGATGATGAGGTCCAAGTCCCAACATGGCGTGAGGAACAGGAAGGTGGTGGGAGCAGCTCTGAGGAAGAGATTGCCCCAACGGTACAAACAGGAGGGAGAGTTAGGCTGCAGACTCGGTTGACTGTAGCCTCCAGTTTGGAACCTGTTCGGAGCAGTTCTCTTCCAAAAGTCAAAACGGGCGCTCCCAGGACTTGCACTGCGTGGTCCTTTTTTGACACACTTGCAGATGATATTTGCTATGTGAAATGCAAGCTGTGTAATCTAAAAGTAAAAACAGGTAAAAGTGTCAGTAACGTCAATACCAGTAATATTATTATTATTATAGATTTTAATAGCGCCATTTATTCCATGGCGCTTTACATGTGAAGAGGGGCAAATATAGACAATTACAGTAAACATGAGCAATACAAGGCACACACAAGTACAGAAGGAGAGAGGACCCAGCCCGCGAGGGCTCACAATCTACAGGGGTGGTTGAGGATACACTAGGAGAGGGAAGAGCTGATCGTGTGGTGGTTCAGTAGACTGATGATCATTGCAGGTTGTAGGCTTGTCGGAAGAGGTGGGAAATATGTGCAAACATGTGGGTACAAAGCACGTAGTTGAGTTACAAAGACACACTGGAGATGTAGGCCAACCTACAGCAGCACCTACATCTTCAGGTCGTGTCGGAGCCTCTTCCTCCAGCTGACACACAGCTGGTTCGGCTTTCTCACAGGATCGCCATGGAAGAACCTCGGTCAATGTTGTCCAGAGACAAAGTGTTATTCCACCCACAGCAGCAAGTTCCCTGTCATCCTCACACACCCAGGCCACAAAACAGCCATCGGTACCACAGGCATGGGATAAAAGACGGCCATACTCGGCAAACCATCCACGAGCACAGGCTCTGAATGCTGGCATTGCAAAACTCCTGTCCCTTGAAATGCTGTCATTCAGGCTGGTGGAGACTGACAGTTTCCGTAACTTAATGGCATTGGCAGTCCCACAATACAATGTGCCAAGCCGATTTTATTTCAGCAGGCAAGCCGTCCCTGGTCTGCAAAAGCATGTTGCGTGAAAAATTAAACATGCGCTACTAAACTTCGTCAGTAGCAATGTCCACCTGACCACCGCTGCGTGGACCAGTACCCATGGCCAGGGACGATACCTTTCCCTCACTGCCCATTGGGTCAATGTTGTGTAGCCGGGTACAGATCTTGCGAGTGGCGCTGTACGTGTTCAGCCAACTCCAAGGATTGCAGGAATCAAGTCTGTACACATTGACTCCTCCTCCTACTCCAGTTCCTCAGAAACATTGCTGCAGGAGCCATCACGGTCTACCTCCACATGGACCAGTGAACGCTTAATAATAATAATAATCTTTATTTATATAGCGCAAACAGATTCCGCTGCGCTTTACAGTTTAACAGTTTCAGAACACAAGTAATAAGTAACAACGTTAACAATAAAATAATTAAAGCAATAGAAGCCGCCCCTGCTCTTGAGAGCTTACAATTTACAATGAGGTGGGGGAGCTACAAAGTACAGGTGTTTATATACAATGGTCTATTTACAATGATGCTCCAGCCATTTTGAGGGAGTGAGGGATGGATGGAGATAGTGAATGGGCTACACACACACACATACACATAGAATGACTTTGGGCCTGGGGTCCGATATATGACCGCTACTCTGAGGGAGAGGGGACGAAAGAGCATGATGGTGTGAACCTCAAAAGAAGGGAATGAGAGTGATGGAATTGGGGGGATGACCTGGAAAGTGCATTGTGGGGACAGGAGTATGCCGACTCCACCACCATGTCTGTTTGAGGGTCTCGGGGAATGTGAGAACTATAAGCCACCATAGGAAATGGCAGGAGGGGAAACCGTGTCAGAATCCTGAATCCAGGTTTCAGTCAGGGCCAACAGATGAAGAGAGTTGTTCAGAAAGTAGTTGTGCAGGAAGGTTAGCTTGTTGCATGCAGACCGTGGATTCCAGAGGGCACAGTTAAACGAAGGAGATGAGGGAGTGCAATTAATATTAATAAGATTATAGGGATTGAGGTTGGGGGATGGTGGACCAGGGTTGGGGGAGATGTCCCCTGAAATCAATAGGAGTAGGAAGATAAAGAGCAGGTAGTTGTTGGTGTTGTAAGTTGGTTTTTTCAGTGATGTGTTTCGGCTAGATGGGCTGAGGTTTCTCAGGAAGGTGATGAGTGCATGGGAACTGTACATGGGAGAGGGAAGTATGGAGGGGCTCATGTGTATGAGTCGTGATGAAGGGGGGATGGAGCGGTGTTTGTGGAAGGCAAGGGAACACAGGAGGATACAGTTAATGTACATAATTAAAAACATAACAAAAAACAAGAAACAAATATCCTAAAATAAAATTTAAAATATATTGCAAAACATGCATGAGGTTGTAATAATAATAATAAGGGTATTTGATAAACATAATATTTATGAAAATGTTTTGTTCAGGATTAAAAATATAGCAAAGTGTGGACTACCTTATTCCAGCCCTGATTAACTGCCATGAATAACTGCCGTTTACTCAATGCTTGTCTTCTATGATGCTTTGCTTTCTGTGATGCGTGCACCCCACACATTCACCACACAACGCTTAGCTGTTGCGACCGATATGAGCACTGCCGTGGGCAAACGTCAACAGGTCGTCCTGAAATTAATTTCCATGGGGAATCGAGCCACACAGTGCAGGAGCTCTGGAATGCCATGAAGCAGGAGAGCGACGTGTGGTTTTTGACAGCGAATCTCCAGCTAGGCTTGGTAGTGTGTGACAATGACCGAAATCTGGTGCCAGCTCTGGGCCTTGTCAACCTCACTCACATACCATGTCTGGCACATGTGCTCAACTTGGTCGTGCAGAGTTTTTTGAGGGACTATACGGATATTGATGCACTGCTGCACAAGGTCCGCCTACAGTGCGCTCACTTGCGACGTTCCAGCATGGTCAGATCGCGCATTGCAGCTCTGCAACGCAGATTTCGCCTTCCTGAACATCGCATCATATGTGACGTACCCACCAGGTGGAATTCCACGTTACATATGTTGGAGCGGTTGTGTGAGCAGCAGCCAGCAGTAATGGAGTATCAGCTGCATCAGGCGCAATCAACTCGCAATTTGCGCCGTTCACACTTCACCACTACTGAGTGGGCCTCTATAATAATAATAATAATAATCTTTATTTATATAGCGCCAACAGATTCCGCAGCGCTTTACAGTTTAACAGTTTCAGAACAAAAGTCATAAATAACAACGTTAACAATACAATAATTAAAGCAATATAAGCCAGCCCTGCTCGTGAGAGCTTACAATCTACAGTCATGGCCAAAAGTTTTGAGAATGACACAAATATAAATTTTTACAAAGTCTACTGCTTCACTTTTTCTAATGGCAATTTGCATATACTCCAGAATGTTATAAAGAGTGATCAGCTTAACAGCAATTACTTGCAAAGTCAATATTTGGCTAGAAAATTAACTTTATCCCCCAAAACACATTTCAACATCATTGCAGCCCTGCCTTAAAAGGACCAGCTAACCTCTATTCAGTGATTGCTCCATTAACACAGGTGTGGGTGTTGATGAGGACATGGCTGGAGATCAATCTGTCATGATTAAGTAAAAATTACACCACTGGACACTTTAAAAGGAGGCTGGTGCTTGGCATCATTGTTTCTCTTCTGTTAACCATGGTTATCTCTAAAGAAACACGTGCAGTCATCATTGCAATGCACAAAAATGGCCTAACAGGGAAGAGTATCGCAGCTAGAAAGATTGCACCTCAGTCAACAATCTATCGCATCATCAAGAACTTCAAGGAGAGAGGTTCCATTGTTGCCAAAAAGGCTTCAGGGCGCCCAAGAAAGACCAGCAAGCGCCAGGACCGTCTCTTAAAAGTGTTTCAGCTGCGGGATAGGGCTACCAGCAGTGCAGAGCTTGCTCAGGAATGGCAGCAGGCAGGTGTGAGTGCATCTGCACGCACTGTGAGGCGGAGACTCTTGGAGCAAGGCCTGGTCTCAAGGAGGGCAGCAAAGAAGCCACTTCTCTCCAGAAAAAACATCATGGACAGACTGATATTCTGCAAAAGGTACAGGCAGTGGACTGCTGAGGACTGGGGTAAAGTTATTTTCTCTGATGAATCCCCTTTTCGATTGTTTGGGACATCAGGAAAACGCCTCATTCGGAGAAGACAAGGTGAGCGCTACCACCAGTCTTGTCTCATGCCAACTGTTAAGCATCCTGAAACCATTCATGTGTGGGGTTGCTTCTCAGTCAAGGGAATCGGCTCTCTCACAGTCTTGCCTAAAAACACAGACATGAATAAAGAATGGTACCAGAATGTCCTCCAAGAGCAACTTCTCCCAACCCTCCAAGAGCAGTTTGGCGATCAACAATGCCTTTTCCAGCATGATGGAGCACCTTGCCATAAAGCAAAGGTGATAACTAGAGTTGAGCGATACTTTCCGATATCCTAAAGTATCGGAATCGGAATGGTATCGCCGATATCACTAAAATATCGGCGATACCCGATACCGATACCGGAAGTCCCATGTAAGTCTATGGGAACAAAATATCGCAACTAAAAAAACCCCATTCTTTCCTTGTAAACACTAAATATACACACATAGAATACATATATATATATATACATGTCATTGTGACATATATATATACATATATGTATAGTTTATACACTTCTACATAGTAAAATATCCTCTGATTCAATTGCCGGGTAAAGTCGGCTTCAGTGAAAAGACAGAAGCACCCGACATGAAATGACACTTGGTGTACATAGGGTTAACCATGTCTTTTCATGTCGTTTGCTATCTGATTTGCACAAACAATTAAATCAGACTATGTGTGCAAAATTTCACACCTGTAGGGGTTAATTAAAGGTGTAAATTCGTTGTAAAAAAAACGGACTTTTTTGCTACGAATTTACACCTTTAATTAACCCCTACAGGTGTGAAATTTTGCACACATAGTCTGATTTAATTGTTTGTGCAAATTAGATAGCAAAGGACATGAAAAGACATGGTTAACCCTATGTAGGTAGTTTTGTGTCGACCCGCCACCACAATTGTGGGTTACCAGGGCAATGGGGTACTCAGAGCCGAGCCCATGGAAGTCTATGGGGATGTCACAGGTAGCGGTGGCTCGGTCTGTGGCCCTGGCGGTCTGGCGTATGTTGGGGGAATATTTACAGGGGATAGATATATTTACAGTTCGTGACGCCACCTGTAGTCTCTGGTAATTTGTACCAGCGCTGCTGTAGATCTCTGAGGGATGGTGAGGCAGCTAGATGTCGGGTCCCCTACAGGTGGGACTCTTCCCTCAGGTCGATGGTTATGGTGGGGTTGTGCAGGCATGCAATTAAATAACTCAGTCTCACACCGTCAGCGTCTTTCCATACCTTTTACTTGTAAGATGGTAAGGCAGGTCCCAGGGAGGCTGATGGGGTTGATGGAGGATGAGTTTTGAGGCAACGGCTGAGCAAGGCAGGGGCCTCCTTTACTTTCCAATGATGATGAGTCCAACCAGCATAAAGCGTAGTTCACTCCTGAAACTTCAGCTATTTCAAAGCTGTACTGCCCGGTCAGTTTTGTGGTGGAGCCTTCCAGTGATGAAACTAGGTTCTTCTATGCTTGGCCTAGCTCAAAGTTCCTATTCCACCTGACCCCTGTTACGTACTAACACTTCAAGGGCTGCTTTCTGTTACCTAAGGTCCAGTAAGCCTCTGGTTTTTCTACCACTATGCGTGAAGCTATAGTGATGCTTCGGTCTCCAGTGACCGGTGACAATGTGCAGGATACTTCAATCCTAAAGCACTTCTGATTTCCTTCCACTGTGCCTTTCGACTTGCTCAAACTCTCAATCTCAGCACTGACTAGGCTAAGGTGAACTGGCTCACCTGTACTAGCCTCCACTACTGTACTGTCTCTCTGAATCGACAGGAATCTTGGTGCTCCAGACAGGCACTCCTTCTCCCTCCCTTCACCTCAGGAGACACTACTAGACTCTCTTGTGCTAAAAACCACACCCCTCTACACCCCTGCTGGGTGTGTCCGAAGTATATGTGATGTCATGTAGAGCCCTTAACCGTTACCTCTCCACTCATCCTCCTGGTATTGTGTACCTTAAATACCAGGGCTACACATTCCCCCATGGTAAACGACAGCACTCCCGGGCTGTGAAATACAAAGAGACAATTTTGTTTATGCATTAAACATTAACATTAACTCGTCCCATCCGGGAGGTAAGGATTTCTTGAACGTTGCAAACAAAACATTAAATATAGAAAAATACAAAATATTAAATAGACATGTTCATATAATAAACGGCAAGATTCTTGTGAAGGACCCGCACCAAACCTTCAACGTGGGTCCTGGGTGGGCTGCAGGACATATGAATGCAGACCTCACTCAGTGCCACACCACACGGGTTTTATGTTCAGAGGTAAGTCAAGGCTTCGTGTGAAACCATTATAAGGCACCTTAGTGCAACTATTTACAAGATAAGTTCTGGGCTGGCACTGTCCTCAGCCTCTCAGTCCATTATAAGACACCATAAGGAAAAGACACATATATATATATATACTTTTTACAATATTCACATTAATTTGTTATAATTACTGCTGGTATCGAATGGGTATCTTCCCTTTTGTGATTCGCTCTGATCTACGTGGAGTAGCTTCAGGTATATTAAGTTGTTATCTGTCTGCACTGCGTAACGGCAAACTATAGAACTGCCTCAATCTTTCTATGGATCTGGCAAGCGTACTGATGGCTGGGCGGTGTGAGTCAGCTTCACCAGGGGATCCCATAGTATGGGGCGCTGCTTCTGATGATCCTTCTTGAGATTCCGTAGGTTGAGGTGTTGCTGGAATGGGTAACTCCTGAACGGACTCAACTGGCACCACGGACACAACTGGAGGTAGAACTTCCTCTTGTGGCTGATAAAACTGCAACACCGGAACTATTACAGCATCTCCCAGTCGGGGCCAATCCGCAGGAAAATCTCCCAGATCCGTGTGTATGACCTCTTCCTTTCCTTCCTCTTGATTGATGACAGGGTTCTTTTCACAAAGCTTTAAGGGTTCTGGACACAATTTCAAATGGTCTCTGGACACAGTGGTTATTGTTCTTCCTCCGTCCTTACTGATGATACAAACTTTTCTGTTGTCATATTTAGAATCTTGTACAACGTAGGGTTCTTGTTCCCACTGGTTATCCAATTTGTGCATTTTCCTTTTCCTTTTTAATACCACTTCTCCAGGCATCAAAGGCTTGGCAGGAGCATTTCTGTTGTAAATATCTTCCTGTTTCTCCCGTGCCTTGTTGAGACTTTCTTCTACACAGATTTGCACTCGTCTGTACTGCTCTTGCCAATTGATGTCCCAGTTTTCAATGGCGTCGTCTGCCTCCGGTTCTACCACTCCAAGTTCTAAATCCATTGGTAGTCTTCCGGGCCTTGCTCTCATAAGATAGGCTGGAGTGCAGTTAGTGGAACTTACAGGTATATGGTTATACAAGTCAACCAAATCAGGTAGTAAGTCCGGCCATCGATTTCTGTCTTCCAACGGTATGGATCTCAACAAGTCAAGGACAATATGGTTCATTTTTTCGCAAAGACCGTTGGTTTGAGGGTGGTATGGCGTTGTTCTAATTTTCTTGCACCCGTACATGTGACAGAATTCCTTGAATAAATCAGCTTCGAAAGCAGGTCCTTGATCGGTTAATACTTGCTCCGGATACCCATGCGGTCTGCAGAAGCTTGCTTGAAAGGTTTTCGCGGCCGTCACTGCGGTCTGATCCTTAACTGGAACAACCACCAGAAATCTGGAGTAATGGTCCACCATGGTCAGGGCGTATGAGTATCCAGATCTACTTGGCGACAGTTTGACGTGGTCCAGGGCCACAATCTCCAGGGGGCGAGTCGTCCGGATAGGTTGCAGGGGTGCCTTCTGACTACCGTAGTCCTTCCTTCTGAGACCACAGGGTCCACAGTTCCGACACCACCTCTCAATGGAGCTGCGCATCCCTACCCAGTAGAACCGGCATCTCAACAGGGTCTCCAGCTTTCTCCAGCCAAAGTGTCCTGCTTGATCGTGGTATGCTTCCAACACCATTGGGACGTCTGCCTTGGGGACCACGATTTGCCAGACCATCTCATGGGTTCTGGGGTTGACGTATCTCCTGCACAACTTCTCACGGTATAGGAACAACCTGCTTTTCTCGTTCCACAAGAGCTTGGCTGACATAGGTGCATCCTTTTCCAAAGAGGATGTCACGCTGTATAGCAGATATATATATGTGATGACAATAATCTATATCAAAAGGGCAACATACTATATAACATGCGCATAGATATATGATAACATAGATTTACCTGACAGAAAGTCCAGTGGGTCAAAACGGAATCCGTTATACGCTGTCTCCGGCTAGAGGGTGACCGGGGTCTAAGCTGACCCTAAACTGGGGTCCTAACTAAACCCTCAACCTGGGGTACTGTTAAAGGTACAGAGGTCCAGGCCACCAGCGTAAACCCTGTCTCCTATCAATCCCTGCCAACTGTATTCTAGTCCTAAGAAGGACCCTGAATACCACCAAAGGGAATGACCAGGTAACGGTTAATGAACAGAAAGACATACAAGAAAGATAAGAAATAAAGTAAATAAAGTCTTACATACAACACTCACACACAGTAGGAACACCTTAGGTCTCAGAGAAAAACTATAAGCTATAAGAGTAAAAACAACTAAGGAGCTCTTAGCTTAAGTATTCTCAGAACCGATCCAGTCTGCTAAACTATATGAATGCTTTCACCGGCATCCAACCCCCAGACTGGCAGGAATATAAAGGAAACTAATTAGAACATAATCAAAAGCAGCCGGGCGAGGCTGGACCTAGTCTTAGCAAAGAGCTAGGTAAAATTAACTCTCTCATAACCAAACACAAAGAAACAGCAGCTCAGCTGTGAGAAGTCAGAATGTGCAATCGCGACGATCTTCGTGGCGATGCACCCATGACAGTACCCCCCCTTCTACGAGGGGCCTCCGGACCCTCATGACCAGGTCTGTCCGGGTAAATTGTGTGAAAGGTCCGAACCAATCGATCTGCGTTATCATCCGACGCAGGGACCCACGTCCTCTCCTCAGGACCATACCCCCTCCAATGAACTTCCACGTTATCATTGACTACCACTGAAGGAGGAGGTAGAGGTGACGGTATGACTGGTGCCACATACCTTTTAAGTAATGACTTGTGAAACACATTATGAATTTTAAACGTAGGAGGGAGGTCCAGACAAAATGCCACAGGATTAATTATGGAACTGATCCTGTATGGCCCGATGAATCTGGGACCCAACCTCCAGGAGGGAACTTTAAGTTTTATATTCCTGGTAGACAACCACACCAGATCGTTCACCTTCAGATCTAGACCAGAAACTCTCCTCCTATCAGCCATCCGTTTGTAAGGGTTCTCCGTAACCTTCAGTCTTAAGCGATCTGGAACTATCAGTCTCCCTGGAAGTCCCACAGGGGCGTCCCCCTGAGCCCCCAATACCTCCCCCTCAAGCTCAGAGCATACAGCTGACACTACAACTCCCTCCTGAGGAATAAGAACCGGATCATCCGTCTTCCCGACCCCTGGGAAAGTACGAGATAAAGCATCAGGAAGCAACTTTATTGAGCAGTCATATGTGCGATGAGGAGGTAACTCTTTACACTCCTCCTCTGAGAACACCTCCCAAAAGTCCTCCAGAAAAGGAGGCAAAGTCCCAGGCACAACCGCACCGATGACCGTGCTCATGCAGTTATTCTTGCAAAATTCACCCCACTGGCTTATCTTTCTGGATTGCCAATCAATCACTGGGTTATGTTTAGCCAACCAAGGAAGTCCCAACACAATAGGAGCAGGCAGACCCTCCAACACATAACAAGACAATTGCTCTTTATGTATTGCCCCTACTCGAAGATCTATGTTATGAACAGCTTGTACCAAGCTACCTTGACCAAGAGGTCTAGAATCAATAGAGAGTATAGGGACCGTTTTGGCCAATACACTCAGTTGCATACCATGCACCTGGGCAAACCGAGCGTCCACCAGATTAGCCCCGGACCCACTATCAAGAAAAACAGAAATCCTCTCAGTTCTAGTACCAATCACCACCTCCGCAGGCACGAGAAACTGAGAGGGATTTGGGGACGAAATACACACTCCCAGGTTAACTCCTTGGTTCAAAGAGGTCCGGGATGGACACCCCCCAACAAAATGTCCCTCTCTCCCGCAAAAGAAACACCTTCTAGTCTTGCGGCGCACCGCTGATTCCCTCCTACAAAATGATGTCCCTCCCAACTGCATGGGTTCCTCAGAACAGACCAGGGGAACCTCAGTATAAGGGACTTTAGTAGTAGGTGGAGTCATCACGGGAGGCGGAGTTACCTCGCGTCTTCCCCGAATTCGTCTATCAATGCGAATAGCGAGAGCCATAGCAGCCTCCAGTGATGGAGGAGAATCATACTGAGCCAACACATCTTTTAATTTGTCAGACAACCCTTGACAAAACTGGCTCCTAAGAGCTGGGTCATTCCACTGAGTATCTGTTGTCCATCTACGGAACTCAGAAGAATATTCCTCCGCTGGACGATTTCCTTGCCGTATTTTACGTAACCTTGTTTCAGCAAGGGAGACTCGATCCGGATCATCATATACCAGACCCAGGGCAGTAAAAAATCGATCCACTGACTGGAGATCTGGGGAGCCTGGAGGAATAGAGAATGCCCAAGATTGAGGGTCCCCTTGTAAGAGCGAGATAACAATTCCCACCCTCTGCTCTTCACTCCCAGATGACCGAGGCCGCAGCCGAAAGTACAATTTACATGCCTCCCGGAAAGTAAAAAATTTGTCCCGCCCACCAGTGAACCTGTCCGGGAGAGCAACCTTAGGTTCAGATCTGGTTTGCTCCGGGGGGACAAAACCTTGGACTTAATGTCTGCCAACTCCATGGACAATCCCTGCAACTGCCGGGCCAGCTGGGCTACTGGATCCATGACAGCTGAGGAGAATCTTTAGTATGGGCCGGTGAAAATGTCACGCTGTATAGCAGATATATATATGTGATGACAATAATCTATATCAAAAGGGCAACATACTATATAACATGCGCATAGATATATGATAACATAGATTTACCTGACAGAAAGTCCAGTGGGTCAAAACGGAATCCGTTATACGCTGTCTCCGGCTAGAGGGTGACCGGGGTCTAAGCTGACCCTAAACTGGGGTCCTAACTAAACCCTCAACCTGGAGGTACTGTTAAAGGTACAGAGGTCCAGGCCACCAGCGTAAACCCTGTCTCCTATCAATCCCTGCCAACTGTATTCTAGTCCTAAGAAGGACCCTGAATACCACCAAAGGGAATGACCAGGTAACGGTTAATGAACAGAAAGACATACAAGAAAGATAAGAAATAAAGTAAATAAAGTCTTACATACAACACTCACACACAGTAGGAACACCTTAGGTCTCAGAGAAAAACTATAAGCTATAAGAGTAAAAACAACTAAGGAGCTCTTAGCTTAAGTATTCTCAGAACCGATCCAGTCTGCTAAACTATATGAATGCTTTCACCGGCATCCAACCCCCAGACTGGCAGGAATATAAAGGAAACTAATTAGAACATAATCAAAAGCAGCCGGGCGAGGCTGGACCTAGTCTTAGCAAAGAGCTAGGTAAAATTAACTCTCTCATAACCAAACACAAAGAAACAGCAGCTCAGCTGTGAGAAGTCAGAATGTGCAATCGCGACGATCTTCGTGGCGATGCACCCATGACAGAGGAGCCTTCCTGTCTTAACAACTCCTTGATGCGGCTGACCACTGGATCACTGTCCTGAGTCTCTTTCCAGCTGTGATGGGGTAAAGGATTTAATGTTGCACCATACTGCTTTCTGTTGACTCGATGCTCGTGGACTACCCCATTTCGATGGAACGCAGGTAGCTCAATTTCTTCCAGGTCGTCCGATTCTTCTTCCGTATCAGAGTCATGCGGCATTCGGGACAATGCGTCAGCATTAGCATTCTTTCGACCTGCCCGGTACTTGATAGTAAACTGGTAATTGGACAACCGAGCCATCCATCGCTGCTCCATGGCACCCAGCTTGGCGGTTTCCAGGTGCGTTAAGGGGTTGTTATCTGTAAACGCAGTGAACCGATTGGAGGCCAGATAATGCTTAAATCTTTCAGTAATGGCCCAGACCAGCGCCAGAAACTCCAGCTTGAAGCTGCTATAATTTTCCGGATTCCTTTCAGTTGGCCTGAGTTTTCTGCTGGCATATGCGATGACTTTTTCTTGGCCATTCTGCTTCTGACTGAGAACTGCTCCCAACCCTTCATTACTGGCGTCTGTGTACAACAGGAACGGTTGGCTGTAATCAGGATAGGGTAAGATCTCATCACCTGTAAGGATCTCTTTCATCTCTTGGAATGCTTCAGCCTGTTCCTTACCCCAATTAAAGGGAGGGTTTCTGCTCTTTAGGGATTGTCCTACTAGGAGGTCCTGTAAAGGAGCTGCCTTCTTCGTGTAATCTTTCACGAATCTCCTGTAGTAACCCGTTAGTCCCAGGAACTGTCGCACTTCCTTAAGGTTCTTCGGCTCCGGCCACTTCTGGATGGCAGTGACTTTCTCTGGGTCCGGCGCTACTCCTTCCGAACTGACGATGTGCCCCAAGTATTGTACCTTCTGTTTGAGTAGATGGCATTTTGAAGGTTTTAATTTCATCCCGTACCTGGACAGGGACTCGAATACTTCTGCCAGGTGCTTCAGATGATCCTCATAAGTCTTGGAATACACGATGACGTCGTCTAGGTATAGCAGCACGGTTTCAAAATTGAGATGTCCCAGGCAGTTCTCCATCACTCTCTGAAATGTTCCTGGGGCACTACTGAGCCCAAACGGCATTCTGTCGAACTCACAGAGCCCCATTGGGGTGGTGAAAGCCGTTTTCTCACGATCCTCCTCAGCCACAGCCACTTGCCAGTAACCACTAGTCAGATCAAGGGTAGAAAAGTAGTTAGCCGTTTTCAGAGCAGCTAATGATTCCTCTATGCGTGGTAACGGGTATGCATCCTTGTGTGTTATGCGGTTCACCTGCCTGTAATCCACACACATTCTCATACTACCATCTTTCTTTTTAACCAGAACTAGAGGGCTGCCCAGGGGCTACAACTATCCCTTATCACCCCGGCCTTCTTCATATCATGTAACATTTCTTTAGCCTTCTGATAATGGGCTGGGGGTATAGGCCTATACCGCTCCTTGATGGGAGGATGACTGCCTGTAGGGATATGATGTTGGACTCCCTTAATTACCCCAAAATCAAGTGGGTGCTTGCTAAACACTTGGGCATACTCTTGCACCACCCGTAATACCCCTTGCTTCTGGTGAGCGGGAGTGGTGTCCGTCCCAACATGGAGTTGCTGACACCATTCCGCCACCTGAGTTGCTGGGTCATTGTCCTCCGCTATTTGACAGGAGTCTAAGAACTCAGCCGGAAGAATAGAATTATTGTCGACAGCATGTAGTTTAGCAATGGTTGCATAACGGGGTAAGTTTACCTCATCATCTCCCCAATTGAGAAGCCGTACCGGTACTCTTCCATTCACCACTTCTACTACTCTCCCTAGCAGTCATAAGTGTAGGTCTATGTTCTGAATGGTGGGGTTCTACTACAGCTTGGTAATTCTGTCCTCTCAGACCTATGGCTGCCCTGCACCAGATAATCATTTCACTCATTGGGGGTATCACAATAGGATCCGAGTCAGTGACCCGTACATTACCAATTTCGCCGTCTGTAAGCTTCGCTTGCTGCTGACACACCAGGGCTCGGATCTCTCTTTGGATTACTCCTTTCTGCCTTGGTCGGGCAATCTCAGCGAGCTGTTGGAGCAAGAACACAACTTCTCCCAAACAATTACCGATAATGTTAGTGCCCAAAATTATATTTAAACCGTTCTCCTCATTTGCAGTCTTTACTACCAGAAGCCCCTGGTCTTTCAACTCCTCTCTGCCCACCTTTACATCTACACATTTTGTCCCGAGTACTTCTACAGGAAGACCATTAGAAGCATATACGGTAAAGTCAGGGCTCGGGGGATTAAGACTGTCCATTGACCAGTACTTAGTATATAGGGCATCAGGTATTAGGGTCACTTGGGACCCAGTGTCTAACAATGCCGGAACTGCAATACCATCTAAGATGATGGACAGGTAGGGTCGCCCACCCACATACCTGCGGTTCCAGTCTAAGGGGCCTGACGGGTATTCTCCTGGGTGTTGGCCCTTGGACCCAGGTTCTGCCCGTTTAAAGGACACTGTGGAGACATATGACCTTTCCGGTTGCATCGATAACAGATGATCTCTCGACGAGGAGGGTGTTGATCAGAGGTCGCTCCTGGGGGTGGCGTTGTCCTCCTCCGGGGGGGCGACGTCTTCTTTCTTCTCCGGTGCATCCACGGGACGTCTTCTGGGCAGTCAGCTAACAAGATCTTTCCTTCCTCCTCTTTCCGCAGCTGCAGGGCACTCATTACAGCAGCCAGATTTTTAGTCAGCTGGCGCACCTCTGAGCGCAGACAATCCAATTCACTGGGAGGTGTCACCTGCGTTTTGGTTTCGGCCACTAACGGGGAACAGGGGGTTACTGCCGGTTCCAGAGTGACTTCACCCTGATGATGTTGGGTTGCCACCTCAGGTTTGCCCAGGGGCCGCAGCCCTTTGTCTTTTAGGGCATCAAAGGTAGCATCCGGATGATCTAAGGACCACCAGTTTACAGTTCTGCGTTCCTCTTGGGATCTCAATCCCTGGATAAATTGTTCTTTCAGCATTTTATTCTCATCGATAGCATTTAAATTATTAATCTGCTTAAGAGCTCTCAGGGCTCCTTGTAGTCGGCAAGCGTAGTCCCGGATGCTGTCACCTGGCTGTTGTGAACAGTGATAGAAGGCCATCCGGAGATCCGTTTCTGTGCGGTCTTCAAATATGGCATGCAGCTTAAGGAAGATCGCAGGTACCGACTCCTGATCAACGGTATCCCAAGTCTCCACTTCCCTCTCAGCAGCGCCAGTTAGCTGCCCTATTAGCACAGCAGCTTTTTGTCTCTCAGGCATGGAGTACATTTCTAGGATGCTGCATAACTTCCGCTTGAAGCCTGCTAATGTGCCTGGCTCACCGCTGTATTGGGGAAGCCATTTCGCCCCAGGCATATATGGGAGCGTTAGTGGCATGATCGGGACTACCGGACCGGGTGCTGGACCTGCACCCCATCTGGCGCTACAATGCCAGGCGGTGCGGGATTGGGGCCTCCGGCCGGGCCGCACTGTCAGCCGGTTGTTGTGACATCTTAGCGCCCCCTTGGTTAAACGGAGCCTACCGGTTTCAGATGCTGCTACTTCACAGGCACAGCAGTGGGAACAGGACCTTCGTCGCAGGCGCTCTGATGTCAGAGCGTTCACTTCCTGTTGCAGGACCTGCCGCTGAGTCAGAGCCGGGGCGTGTCCAAGACTTTGCGCGCTCTTTCAGGTACGCCCACCTTCTTCTCCAGCGCCTTAGGGCGCGAATCTGGTGGCAAATATGGCGGTATTTGGCGCCAAACAATAGCAACAGTCTTTTTCATCAAAACACTCCACAGGCACACAGGGCTCGCAATGCTGCAAGTTTCGTATCCTGTTCGTGACGCCAAAGTTTTGTGTCGACCCGCCACCACAATTGTGGGTTACCAGGGCAATGGGGTACTCAGAGCCGAGCCCATGGAAGTCTATGGGATGTCACAGGTAGCGGTGGCTCGGTCTGTGGCCCTGGCGGTCTGGCGTATGTTGGGGGAATATTTACAGGGGATAGATATATTTACAGTTCGTGACGCCACCTGTAGTCTCTGGTAATTTGTACCAGCGCTGCTGTAGATCTCTGAGGGGATGGTGAGGCAGCTAGATGTCGGGTCCCCTACAGGTGGGACTCTTCCCTCAGGTCGATGGTTATGGTGGGGTTGTGCAGGCATGCAATTAAATAACTCAGTCTCACACCGTCAGCGTCTTTCCATACCTTTTACTTGTAAGATGGTAAGGCAGGTCCCAGGGAGGCTGATGGGGTTGATGGAGGATGAGTTTTGAGGCAACGGCTGAGCAAGGCAGGGGCCTCCTTTACTTTCCAATGATGATGAGTCCAACCAGCATAAAGCGTAGTTCACTCCTGAAACTTCAGCTATTTCAAAGCTGTACTGCCCGGTCAGTTTTGTGGTGGAGCCTTCCAGTGATGAAACTAGGTTCTTCTATGCTTGGCCTAGCTCAAAGTTCCTATTCCACCTGACCCCTGTTACGTACTAACACTTCAAGGGCTGCTTTCTGTTACCTAAGGTCCAGTAAGCCTCTGGTTTTTCTACCACTATGCGTGAAGCTATAGTGATGCTTCGGTCTCCAGTGACCGGTGACAATGTGCAGGATACTTCAATCCTAAAGCACTTCTGATTTCCTTCCACTGTGCCTTTCGACTTGCTCAAACTCTCAATCTCAGCACTGACTAGGCTAAGGTGAACTGGCTCACCTGTACTAGCCTCCACTACTGTACTGTCTCTCTGAATCGACAGGAATCTTGGTGCTCCAGACAGGCACTCCTTCTCCCTCCCTTCACCTCAGGAGACACTACTAGACTCTCTTGTGCTAAAAACCACACCCCTCTACACCCCTGCTGGGTGTGTCCGAAGTATATGTGATGTCATGTAGAGCCCTTAACCGTTACCTCTCCACTCATCCTCCTGGTATTGTGTACCTTAAATACCAGGGCTACACACACCAAGTGTCATTTCATGTCGGTCACCCGACATGAAATGACACTTGGTGTACATAGGGTTAACCATGTCTTTTCATGTCCTTTGCTATCTAATTTGCACAAACAATTAAATCAGACTATGTGTGCAAAATTTCACACCTGTAGGGGTTAATTAAAGGTGTAAATTCGTTGTAAAAAAAACGGACTTTTTTGCTACGAATTTACACCTTTAATTAACCCCTACAGGTGTGAAATTTTGCACACATAGTCTGATTTAATTGTTTGTGCAAATTAGATAGCAAAGGACATGAACAGACATGGTTAACCCAATGTACACCAAGTGTCATTTCATGTCGGGTTCTGCATTTTCACAAAAGCCGGCAATTGAATTAGCGGCTATTATACTATGTAGAAGTGTATGAACTACAAATATAAATATATATATATATGTGTCACAAATTCAATGACATGTATATATATATATGAGGTGTAAAATTGCTGAAAAAAAATGCGTGGGCTCCCGCCCTATTTTCGCAACCAGACAGACAAAGCCAGTGAGTGGGGGCAGATAATAATAGCCCAGAGAGGGACCATTATTTTTGCCCCCCCCCCGGCTACTAACATCTGCCCCCAGACACCCCAGGAAAGACAAATCTATAATTAGATTCGCCCTTTCTGGCACTTTGCCCGTCTATTCCCTTTGCCCTGTAGCGGTGGCGAATGGGCTAATATGGGGTTAAAGCCACCTTGCTATTGAAAGGTGACCTTAAGCCAGGTTAATAATTGAGAGCTGTCAATTAGACAACTATCAATTATTAATCCTATTGCATGAAATAAAAATAAAACACACACACTTTAATTAAAAATCATTTTAATGAAATAAAGACACATGTTTTTGACCATCTTTTATTTTACTGCAAAAACCATTTCCTGTAATAAAAATAAAATAAAAAAGCAAAATTATTCTTACCTATCCCATGCACAGTCAGGTCCCACGGTGTAATCCTTCAGAAAGGGTTAATGTTTACTGCAGGGACCGCAGCTAATGCTGCAGCCTCACAGTAAACCCCAAATGAATGAGTTCCTCTCCTGCCTGACAGGAGAGTAAAGGCTGGGTGTCACATAACGATACACCAGCGATCCCGACAACGATATGCACTTGTCAGGATCGCTGGTGTATCGCTACATGATCGCTGCTGAGCTGCCAAACAGGCAGCTCAGGCAGCGATCTGGGACAGCGACACTGCGGGTAACATCGCTTAAGGGCCCGTCTCACATAGCGATATCGCTACCGAGATCGCTGCTGAGTCACTAGTTTTGTGACGCAGCAGCGAGCTCACCAGCGATATCGCTGTGTGTGACATTCAGCGATGATCAGCCCCCCTGCCGGGTATCGCTGATCGTCGCAGAAATGTCAGGACCTTTTTTTGATCGCTGGTTTCCCTCTGACAGGCACGCATCGCTGCGTGTGACAGGCGGGAGACCAGCGATCCGCTGGTAACCAAGGTACACAGCGGGTTTCCAGGCACCGCGCAGCGCTTGGAAACCCGCTGTGTACCTTGGATACCAGCTCCCTGCATCAGTTCGCTGGTATCCAAGGTACACAGCGGGTTTCTAGGCACAGCCCCGCGCCTGGAAACCCGCTGTGTACCTTGGTTACCAGCGGATCGCTGGTCTCCCCCTGTCACACGCAGCGATGTGTGCCTGTCAGCGGGAAACCAGCAGGAAACCAGCGATACCCGGCAGGGGGGCTGATCGTCGCTGAATGTCACACACAGCGATATCGCTGGTGAGCTCGCTGCTGCGTCACAAAACTAGTGACTCAGCAGCGATCTCGGTAGCGATATCGCTATGTGAGACGGGCCCTTAAGTGGAAAGCTTAATTGATTGCTTTCCACTTTCACTTCAGGTCAGCCAGGGACACAATCAGTGACGTCAGAGGGAACTGATTAACAAAAATAGGGGTTCCCTTCGAAAAAAAAATGGCGTGGGGTCCCCCCTATTTTTGTTAACCAGCCAGATGAAGCAGACCGCTGAGGCCTGGATTTTCAGGCTGTTAAGGAGCCAAGATCCATGGACCTTGCCAGCCTGATAATACCAGGCCACAGCAGTCTGCATATCTTGGCTGATTAACAAAAATAGGGGATCCCCTCGAAAAAAATTGGCGTGGGGTCCCCCCTATTTTTGTTAACCAGCCAGATGAAGCAGACCGCTGAGGCCTGGTTTTTCAGGCTGGTAAGGATCCAATATCCATGGACCTTGCCAGCCTGATAATACCAGGCCACAGCAGTCTGCTTAGCTTGGCTGGTTAACAAAAATAGGGGATCCCCTCGAAAAAAAAACGGCGTGGGGATCCCCCCTATTTTTGTTAACCAGCCAAGTAAAATGCAGACTGCTGCGGCCTGGTATTAAAAGACTGTCAAGGCCCATGGATTTTGGCCCTCAACAGCCTGATAATACCAGGCTACAGCAGCCCCACATTTGGCGCATCAAAAGATGTGCCAATTGTGGCACTTTACCCGGCTCTTCCCACTTGCCCTGTAGCGGTGGCAAGCGGGGTAATAAGGGGTTAATGTCACCGTTGATTGCACGGTGACAATAAGCCCGGTTAATAATGGAGAGGTGTCAATAAGACACCGATCCATTATTAATCCCAAAGTTATTAAATGTATAAAAAAAAGACAAAGCAAGAAAAAAGTATTTTAATGAAATAAAAGAGACAACACAGTTTTCATTAATTTTATTACTCTCTCATTCCTGCGACGCCATCGATCTCCTGTAAAAAAAGAAAAAAAAACAAACCAACAGTATACCACCTGTCCGACGCAGTCCATAACGACAGTCCCACGACGATCCAACTCTGCTACATCGCAATGACAGGCAGAGCCTGTCATCGCGACGCAGCACAGCTGATTACCTGCTTCCCCGGCGGTGACGTCATCGGACTGACTGCTTTACGGCCGGGATTACCCAGCAGTCACTGCAGTTATCGCGAGAAACTGCATGTGACCGCCGGGGAAAGAAGATTGCGGCCATGAAGCAGTCCAGGACGTGACCGCCGGAGATCTTCTGCCAGGTAAGTGCCGCTGACTCCTGACAGACCCGACCGACGGACACTGACAGTGACAGTGACAATCCCGATTCCGGTATCCGATAAGACGAAAATATCGGAACTCGGAATCAGAATTCCGATACAGCCAATATCGGCCGATACCCGATATTTGCAGTATCGGAATGCTCAACCCTACTAGTGATAACTAAATGGCTCACGGAACAAAACATAGAGATTTTGGGTCCATGGCCTGGAAACTCCCCAGATCTTAATCCCATTGAGAACTTGTGGTCAATTATCAAGAGACGGGTGGACAAACAAAAACCTAAAAATTCTGACAAAATGAAAGCATTGATTGTGCAAGAATGGACTGCTATCAGTCAGGATTTGGTCCAAAAGTTGATTGAGAGCATGCCAGGGAGAATTGCAGAGGTCCTGAAGAAGAAGGGTCAACACTGCAAATATTGACTTGCTGCATTAACTTATTCTAACTGTCAATATAAGCTTTTGTTACTCATATGTTTGCAATTATTATATTTCTGTCTGTGATAAAAACATCTGTCAAACACACATAAAAACCAGAGGGCAGCAGATCATGTGAAAATATAATTATTTGTGTCATTCTCAAAACTTTTGGCCATGACTGTACAATGAGGAGGGGGAGCTACAAAGTACAGGTGTTTATATACAATGGTGTATTTACAATGATGGTCCAGCCATTTTGAGGGAGTGAGGGATGGATGGATGGAGATAGTGAATGGGCTACACACACACACACACACACACACACACACACACACACACACACACACACACACACACACACACACACACACACACACACACACACTGACTTTGATTAGTGAATGTGATAGGCCACTCTGAACAAATGTGTTTAGAGGGAGCGCCTGAAACCATGCAAATTGCGGATAGTCCTAATTTCTTGGGGTACAGCATTTCAGAGGATTGGCGCAGCACGGGAGAAGTCTTGGAGTCGGGAGTGGGAGGTACGGATTAGTGCAGAGGTTAGTCCAAGGTCGTTTGCAGAGCGCAGCAGTCGGTTAGGCCGATAGATAGAAATGAGGGAGGAGATGTAGGGGGGTGCTGCACTGTGGAGAGCTTTGTGGGTGAGAACAAGTACTTTGAATTGGATCCTATAATGGATGGGCAGCCAGTGTAAGGACTGGCGAAGGACTCTATGAAGGACATCTGCCACGTTTTGCGTGCGTTTGATGAGTCAACGCGGATGGCGAGTGCAGATGATGCACTAGTCAGCCTGACTGTCCCCCTTATCTGCCTGCTTGAAAAAACACTGCAAGCACTAAGGGATGAGGTTTTGGAAGAGGTGGAGGATGAGGAGTCACAAATTCCATCACCTTATGTACAGTCAGCGCAAAGTGGTTCCTCACAAAGGGCTGGCAGGCTCACTTTGTGAGGAGGATGAGGAGGAGTCAATGGGGAGGAAGACATCGCTCCAGAGGGAGGTACACAACGCTCTAGTCAGTATGTAGAGCGAGGGTGGGGTGATGCAGAGCAGGCAGAGATGACGCCTCTTGCAGGGGACAGCGTTTCTGGCCAGTTGGAAGTCTGCAGCACATGGTTGATTTCATGCTGCAGTGCCTGAAAACGACCGCCACATTACCCACATTCTCACCACGTCTGATTATTGGGTACACCCTCCTAGTCCCTCGCTACCGGGACAACTTTCAAAGCCTCATCAAACCGTTGAACCGGGAGCGTAAAATGCGGGAGTAACAAGACACACTGCTGCAATTATTATTATTATTATACATTTATATAGCGCCATTTATTCCATGGCGCTTTACATATGACGGGGAAAAATATAGACAGGTACAATAAAGATGTGCTGGACAAGGGACACACAAGTACAGAAGGAGAGAGGACCCTGCCCGCGAGGGCTCACAGTCTGCAGGGATGGGTGAGAATGCAATAGGAAAGGGTACAGCTGGTCGTACGATGGTTGAGTACACTGAGGATCATTGCAGGTTGTAAGCTTGTCGGAATCCATAATGTTCTCCATTCCAGCCGAGAGCACTGCAGCTGCTACTGCTTTACAAAGCAGCTCTGTGCGTCGAGGCAGTGGAGACAGCTCTGCAACAAGAGGAAGCACAAGCAGCGCCTCTGCACATGGCAAGACCAGTATGTTCCAATGCGGCGAAGTTTTGTGGCAGCGCCACCAATGTCTACACCGTCCGAGACGGCTCCAGTCAGCAGGAGGCAACGTTTCCGTAAGATGGTGACAGACAACATGTCTTGCCCTCTCAGTGTACTCCCAGATGGCTCTTCCCCATTCAGTTTTGAGTCCTTAAGCTGGATACATGGCCAGAGCTTAGCCAGTATGCATTGGAGGTGCTGGCTTGCCCTGCTGGCAGTGTATTATCGGAGCGCGTCTTTTGTGCTTCAGGTGGTGTACTAAAGAACCGTCGCATGCAACTATCCTCCGATAATGTAGACCGGCTTACTTGCTGAAAATGAACAAGGCATGAATCACGCATGAATTTGCCTGTCCTGTTTCCGATTAAATAACTGGTTGGCAACGTTATACATGTATCCTGTTATGTTCATCTTTCTACCACCTGAACTGTACAGTCATGGCCAAAAGTTTTGATAATGACACAAATATGATATTTCATATGATCTGCTGCCCCTCGGTTTTTTATGTGTGTTTGACAGATATTTTTATCACAGACAGAAATATAATTTGCAAACATATGAGTAACAAAAGCTTATATTGACAGTTAGAATGATTTAATGCAGCAAGTCTAATTTTGCAGTGTTGACCCTTCTTCTTCAGGACCTCTGCAATTCTCCCTGGCATGCTCCAATCAACTTCTTGGACCAAATCCTGGCTGATAGCAGTCCATTCTTGCACAATCAATGCTTTCATTTTGTCAGAATTTTTAATTTTTTTGTTTGTCCACCCGTCTCTTGATGATTGACCACAAGTTTCTCAATGGGATTAAGATCGGGGGAGTTTCCAGCCCATGGCCCAAAATCTCTACGTTTTGTTCCCTGAGCCATTTTGTCACTCCATAACTTAGGCAAATCAAACTCACATCATGCCTCAAAAGCTGCAATGTTGGAAGTGCAAAATGTGGGTTGAACTTTGACAACAGCTGCAGTGCGAATGTTTGCCTTCATTGTTCTTGCTTTTAAATAAAAGCATACAAGTAAATATAATAATACCTGAAAACCTCAGACTACAGTGAACACTTCACACAACTGTTCAATAGCTGTGAAAGCCCTCTTTGTGTAATTCTATATTCTTTGCAACCAATGTATTGGATACGGAGGAAGCATGTCACACTAATAGATTTTAATTATTGAAATTGAATGTAGCAGCACCAATTTAGAAAAATGACAAGGATGAGCCAGGGACAGACACTCAGCAGAGTACACCAGCGGTGGTTGAAGTAAGTGGAGCGGGATCTACACTCCTACCAAAAATTTAAACCTCAGACTAGAGTGAACACTGAACACAACTGTTCACTTGCTGTGAAAGGCTTTTTGTGGACTTCTATTATGTTTGCAAGCAATGTATGGTATTTTTGATGGAAGAGCGTCACACTAAAAGATTTTAGTAAATTTAAATAGAATAAAGCAGCACCAATTTTAGAAAAATGACAAGGATGAGCCAGTGACAGACACTCAGCAGAGTACACGCAGCGGTGGTTGAAGTAAGTGGAGCGGGATCTACACTCCTACCAAAAAATTTAAACCTCAGACTAGAGTGACACTGAACACAACTGTTCACTTGCTGTGAAAAGGGCCCTTTTTGTGGACTTCTATTATGTTTGCAAGCAATGTATTGTATTTTGATGGAAGAGCGTCACACAATAGATTTTAGTAAATTTAAAATAGAATAAAGCACACCAAATTTTTGAAAAATACAAGGATGAGCCAGTGACAGACACTCAGCAGAGTAACACGCACGGTGGTTGAAGTAAGTGGAGCGGGGTCTACACTCCTACCAAAAATTTTAAACCTCAGACTAGAGTGAACACTGAACACAACTGTTCACTTGCTGTGAAAGGCCTTTTTGTGGGCTTCTATTATGTTTGCAAGCAATGTATGGTATTTTGATGAAGAGCGTCACACTAATAGATTTTAGTAAATTTAAAATAGAATAAAAACAGCACCAATTTTAGAAAAATGACAAGGGATGAGCCAGTGACAGACACTCAGCAGAGTACACGCAGCGGTGGTTGAAGTAAGTGGAGCGGGATCTACACTCCTACCAAAATTTAAACCTCAGACTAGAGTGAACACTGAACACAACTGTTCACTTGCTGTGAAAGGCCTTTTTGTGGACTTCTATTAGTTTGCAAGCAATGTATTGTAATTTTGATGGAAGAGCGTCACACTAATAGATTTTAGTAAATTTAAAATAGAATAAAGCAGCACCAATTTTATAAAAATGACAAGGATGAGCCAGTGACAGACACTCAGCAGAGTACACGCAGCGGTGGTTGAAGTAAGTGGAGCGGGATCTACACTCCTACCAAAAATTTAAACCTCAGACTAGAGTGAACAACTGACACAACTGTTCACTTGCTGTGAAAGGCCTTTTTGTGGACTCTATTTGTTGCAAGCAATGATTGTATTTTGAGAGAAGAGCGTCACACTAATAGATTTTAGTAAATTTAAAATAGAATAAAGCGCACCAATTTTAGAAAAATGACAAGGATGAGCCAGTGACAGACACTCAGCAGAGTACACGCAGCGGGGTTGAAGTAATGGAGCGGATCTACACTCCTACCAAAAATTAAACCTCAGACTAGAGTGAACACTGAACACAACTGTTCACTTGCTGTGAAAGGCCTTTTGTGGACTCTATTATGTTTTGCAAGCAATGTATTGTATTTTATGGAAGAGCGTCACACTAATAATTTAGTAAATTTAAATAGAATAAACAGCAACCAATTTTAGAAAAATAACAAGGATGAGCCAGTGACAGACGCTCAGCAGAGTACATGCAGCATTAGTTGAAGAAGTAACTGGAGCGTGATCTGCACTCAAAAAAAAAAAACTACACAAGACTGCAGTGAACAATGAAACACAACGTTCACTATCTGTGAAAGGCTCCTTTGTGTACTTCTATAGTGTTTGCAAGCAATGTATTGTATCAGGATGGAAGCACGTCACACTCATAGATTTGTTTTTTTTCAATAGAATGGAGCAGCACCAATTTTAGAAAATGACAAGGATGAGGCAGTGACACACGCTCAGCAAGTACACGCAGCATTAGTTGAAGAAGTAACTGGAGCGTGATCTGCATTTAAAAAAAAATACCTCACAGACTGCAGTGAACACTGAAACACAACTGTTCACTATCTGTGAAAGGCTCCTTTGTGTACTTTCTATAGTGTTTTGCAACCAAGTATCGATACGGATGGAAGCACGTCACACTATAATTTTCAATTGAATGGAGCAGCAAGAATTACACTAAAGAAAAAAATAAGTCTGTGAGTGAACACGTGCAGATGCCCTACAAACAGCGGTGGATGCAGAGCAAACTGCAGCGTCACTTACACTCACACACACACCTTGCACCGAGCTGTTAAAACAACACTGCAAGGCAAAAGGAAGCTTTACACAGCGGTTGGTAAACTACCTGCCTAAGCAAAGTACACAAAATCGCAATCTCTAACTGCCCTCAGAGTCAGCAGAGGCACGTTTTGTCCCTATCTGAATTCACAGCACCGTCCTAAAATGGGCGGCGCCTTTTATAGGCATTCTGACATCATTTCAGATCCAACACAGCCATGCCATTAGTTAAAAATGACCGCTACAGTACAGGATTGCCCACACTTTCTTAGGATTCTCATTGGCTGACTAAAATCACATTGCCCTCAAAGAATATGGGGAAATTCCCATTCCGGATACAATATGGAAAATATCGGAAAATAAGTATCTAAAGTCCGAAACAGGAATATCGGCCGATACCCGATACTTGCGGTACGGAATGCTCACCTAGTCATTTCATGTCGGGTCTGAATGATTTACTGAAGCCGGAGGAATTAGCGGCAAAAAAAACAATGAATGTATAACTAAATAAAAGGGGTAACTGCCTGCTTCACTGTCTCCAAAGCGACGTGAGAAACAGTTTAGTAACTTTTTGACAAAGCAGCGGGGGCCAAAAAACCTCACCCACGGGCCCCCAGAGCAGGCAAAATAACTGTGTACTGGGTACCAAAACTGGGGAAGACCACCTCCTGGTCCGGGGTTCCCCAAAACCACTTTTCAACTTCCCTACCGACATGGCCGGGCCTAACACAAAATCAGAACCTTTTGGGGAAATATACTCGCCTACTTTGCCCGAGGGTAGGGCTCTTACGACCCCCCCGCAGTTTGTTACCAGCGAGTTGGGGGGGGGATGATTGTTATGCCTCTGCACATAAGTACTTTCTTTCTTGACAATGATAAAAGCAGTGCGGCTATGTTTTGTGACTTCTAAAATGCTTTCAATATTTTTCAGCCACCCTTACTAGTAAAAAATTGACGCTATGCGGTAATGAGGGAGGTGAAGGGGGTAATGACTACCTGACAGACGGGGCCCAGTTTGTAAGGATGCAGGGGTAGGGGGATGACGGAGCAGTGTTGGAGCCCCCCAGGTACAGTGCTGTCACCCTTTTTTTTTACTTTTTTAAAAGCTTTTTTTTGTATAAATCTTTTTTTGTCACCTCCAAAATTCTCAAGACTCAGTGATTGTGGGGGGCATTGTGGGGCCGTGGGGAGAGGAAAAAAAGGGGTGGTTTCTACTTTGGGTTTGGGTTTTCAACTAACTGTCTAGAACAAAATGTAAAAAAAACAAGGGAGGGTGATTATAAAAGGGAAAAAAAAAAAGGGGGATTACTTACCGATCCCCTTTTTCTGGCCAATGGGAGGTTAAGCTAAAAATTTGGGGGGTTCCCCTTTTACAGAAAAATCGTTTTTGGGTTCAAAAAAAAAGGGGGTTTTCAAAAGGGAAGACAACGTACTTCTTAAAACTCGGGGCTTTTAATGGGGGGAGTAAAACGGAGATGTTCTACCATCCTTGTACAAGCCCATCTTTTTTGCTATCATTGCGGGGGCAGATGTGCGAGTACTGACGCAAAAACTCAACAATTTATCAAGAGGAAGTGCAGGTTGGGGGCCTCCATTTTGACTTTTTTTAGGGGGCATTGGAGAAAGAATTCAAAAAAGTGTAGGGCTATAATGAAAATAATACAACACCCCCATACGAGCTTTCTTAAAAACAGAAAAGCACATTCAGCACCGTCTAATCCATTAAAGGTGCAAGAGGGGAAATTCAGGAAATCGTTTGTCCCACGCTATGGGATATATAAAATTTTCCCAAGGGTGTAAAAAAAATGACTATGCTGGGGTACAATTCAATTAGCATTTTTTTTTTAAAAAACCCGACCACACATTTTTAAAATTAATTTTGTAATGTTGGTACACCTGGCAAATTGTGTCCTAATATTTTTGTATGCGTTTGTATTGCGCTGTAAACTTAATTTCCCCCGGGGGCAATAAAGTGATTTATCGTATCGATATATATATTGTCACAATACAGTGTTTACAGGTCCTTTCAAAAAATTAGCAATATTGCAAAATTTTCTTATTTTTTCCATAATGTAATTAAAAATAAACTTTCATTTTTTAATTATTACACACCAACTAAATTTGTCATCTTTTATTGTTTTAAAAAGAATTTTTTATACAACTCCTGATAACCCAAAAAAAACCCTTTTCAAAAATTAAATTTTTTCAACCGTCCAATAAAAAAATTTTTTTAAAAAAAAAAACAAAAAAACCCAATAATAAATTTTTTATGCACTCAATATTTGGTGGGAATCCTTTTGCAGAAAGACTGCTTCAATGCGCGTGGCTGAGGCAATCAGCCTGTGAAACTGCGGGGGTTATGGGGCCCGGGGTGCTTTGATAGGGGCCTTAAGCCACCAATTTGGGGGTTGCGTCCCAACTTCTCTTCACAATATCCACAATTCCTAGGGTTCGGTCAGGAATTTTTTAGGGCCCAATGAGCACAGTAATCCCCTGGTCAAAACCTTTTCCAGGGGGTTTTTTGGGACTGGACAGGTCCAGGTCGTGCTGAAAAAGAAATCTCGCCCATAAAGCATTTCACCGATGGAACATGAAGGCTCCAAAAACCCGGGGAGCTAGCTGCTTTTTCCCTGCCCTTGATGAAACACAGTGGACAACACCAGCAGCTGACATGGCCCCCACACCATCACTGACTGTGGGTACTTGACCTGGGGTTCAGGGGTTTTGGATTTCCTTTCTCCGCAGTCTTTTTCCCCCCCTCTGGGACCTTTTTTTCCGAATGGGGAGCAAAATTTGCTTTCTCAAAAAAAACACTTTGGGCCACTTGCAACATCCCCTGCGCTTTTTTGTAGCCCCCGGGCACGCTCTGCCGCGTTTATGGTTCAAAAATGGCTTTACCTGGGGAATGCGGCCCTTAGCCCATTTCCTCCCCCCTGTGCACGTGGCTCTGGGTGTTTCTCAACCAGACCCTCCACTGCTTCCCCAGGTCCCCCCCCAAATCTGGAATCGGGCCTTCTCCCAAAATTCCCCCGGGGCCGGCCCTCTTTTCGTTGTACAGCGTTTCGCCACATTGTTTCCTCCCAAAAACTTTCCCTTGAGGGGCCTTGATACGCACTCGGAACGTGTTGGAATGGGTTGAGATGAGTTCTGGCAGAGGGGCCCCGGGGGTTTTAAGCGGGCTATCTGTCCAGTGAAGATTTGGGCTGGGAAAAAGGTGTTATGATTGGGGTTTTTAAGGGGGGCACCCCCCCGGGTTTTCCCGGGGCAATTGTTCTGGCTGGTCCTTTATTCCTTTTCCCTGAGCCTGCTTGTCGTGCGCATCCCGCTAAAAAAGACATTTTCTTCTTTGTTTTGGCATATTTTTTTATTTTGCCTGCACTTCTGGGGGCCTTTTGGGTCC
>JARQOD010000003.1:79109279-79186645 GCA_033576555.1 Oophaga sylvatica | reverse complement strand
TGTGTAGCCCCCGCGCCCCTGCCTGCTGCCAACGGGAGTCGCTCTCCTCCCCTTTCCTCGGCGCCCTCTTCGCCCTGCGGGGTCCGCGCGCTCCTTCCCTGCTACTGGCTTAGGGTGCGCGCCCGCACCCTCACCCCGCTCTTAAAGGAGCCGCGCGCATTTTCCAAATCGTCTCCAGCCAATGCTGGAGGACTCCACCCTATATTAAGGGCTTCCTCCTTAATGTAGGTGCCCGAGCAATATTGTTCCTGTGCAGTCTAACTCTGTTTCAGCCATCAGTCCTGATTCCAGTTACCTGCCTGTTACTGTCGGCTTGCCTGTCTGCCATCGTCTGCAGTTCCATCTAGAGGTTCGGACGTCATCTGCAGAGATCCCGGCTCTTGCCTGCTCACCTAGGAGCGATCATCTGTCATCCGACTGCAGCTCCATCGGAAGTTCGGACATCATCTGCAGAGATCCCCGGCTCTTGCCTGTCACCTGGGAGCGATCATCTGCATCCGACTGCAGCTCCATCGGAAGTTCGGACATCATCCGCAGAGATCCCGGCTCTTGCCTGCTCACCTGGGAGCGAGTCATCTGCCATCCGACTGCAGCCTACCTGGAGGCTCACCATTATCAGGTCGTATTTACCTGCCTGTCTAGAGACTGCCTGGTCACTTGCTGTGACAACCTGCCTGTCCAGAGACTGCCTTGGTCACTTGCCGTGACAACCTGCCTGTCCCAGAGACTGCCTGGTCACTTGCCGTGACAACCTGCCTGTCCAGAGACTGCTGGTCACTTGCCGTGACAACCTGCCTGTCCCAGAGACTGCCTTGGTCACTTGCCGTGACAACCTGCCTGTCCAGAGACTGCCTCGGTACTTACCGTTACAACTTGCCTGCCCAGAGACTTCCTTGGTCACTTGCTGTGACAAACCTGCCTGTCCAGAAACTACCTATATCTCCTGCCATGAACCCTGCCCTTTTCCAGGTGCCACCCGCTCTCTTACAAGTAAACTCTCTTGTATAATAAAGCTATGTGGTTCCACCAACCTGACTGTCTCGTCAGTAGTTCACCCACCAGACCCGTTACATTTTGTATATATTTTTGTTTGATATTCATACTATGTTTTTGTGCTTCACAGTGAGGTTTTGAGAAAGACCATACGGTCGAAACGTTAACCCCAACTTCTCTTATCCGTTCTCTTATCCGTTCACACCACAACGGACTGTGGCTCTTGTATATAGTTTTGATGTAATAAAATGGAACTTATTTTGCTTCACAATCAACATTGAGTGCGGCTGTTTTTCTCTACTATATTGGTTTCTTGGTTCAGCCAGCACCAACTATTGACTAACAGTGTGCACATCATTTACTCACTACTACAATTATTTTTGAAATTCTGAAACTTAGCTCGATCCCCTAAAAACAAATCTGGCATGGGAATCCTAGGTTCCACAACAGGCAACCTAGCAAGATATGCAGCAATACTCTGAACCTCAGTGGCAAGCTGATCCACACGGCCAGACAACTGTGCAAACTCCATTGGGAGAAAAGATCCTCCCCAGCACCCAGAGATACAGAGGGAAAAAAAAAAATGCAACAAACAGAAAAATATCTCTGACAACTCTGACAATCGTTTTTTCTTTCACAATATTTTTCCCTTCTGTGAGTACCATTCAATTTTAAATTTGGGCCGGTGATACTGTTATGTTTCGGTAGCTGAGGAGTGCAGGCAAAAAAGGCAATACACCAGAGCAGTTGGAATCTATGAGATTGCAGTACCCTGACTAACCACCACAACTAGAGGCAGCCGTGGAGCGTTCCTACGTTGGTCCTAGACGCCTCGTCACAGCCTGAGAAACTAACTACACCTAAAGATAGAAATAGGAAAGCTATCTGCCCCGGAGCAGAACCCCAAAGATAATAGAAAGCCCCCAAACATGTAATGGCGGTTAGACAAGAAGAAATACTGACACAGACAGAAAATAGTATGAGCAAACGTTGGGGCCCAAACTAACTAAATAGAAAAGGATAGGAAGGGTACTTACTGCAATCCCAAAAAAAACCCTGAAAGCACCAACTCTACTAATTTCAAAAACACCTGAGATTACACGACCTCTACCACCTAAATTAGTTCTCTGGTGTAACAAAATCAAAACAGCAGCCACTGAAAAAACTGGAAAAAGCAAAAGTACAAACATCAGTGGCTGAACTAAACTGAGAGGGCAAAAGCCCCGGTGGGGACCCAGAAGGCCCCCACAGAAGTGCAGGACAAAATGCAAAAATAAAGCACAAAAACAAAAAGAAGAAAAAGTCTTATCTGTTAGCAGGAGATGCAGACACGACACAGCAGGCTACAAGGGAAACAGGAATCAAGGATTGAGGCCAGAACAATTGATCACCGGCAACCCTGATGGGAAGGTGACTCCCTTATATAAGACCAGTCAGTAACACCTGATTCCCAATCCTCACAATCTTCACTGGACAGACCAGTACCGCTTGTAACCACCAGAGGGAGCCTCTGCTCAGAACTCATCTCAAGCCCATTCACAACAGGTAGTTGATTGGCGGCCGTCAACTTGATCACTGGCCCCCACTCAGGCCTCATTGCTTCAGGGAAATGTCTTCTAAAATATGTCTCAGGCATCGTAGTTACTTGGGAGCCCGTATCTACCAGGCAGCGGACTGCCCGACCATCCATTTCGGCCCAGACTAAAGGACACACTGAATCTAAATTGGTAGGACTTCTGGTTCTCCTTTCTGGCTGTTCTGTCTCTGGGCAGCGTCCCCAGCCTCAGAGCCTCCTAGTTTAACGGATGGCGCTGAGGAGGCCGTCATTGTTGTGGGCAAACCCGGGCCACAAGTCCCAGCTCTCCGCAGAGCAAGCATGTAGGGAATTCTTCCCGACTAGACGCTCTTCTGCCCCGTTGCGGTTCTGAGAAAGTTCTACCCCCTGGTGAGCTTAGCGAGGTCACCTTCTTTTTAGTTTCGGTCAGGTCTTCCCGCATGACTTGGATCTCCTTCCGCAAATCTTCCACTCATCCTGGTTCAGCGATTAAATTCACAGACACCTCTCCGCTCCGAACCTTAGTCGCCGGGACTTCACCCCCTGCTCTTGCTCACGCGAGTGCGCCTCGCCTCAAACTTCTGCAAAGGTCATGCATGGGTTCACTCGCAAGTGCTCTCACAGGGCCTTTTTCAACAGCGCGCCTCTCATGCTGGTCACTAACTGATCTCATAGCACTATGTCAGTCGACCCTATCCCCACGCCGTCTTTTCTGATTATGGCAGTGTAAATCTCCTGTAATACATTCATGTACTGCGTCACTGTCGCCCACTCTCTTTGAACCCGGCTAAATACCCACATGCGCAATTCCCCTACATCTGTGGGGTCTCCATAGGTCTCCTCCACTATGCGCAACACTTTGTCAAGTGTATCCTATTCTCAGGGGGGGTTGCAGCATAACTGAATCCCACGCCTCTCCCTCCAAAGCCATCATTGCGACCTCCACCTGCAGGGCGGGGACCATAGGGTGCATTCTCATCATCCCTCTAATGCGCTCAGTCTAGCTCCATAACATGGTGTTATTCCCGTTGAATTTCAGAAGGTTGTTTAACATTTCTCCCAGGGAGATACTGGACCTAGGACCCTCCCCAGTCACTTGCTTTGCCCCCTCCGTGGTGGTAGACTGCATCCTGCTGACTACGCCATGTGTGAGCAGGTTGCAAGATGCAGCAACAGACCGGAGGCAGGGCAAGGGCCAACGTGGGGTTCAATACAACAGTGGATACTCCATGCAGGGAGAAGTAGAGGTAGGGTTGAATTGAGAAGGGGTTTTGCAACTTGGGAAAAGCAGGTATGAGCAAAAAGTAATGGGTAATAGACCTACCAGACCGGTGATGTCAGAAGTTGGGTTTCTGGATGCAAACGGTGGAGCCAAGGTGGCGGCACGTAAGGGGTCTGGCGTAGTCCCGGGAAAGATGGCATCCTGGATCCAGGCGGCGGCGACTCCCCGCAGTCCTGATGGAGGTCCTGGGCTCGTAAGATGAAGAGACGGAAAGGATACAGTCTTTAACCCTGGCAGAGTCCAGCGCAACTTGGCTCGGCGGGTATGTGTGGGTTTATCAGGAAACAGTTCACATCGTGTCACCCGGCTTCCCTGCTGGTACAGGCGCACATCTATGTCCTGACCATGGACCTTGTCACTCACAATCAGTGGTGTCAGCAGGGTCAGAGGACACGGGACCAGTCTCTGTCGACAATCTCTGGTCATGGATCTGAGGCCCCTCAGACTTGGGCCTGCTCCGTCGCAGTACTCAGAGGTTGGAGCGCTGACACTGTTCTCCTGCACGGTGCACGTTCCCGCCAAGACTGACTGGTTCTTTGCGCGCCGTGGCTCTTTTAGGTTAGCCGCGCCCCTATCACTGGGTGCAAAGGTCGGTCCGGGGCCTTAAGCTTTCCCATGTGCAACATAGGTGACAGCCCTGACCGTTCCAGATCCGTCACGGAAAGGTACGCCTGATCCAGTTCTTCTCCTTACACATCCACCAACAGCAGTTAAAGCATCACATGTTCCTGAGCTGACTGCAGAAAAATCAGATCTGCAACCAGAAGATATTTTAGCAGAACATTTCTTCCACTCCTTATTGTTGATGTCAACACCCTCTTCCTAATCACCCGATCTGATTTCAAGGTTATGTCCACCATACAATCATCATTTCTGACTTGGATTAAGGTTGCCTCAGATTTGCCTTAACTAGAAGTGCCACTGCCACCTTGGCTGTCAGTGTACCCTGGCTGACAGAGCCACCAATGTATCTAGGTCTTTGAAGCATGTCCTTCTACTCTTCTGGTCCCAAGGCTTCTGTGCACAAAAGAGGACTTTGCATCTCATCTAATAATGTGACTGGAAGATGTTGTTGTGGAATATTGTCATTAGCACCCAAAGTATTTGTGGCTTAGGGAACTAATGGGCTGAACAGATGCAGATGTCATTAAAAGAATTGAGAGTCTGCAGTGTAAAAGATTAAGAGTAGGACTGTGCAGAACATTTACTAAAACTGACTGTGTCGCTATCAGAGGTAACATTATCTTTCTGTGATTGAGACCAGTGATGTGTTGTATATTCATTACACCCTTTGCTTCTTCCTCACCATCATGCTTGCCATAGGCAATGGAAGCCATTTTTGACCTGCATTTGATAGTACTACTGCTTGGACGTCTGGTGGTAGTGTTGGCGGTGATGCTGCTGCAGCTCCCACATTTTTAATTGTGGTATTGTTTCAATTTTTTTTTTCATTTACATCACATGTTCATTGCCACTTTTGCTCTTTCTATACATTTTGTACACAAGTGTAATTACTGTTTTCAAAAATGTTCGACCACAGTTATTCAACCCTTGGACAAAAATAGGATTGAATATGAAACGCTAGGTAGCTACACGTGATGACCGGAAACCTAATGCAACAACAGTATTGTTGTGCTGTGCACGGGTGTCATATTTGACTTCTTAAACAGGTGTGCAATAGAAGACTTGCCCAGTCAAATAAGTATTGTTGTTTCTTTTCTATTTTGTTAATAAAATTAAATCCCCATCACCTCATAGGACATTAAGACCCCTGACTGTAGCTAATTCCGCAGTTGAGAAACCACACAACTTGTTCAGAGTTTCACTGTACATGATTTTATATAAGGCTGTCAGACTCATCAAGATCATGTAGTAAAAAAAAAAACCTAAAAATCTAATAGTTTTCTCCAAAAAAAACCCCTTATTTTAATGTCACCGATGATGTGGTTGCGGATTACGCTTCATAAATTGTTCACGTTCGCAGTCCCTGGGTGGTGATACTTTTTATTACCTACGTTTAAAATGAGCGGTTTTGTCTGCTCGTTTTCTGACACAAAAGTAGAATTTATACCCAATCTCTCTGGAAAATCTGTGACATTTCGACTCTGAAATGCCAAGCGTTCCGCTGAGCTTTCCCCAATTCTTCTCTGCAGTTGAGAGGAAATTGCAGTTCATTTATTCTTGATTAGCTGGGTAATTGTTATGTGCAGACGCAGCTACTTGTGAGCTGATAGAAAGGCAGCACGTAATGAAATTAGGCCGTTTAGCTAATAATTGGCTACAGACGGTGTTTGCCCAAATGGTTGAAATTATTGCCATTCTGTAAATTTGTTACAAAGTAATAATGCTATATTGAGCTTGTCCCTGGATGTGATATTACTTCTGATAATACAGACGACGCGGGTAACAATGATCAGAGGGATTTATATCAAAGGTCAAGTCTAATCAAATCGGAGTATTATCTCATCAGCACAGATCATTGACTGCAAGTGTACAAAGTGCAATGTTATAGTAGTTATATTCTTGTACATAGGAGCAGTATTATAGTAGTTGTATTCTTGTACATAGGGGGCAGTATTCTAGTAGTTATATTTTTGTACATAGGGGGCAGTATTATAGTTATTATGTTCTTGTACATAGGGAGCAGTATTATAGAAGTTATATTCTTGTGCACAGGGGCAGTATTATAGTAGTCAGAGGTGTATCTAGACTTTCTGGCACCCGGGGCAAGAATTCGGTTCGGCGCCCCCCCGCCCTCCCCAAGCACACATGCTATTTGCACACTTAGTCATGTACCGACGAGCTGCTCTCCCTAATGCTCTCAATGTTCAGTGAAAAATCTGAGAGAAGCAGGAAGAGGAGCGCATTGTCACAGGACCATAAGTATGAAAATCGCATATGAGTGAAGTGTCCATGTGATGACTGCTGGAACCTGCAGAGCTGAATCCTGACATTGCAGCTTCTGAATCCTCACAACGAATGCTCTGCACACTTTTAGGATTCTCCCTTACCGGTGGCAAGAGTACATGGTCATGTCAGCACAAGCATGTGATTTATATACTTCTGGCCACATTCCGACTAGACGTGCCCGGCCTCGCTCTGTTCATTTTCATTGAGGCCACACATGTCTAGTCAGCATGTAACCGCATGTATGTAAATTACCGGCACGAGAGAATCCTAACAGCGTGCAGTGCGCACTGTGAGAATTCTGAAATTGACTAATTCTCATGTTTTTATTTATGTTAGGAGCATTAAAGGGGTTGTCCAGGTTTGTGCTGAGTCTGCAGTCATTCTATGTGACACAGACCTGGAGAACCCCTTTAATGCTCCTAACAAATAAAGACATGAGAATTAGTCAATTTCACAAATAATATTTACATCCAGGTACCTTATAGATGACGTCGTCTCTGGAGTCGTTCTCCTTTTCTTCATCTTGTCCAGATCCTATGATGAGTTTTCTCATCCACAGCCGTCTCTGCAGACCTCCATCTTCTTCGCTCTTCTGCACCAACTCTCCACACGATGCCCTTAAAGACAGAAGAGTCATTATAATGCCCCTAAATAAAAATATCTGCAATATACTGTCACCTCACACTATTCCCTCCCTCCTCACACTGTCTCCTCTCACATCCCCCTGTTCAGCATACTGTCTCCTCATATATTTACCCCCTCACTCTCTATACTGTCTGCTCACACATACCCCTCACTCCCATACTGTGTCTGCACACATCCCATCACCCTCACTCCCCATACTGTGTCCATACATTCACCCATTCGCTCCCCATACTGTCTGCACCCATCCCCATACTGTTTCCTCATACATGCCCTCATACATACATGCTCTTCAGTACCCTCAAATCCCCCCACACATATTAAATGCCCCATCCCCACTCCAAATCCCCCCACAGACATTAAATCCCCCCATCCCCACTCCAAATCCCCACACACATTAAGTACCTCCATCCCCACTCCAAATCCCCCACACACATTAAGTACCCCCATCCCCATTCCAAATCCCCCACACACATTAATTACTCCCACACATATTAAGTACCCCCATCCCCACTCCAAATCCCAACACACATAAAAGAACCCCCCATCCCCACTCTAAGTACCCCCACACATAAAATAACCCCCATCCACACTCCAAATCTCCCCACCATAAAAGAACCACCCATCCCCACTCCTAATCCCCCCACCTAAAATAACCCCCATCTCCACTCCAAATCCCCCACATAAAATAACCCATCCCACTCCAAATCCCCCACACATAAAAGGACCCCCCATCCCACTCTAAGTACCCCCACACATAAAATAACCCCCCATCCACACTCCAAATCTCCCCACACATAAAAGAACCACCCATCCCCATCCCCCCTCCAAGTCCCCCACACATAAAATAACCCCCATCCCCACTCCAAATCCCCCACTCATAAAAGAACCCCATCCCCACTCCAAATCCCCCACACATAAAATACCCCATCCCCACTCCAATCCCCCACCATAAAAACCCCCCATCCCACTCCAAATCCCCCACATAAATGAACCCCCATCCCCACTCCATATCCCCCCACTAAAATAACCCCCATCCCCACTCAAATCCCCCACATAAAATAGCCCCATCCCCACTCCAAGTCCCCCCACATAAAATACCCCCATCCCACTCCAAATCCCCCACTCATAAAAGAACCACCCCCATCCCACTCCAAATCCCACCATCATAAAAAGCCCCATCCCCACTCCAAGTCCCCCCACAATAAAATAACCCCATCCCCACTCCAAATCCCCCACTCATAAAAGAACCCCCCATCCCCACTCCAAATCCCCCCACATAAAATAGCCCCATCCCCACTCCAAATCCCCCACACATAAAAGAACCCCCATCCCCACTCCAATCCCCCCACACATAAAATAACCCCCATCCCCACTCCAAATCCCCCCTATAAAAGAACCCCCATCCCACTCCAAATCCCCCCAACATGAAATAGCCCCCATCCCCACTCCAAATCCCCCCACATAAAAGAACCCCCATCCCCACTCCAAATCCCCCCCATAAATAGCCCCATCCCCACTCCAACCCCCACATAAAATACCCCCATCCCCACTCCAATCCCCCACTCATAAAAGAACCCCCCATCCCCACTCCAAATCCCCCACTAAAATAGCCCCCATCCCCACTCCAAATCCCCCACACATAAAAGAACCCCCTATCCCCACTCCAAGTCCCCCACACATAAAATAACCCCCATCCCACTCCAAATCCCCCCACTCATAAAAAGATCCCTCCATCCCCACTCCAAATCCCCCCACATGAAATAGCCCCTCATCCCCACTCCAAATCCCCCCACTCATAAAAGATCCCTCCAATCCCCACTCCAAATCCCCCCACATGAAATAGCCCCCATCCCCACTCCAAATCCCCCACTCATAAAAGAACCCCCCATCCCACTCCAAATCCCCCACATAAAATAGCCCCATCCCCACTCCAAATCCCCCACATAAAAGAACCCCCATCCCCACTCCAAATCCCCCCACTCATAAAAGAACCTCCCATCCCCACTCCAAATCCCCCCCACATAAAATAGCCCCCATCCCCACTCCAAATCCCCCCACACATAAAAAAAACCCCATCCCCACTCCAAATCCCCCCACTCATAAAAGAACCCCATCCCCACTCCAAATCCCCCCACATAAAATAGCCCCATCCCCACTTCAAGTCCCCCCACACATAAAATAACCCCCATCCCCACTCCAAATCCCCCACTCATAAAAGAACCCCCATCCCATCTCCAAATCCCCCCCACATAAAATAGCCCCCATCCCACTCCAAATCCCCCCACTCATAAAAGAACCCCCCATCCCCACTCCAAATCCACCCACATAAAATAGCCCCATCCCACTCCAAGTCCCCCCACAAATAAAATACCCCATCCCCACTCCAAATCCCCCCACCATAAAAGAACCCTCCATCCCCACTCCAATCCCCCACATAAAATAGCCCCATCCCCACTCCAAATCCCCCCACACATAAAAGAACCCCCATCCCCTCTCCAAAGTCCCCCACACATAAAATAACCCCCATCCCCACTCCAAATCCCCCCGCTCATAAAAGAACCCTCCATCCCCACTCCAAATCCCCCACACATGAAATAGCCCCCATCCCCACTTCAAACCCCCCACTCATAAAAGAACCCCCATCCCACTCCAAATCCCCCCACATAAAATAGCCCCATCCCCACTCCAAGCCCCCACACATAAAATAAACCCCCATCCCCACTCCAAATCCCCCCACTCATAAAAGAACCCCCATCCCCACTCCAAATCCCCCACATAAAATAGCCCCATCCCCACTCCAAATCCCCCACACATAAAAGAACCCCCTATCCCCACTCCAAGTCCCCCCACACATAAAATAACCCCCATCCCACTCCAAATCCCCCCACTCATAAAAGATCCCTCCATCCCCACTCCAAATCCCCCCACATGAAATAGCCCCTCATCCCCACTCCAAATCCCCCCACTCATAAAAGAACCCCCCATCACCACTCCAATCCCTCCACATAAAATAGCCCCATCCCCACTCCAAATCCCCCCACCATAAAAGAACCCCCATCCCCACTCCAAATCCCCCACTCATAAAAGAACCTCCCATCCCCACTCCAAATCCCCCCACATAAAATAGCCCCCATCCCCACTCCAAATCCCCCCCACATAAAAAAACCCCATCCCCACTCCAAATCCCCCACTCATAAAAGAAACGCCCATCCCCACTCCAAATCCCCCCACATAAAATAGCCCCCATCCCCACTCCAAATCCACCCACATAAAATAGCCCATCCCCACTCCAAGTCCCCCCACAATAAAATAACCCCCATCCCCACTCCAAATCCCCCCACTCATAAAAGATCCCTCCATCCCCACTCCAAATCCCCCCACATGAAATAGCCCCTCATCCCCACTCCAAATCCCCCCACTCATAAAAGATCCCTCCATCCCCATCCAAATCCCCCACATGAAATAGCCCCTCATCCCCACTCCAAATCCCCCACTCATAAAAGAACCCCCATCACCACTCCAAATCCCTCCACATAAAATAGCCCCATCCCCACTCCAAATCCCCCCACACATAAAAGAACCCCATCCCCACTCCAAATCCCCCCACTCATAAAAGAACCTCCCATCCCCACTCCAAATCCCCCCCACATAAAATAGCCCCATCCCCACTCCAAATCCCCCACACATAAAAAAACCCCATCCCCACTCCAAATCCCCCCACTCATAAAAGAACCCCCATCCCCACTCCAAATCCCCCCCAATAAAATAGCCCCATCCCCACTTCAAGTCCCCCACACATAAAATAACCCCCATCCCCTCCAATCCCCTACTCATAAAGACCCCCCATCCCCACTCCAAATCCCCCCCACATAATAGCCCCCATCCCCACTCCAAATCCCCCCACACATAAAAGAACCTCTATCCCCACTCCAAATCCCCCACATGAAATAGCCCCTCATCCCCACTCCAAATCCCCCACATCATAAAAGAACCCCCCATCCCCACTCCAAATTCCCCCACATAAAATAGCCCCCATCCCCACTCCAAATCCCCCCACACATAAAAGAACCCCCATCACCACTCCAAATCCCCCACTCATAAAAGAACCCCCCATCCCCACTCCAAATCCCCCCCACATAAAATAGCCCCATGTCCACTCCAAATCCCCCCACACATAAAAAAACCCTCCTCACTCCAAATCCCCCACTCATAAAAGAACCCCCCATCCCCACTCCAAATCCCCCCACATAAAATAGCCCCATCCCCACTTCAAGTCCCCCCACACATAAAATAACCCCCATCCCACTCCAAATCCCCCCCACATAAAATAACCCCCCACAACATCTCCAAATCCCCCCACACATAAAGTAACCCCCATCCCACTCTAAATTCACCCCCCCATACACACACACTCACACAGTATGTCCCCCATTTATCTTCGGTGGTATCTTCAGCTCCACAGTGGAGCACACTCACCACCAGTCTTCACCCTTCTGGGCGCCGACGACGAGTGACGTCAGCAGCGTGATCACATGACCTGATCACGCTGCAGACGTCGCTCTGACCCGGCGGTCAGAGCTTCAATTGCACTGGCGTCTATATAGACGCCAGTGCAATTGATCCCTGGGAGACAACACGTGGAAGCTTCTCTGCGCCGGCTGTCAGCTTGACAGCCAGCACAGGGAACCGCCGACTCCCAGGCCGGGGGCGGCAGAACGCAGCCGCAGGGGAGACACTGCGGACCGCCGCATTAGGCGGCCCGACTGCGCCCCCCTGGCGGCTGCGCCCTGGGGCACATGCCCCGGCTGCCCCCCCCTAGATACGCCCCTGATAGTAGTTATATACTTGAACATAGGGGCAGTATTATAGTTGTTATGTTCTTGTACATAGGAAGCAGTATTATAGAAGTTATATTATTGTGCACAGGGGCAGTATTATAGTAGTTATATTCTTGTACATAGGGTCAGTATTATAGTAGTTATATTCTTGTACATAGGGTCAGTATTATAGTAGCTATATTCTTCAACATAGGGGCAGTATTACAGTGGTTATATTCTTATACATAAGGAGCAGTATTATAGTAGTTATATTCTTGTGTACAGGGGCAGTATTATAGTAGTTATATTCTTGTACATAGGGGTAGTATTATAGTAGTTATATTCATGTACATAGGGGCAATAATATAGAAATCATATTTTTGTTCATAGTGGCAGTATTATAGTAGTTATATTCTTGTAAATAGGAGCAGTATTATAGTAGTTATATTCTTGTAAATAGGAGCAGTATTATAGTAGTTATATTCCTGTACATAGGAGCAGTATTATAGTAGTTATATTCTTGTACGTTCAGTATTATAGTAGAAAAATATTTAGACTTGAGAGTCCTCAGTGGTTGATACCTTTTAATGGCTAACTGAAAAGATGGTAACAAATTGCAAGCTTTCGAGACTACTCAGGTCTCTTCATCAGGCTAGACTAATATTAGAAGATACACATCTTTCCTATATCAGTATTATAGTAGGTATATTCTTGTACATAGGGGTAGTATAATAGTTATATTTATGTACATAGGGGCAATATTGTAGAAATTATATTTTTGTACATAGTGGCAGTATTATAGTAGTTATATTCTTGTACATAAGAGCAGTATTATAGTAGTTATATTCTTGTCATAGGAGACAGTATTATAGTAGTTATATTCTTGTACAGAGGAGCAGTATTATAGAAGCTATATTCTTATACATAGAGGCAGTATTATAGTAGTTATATTCCTTTACATAGTGGGATGTATCATAGTAGTTATATTCTTGTACATAGATGGCAGCATTATAATAGTTATATTCTTGCACATAGGTGACAGTATTATAGTAGATATATTCTTGTACATAGGGGACAGTATTATAGTAGTTATATTCTTGCACATAGGTGCAGTATTATAGTAGTTATATTCTAGTATATAGGGGCAGTATCATAGTAGTTATATTCTTGTACATAGGTGGCAGTATTATAGTAGTTATATTCCTTTACATAGTGGGAAGTATCATAGTAGTTATATTCTTGTACATAGATGGCAGCATTATAGTAGTTATATTCTTGCACATAGGTGACAGTATTATAGTAGTTATATTCTTGTACATAGGGGACAGTATTATAGTAGTTATATTCTTGCACATAGGTGCAGTATTATAGTAGTTATATTCTAGTATATAGGGGCAGTATCATAGTAGTTATATTCTTGCACATAGGTGCAGTATTATAGTAGTTATATTCTTGTACATAGGGGACAGTATTATAGTAGTTATATTCTTGCACATAGGTGCAGTATTATAGTAGTTATATTCTAGTATATAGGGGCTGTATCATAGAAGCTATATTCTTGTACATAGGTGGCTATATTATATAATTTATATCTTTGTACAATGAGAACAGAATTATAGTAGTTTTATTCTTGCACATAAGTGGCAGTATTATGGTAGTTTTATTTTTTGCAGAATAATGAAATGCCAAATTGTTTTTTTTCTAATTGATGGGATACATGCAAGTCACTTAACAAAATTGTCAATTGTTTTAAAAAGACAGTTTTATACATCTGAGTATCTTCTCTATTATTACTAGTACATTAATATTACCATTTTTCTAACACTATAACAAAATTTTCCTTCCGTTACTTTACCTTTCATCTCTAACACTGAAAGTTTGATTTCTTGAATTTCTCTCTTGAATCTTTTTATGACAAGTAAATTATGGGGAGTGAAAGAGGCCTCACCCAAATCTGGAAAAAAACTCAATTTGGAACGACCTTTTACCATCCGTTCTCTGTCTTCCATCATTGAGGAAAGCGCAGCTGCTATAGAACAAGCTGCTGTTCCTAAAGCTCATCCTCCGGGATATCAATTTAGGGCTGATGTCATTTTTCTGTAGTCAGCAGTGATAAATTAATGGAGTTCTGATGCTCTGGTGCGAGGACATGGGCTGCACCATTCTTCAGTTCACGTCTCATAAGTAACAATTGGGGGACGATGAGTTCTGTGATCATTTTCTATAAGCAACACTCATAAGAGATTTCATATTCGAGATCCAAGTATCAATTCTTCTCTTTTTCACGTAATTGCAGGCGCCTGTAAGTTTGGCTATTGAGGAAGTCTGTGGACGCCAGGGAGAACTTCAAACATGACCTAAAAGCGATCATAGATAAATGCGTCTTGATTCATTTACATCTAATAGATGAATAGTTGAATGAATGCATAGAGTGATGTCACTTTTGTGGCCCTTGGGGTGGACGCCCGAGCGTGTATGGTGAGGGATTTCCAAATGTCGATATAATGCTCATGAATCACAGAATTTTTGAGCAAGCAGCTCTCTTGCTTTGTGATGGAGTTCTAGTGAGGATCATATGTCTGGATTTACGGAAGGTTGAGATATAGATCCCATATAGGTTGGACGTTGAATATGGTCATATATGACCTCTGTTCCAAGTGAATCAGCTGGTCCCTCTTGGGATTGGTTGTAGGATTGAGCACAATTTACTGTTTAGACCCTATGTTGACAGCTAAACTTTCCATAACACCTGGGATAGTGTGGACATGAGGGGCCCTATGTAGATTTATAGCTTTCTGTATGGGCCCTGATTTGATAGTGATGTTATAGTCCTATGATAATACATGAGCTATGGCTTGATTTTAGAATGCCCTTTCACAAGCCCAGAGGTCATATACAATCCATAGGACATAATTATGAAATTTTGTTGGTTGGTGCCTACGAAAGGGTGAGCTTCAGTTGTAGCTATGTCCATAAATTAGCTCCATGTCCTTTCTTTGTCCCCTCTACATTTTGGTCCTTGCCTCCTCTCTACTCCAAAGTTCAAAGATCATCCTGGAATAACTGACTTCCTCAAGAGTTAAGGCAGGTTTGAAGGAGCTTTGAAGATATTCAGTTTCTTGATGGAGTGCTGAAGAGTTTTTATCTGAGAGACTACAAGACTTTTTGGAAAGTTGGCAAGTGTGCCCTAAGGATGTCCAGCAGCTTGAAGCATATATATGAGTTGGTACTTTGCTGGGGTAGAATCAGGGATATAGTAGGGTGTTAGGCCTCTTTCACACTTCAGTCGTACGACGTCAGTCAGAATCCGCCTTTTTTTGAAAACAGCAGATCCACCATTTTTTTTGACGGATCCGTTGTTTTCCCATAGACTTGTATTAGCGACGGATCGCGACGGATGGTCGTCCGTTCCATCCGTTCTTTGACGCATCCGCCCATATTTTGGCGTCCACTGTCTGGAGTAGACGGACATTGTAACGTTTTTTGTCTGCGCCAAAATGGCGGATGGCGGCGGATCGTGATGGATCCGTCATGTCCGCCAAATTTATAGAATGGGCACCTATGGGCGGCAGATCCGTCGCCATCCGTCATTTGACGGATTCCGCCAACGGAATCCGTCTTTTTTGACTGAGCATGCTCCAAATGTTGGCTACTTTTCCAGACAGCTCCAAAACTATATAAACCTGCCAGGTGTACCTTATTTCTCATTGTGCAAGACATCAAGACTGTGTGCAAGCTTCAAGACCCAGGATCAAGCTTCAAGACCCAGGATCAAGCTTCAAGACCCTGCCTGCCTGCCAGCCAGCCTGCCAGCTAGCCATCCAGCCAGAGATTTTGGTTGACAGCCCAGCCGACTCCTGCCAGCCAGCCAGTCAGTGTGAGTAATACCATCATGTGTGATTGCAGCGACGTTTAAGTGTGTGTACTGCATTATTTTATTTTCTTTCATACTGTAGTTATATTTCCAACATGTTTGTTTTAATAATGTACTAGTATTTTCAAGTGTGTGCATGTGTGCGTGCGTGTGTCTGTGCGTGTGTGTGTGTGCGTGTGTGTGCGTGTGCGCGCGTGTGTGTGTTCGTGTCAAGGCATGTGTATGTGGAGCCCAGCTGTGACTGGATCCATATCTTCCAGAAGGGTGCACTGAAGGAAGATACCACCAGAGGTCATTATGCACATGCACACACGTACAATTTATCTCAGAGACCACCAGAGGGAGCTGTGTAAGACATATAAAAAGATCTGACACAGGAAACACGAGGGAGTTCTGTGAGTGTAGTCAGAGAGCTCAGTCTGCTCGGAGAGCTCAGTCTGCTAGTGGAGGCTAGTAAGAGTGATACAGAGAAATCACTTAAGTCTAGTCAGAGCTGAATTGAGGAGTGTAGCTCAGTAGAAGCGTGCCGACGCTTAGAGAGCGGCGAAGAGGCAGCCCACCAACTGCCAGCATGTGTGATCGTGTGAGGATCTAGGTAGGCCGAAGGCGAGTGGAAGTTAATGAGACAGAGGGGCCTTAATAGCTCATCTCAGCAAGTATTCACCGGACACCGGAGTCCGAGCCTATAGGGATCTCCACGACCCATTAGGAGAACACCGGAGTTCCTGGAGGACTACAAGTCCCAGGAGTACCCCAAAGCCCTGGTACGTGCAACTCATTTTCTCTGGCGTCACGAACAGGATTGCGTGCCCTGTAGCAACGGAGTAGTTTGTGCCCGTTGCCACCGGGTACTGTGTGCCTCACTAAAAGACTGTGTTTTGTATGTGGTGAAGATTTCCCGCCATTTGCCCGCCATTGCCCGCCATTTACAGCGCCACGGCGTGAAAATTAGTGGGCGTACCTGCAAAAGCGCGCTGAGTCCTGGACACGCCCCCAACGCTGACGCGGCGGCAGGTCCTGTGAAGAGCTACAGTGAACGCTCTGACGTCAGAGCGCCAGCGACGCAGGTCCTTCTACACATCACTGTGCCCTGCGGAGCTGCAGCCTTCAGAGAAGGTAGGCTACGATTAACTAGGGGGGTGCAAACATGTCGCAGCAGCCAGCCGACAACGCGCCCAGGCCGACGGCCTTAATGACTTACCCCTTGGCGCTGCCGCACAGGTTGGAAATGCTGGCCCCTCACCTGGTCCTGTGGCCCCAATAGTACCGCTAACGCTGCCATATATGCCTGGAGTGAAGTGGCTCCCTCATTACAGCGGCAAGCCAGATACCCTGTCAGGGTTCAAGCGAAAAATATGCAGCATAATAGACATGTACCCTATGACAGAAAAGCAGAGAGCTGCAGTAGTAGTGGGACAATTAACTGGTGCTGCAGAGAGAGAAGTAGAGACTTGGACAGCTGCAGACCAGGAATCAGTGCTTGCAATTTTCTTAAAGTTACAGTCTATCTTTGAGGACCGCACTGAAACAGATCTCCGGATGATGTTTTACCAATGCTCCCAGAAACCAGATGACAGCATTAGGGACTATGCCTGCTGACTACAGGGGGCCCTGCGGGCACTTAAACAAGTTACCCCCATAAGTGTCACTAAAGAGAATAAAATGTTAAAGGAACAATTTGTACGGGGACTGAGGTCCCAAGCTGAAAGCAGGACTGTGCACTGGAGGTCCTTGGATCATCCTGATGCTACCTTTGATGCCCTTAAGGATATGGCTATAAAAGGACTGCGACCCCTGGAAACACCCGGGATGGCAACCCAGTGTCACCCAAGTGAAGCCACCTAAAGCCAGCAGCATCCACCTTTTCCCCATTGGTTGCGGAAGCCAAAACGCAGGTGGCGCCCCCTACTGAGCTGGACTGTCTGCGCTCAGAAGTGCGCCAGTTGACCAAAAACCTGGCCACTGTAATGAGTGCCCTGCAACTGTCGACGGAGGAAGAAGGAAAGATCCTGCTAGCTGACTGCCCAGAGGATGTCCCTTGGATGCGCCGGAGGAGAGGGAGGACGTCGCCCCACAGGAGGAGGACAACGCCAACCCCAGGAAGGACCTGCGACCAGCATCATCCTCGCCGAGAGATCATCTGCTACCGCTGCCACAGAGAAGGTCACCCAGCACGTCGGTGTCCTTTAAACGAGCAAATCCTGGGTCCGAGCGCCAACACCCAGGAATAGACTCTTCAGGCCCCTCAGACTGGAACCGCAGGTTTGTGGGAGGAAGACCATACCTGTCCATCATACTGGACGGGATCGCAATCCCTGTGTGTAGCCCTGGTATGTAAGGCACACAATACCAGGAGGATGAGTGGAGAGGTAACGGTTAAGGGCTCGACATCACTCACATACACTTCAGACACACCCAGCAGGGGTGTATAGGGGAGTGTCCTGTAGCACAGCGAGTCTGAAAGCTTCTCCTGAGTGTGGAGGGAGTCAGGACTAGTGCCTGTTGGAGAGCCGAGATTCCTGTCAATACAGAGAGACGGTACAAAAGTGGAGGCTAGTACGGATAACCGAATATTATCCTAGTCTAGTCAGTGCTGCTATTAAGAGTGCGAGCAGGGTGAAAGGCGCAGTGGAAAAGAATTCTAGAAGTGCCTTAAGGATTGAACTATCCTGCATTGATCACCGGTCACTGGGGACCGAAGTGTCGCTACAGCTTCAGGCGTAGTGATAAGAAAAACCAGAGGTTCGCTGGACTTCAGGTCACAGGAACAAGCCTATTGTCGGTACGTAACTGGAGTCTGGGAGAGTGGGAACCTTGAGTCGATGCAGGACAACAGTAGGAACTCAGCTCTCTCACATTATATGGAAGACTCCGACCACTATGCTGAACGGGCAGTACAGCTACAGAATTAGCTGGAGATTTTGAGTGGACTTAGCTTTATGCAGGTTGGACTCGTTACATGGAAAGTTAAGGAGGCCTCTAACCTGCTCAGCCGTTACCTCGAAACGCATCCTCCATCCACCCCAACAGCTTCCCGGGACCTGCCTAAACAACTTGAAAGTAAAAGGTATGGAAAGAAGCTTTATTGTCTGAGACTGTGTCATTTATCCACATCTCCTTACTACGATCACCATAGACTCAGAGGGACAGTCCCACCTGTGGGGGACCCAACACCTAGCTGCTATAACATCCCCTCAGAGTTCTATTCAGCAGTAGTGTTGAGCATTCCGATACCGCAAGTATCGGGTATCGGCCGATATTCGCGTTATCGGAATTCCGATACTTAATTCCGATACTTTTTCCATATCGTATACCGGAATCGGAAGTTCCCATAATTCTTTGAGAGGCAATGTGATTTTAGTCAGCCAATGAGGAATCCTACGAAGTGTGGGCACATCCTGTAATGCTGCGGTCATCTTAACTAATGGCATGGCTGTGATTGGCTGCTGAAATGATGTCAGAATGCACTATAAAAGGCGCCGCCGCCATTTTAGCGTCACTGTGCTGTGAATCAGTATAGGGACAGAACGCTACTTGCTACTCTGAGGACAGTTAGATTTGCGATTTTGTGTATACTGTGCTTGAGGCAGGCTAGTTTACCAACGCTGTGTAAGGCTTCATTTTGCCAGTGTTGTTTTAACAGCTTGTGCAGAGTGTGTGTGTGACAGTGCAGGTGACGCTGCAGTTTGCTCTGCATCCACCGCTGTTTGTAGGCATTGCACGTGTCACTGCTTTTTTTTTTTTTTTATTTTGGAATTGGTGCAGCTCCATTATATTAGAAAAAAATCAATCTATTAGTGTGACGTGCTTCCATCGTATACATACATTGGTTGCAAAACACTATAGAATACACAAGGAGCTTTTCACAGATAGTGAATAGTTGTGTTTCAGTGTTCTGCACGTGCAGTACGCTCGTAGTTCTTCAACCACTGCGTTGTAGTCTGCACGTGTCACTGCCTATTTATTTTTCTTATTGGTGCTGCTCCATTTTAGAAAAAAATCAATCTATTAGTGTGACGCGCTTCCATCCGTATACAATACATTGGTTGCAAACACTATAGAACTACACAAAGGAGCTTTTCACAGATAGTGAATAGTTGTGTTTCAGTGTTCACTGCAGTCTGTGAGGTTTTGATTTTTTGAGTGCAGATACGCTCCAGTTGTCTTCAACCACTGCCGGTTGTAGTCTGCTGAGCGTGTGTCACTGCCTCATCCTTCACATTTTTCTCTAATTGGTGCTGCTCCATTTTAGTGGAAAAAAATCTAATCTATTAGTGTGACGCGCTTCCATCCGTATACAATACATTGGTTGCAAACACTATAGAACTACACAAAGGAGCTTTTCACAGATAGTGAATAGTTGTGTTTCAGTGTTCACTGTAGTCTGTGAGTTTTATTTTGTGAGTGCAGATTACGCTCCAGTTTGTTCTTCAACCACTGCCGGTTGTAGTCTGCTGAGCGTGTGTCACTGCCTCATCCTTCACATTTTTCTCTAATTGGTGCTGCTCCATTTTAGTGGAAAAAAATCTAATCTATTAGTGTGACGCGCTTCCATCCGTATACAATACATTGGTTGCAAACACTATAGAACTACACAAAGGAGCTTTTCACAGATAGTGAATAGTTGTGTTTCAGTGTTCACTGTAGTCTGTGAGCTTTTCATTTTGTGAGTGCAGATTACGCTCCAGTTTGTACTTCAACCACTGCCGGTTGTAGTCTGCTGAGCGTGTGTCACTGCCTCATCCTTCACATTTTTCTCTAATTGGTGCTGCTCCATTTTAGTGGAAAAAAATCTAATCTATTAGTGTGACGCGCTTCCATCCGTATACAATACATTGGTTGCAAACACTATAGAACTACACAAAGGAGCTTTTCACAGATAGTGAATAGTTGTGTTTCAGTGTTCACTGTAGTCTGTGAGCTTTTCATTTTGTGAGTGCAGATTACGCTCCAGTTTGTACTTCAACCACTGCCGGTTGTAGTCTGCTGAGCGTGTGTCACTGCCTCATCCTTCACATTTTTCTCTAATTGGTGCTGCTCCATTTTAGTGGAAAAAAATCTAATCTATTAGTGTGACGCGCTTCCATCCGTATACAATACATTGGTTGCAAACACTATAGAACTACACAAAGGAGCTTTTCACAGATAGTGAATAGTTGTGTTTCAGTGTTCACTGTAGTCTGTGAGCTTTTCATTTTGTGAGTGCAGATTACGCTCCAGTTTGTACTTCAACCACTGCCGGTTGTAGTCTGCTGAGCGTGTGTCACTGCCTCATCCTTCACATTTTTCTCTAATTGGTGCTGCTCCATTTTAGTGGAAAAAAATCTAATCTATTAGTGTGACGCGCTTCCATCCGTATACAATACATTGGTTGCAAACACTATAGAACTACACAAAGGAGCTTTTCACAGATAGTGAATAGTTGTGTTTCAGTGTTCACTGTAGTCTGTGAGCTTTTCATTTTGTGAGTGCAGATTACGCTCCAGTTTGTACTTCAACCACTGCCGGTTGTAGTCTGCTGAGCGTGTGTCACTGCCTCATCCTTCACATTTTTCTCTAATTGGTGCTGCTCCATTTTAGTGGAAAAAAATCTAATCTATTAGTGTGACGCGCTTCCATCCGTATACAATACATTGGTTGCAAACACTATAGAACTACACAAAGGAGCTTTTCACAGATAGTGAATAGTTGTGTTTCAGTGTTCACTGTAGTCTGTGAGCTTTTCATTTTGTGAGTGCAGATTACGCTCCAGTTTGTACTTCAACCACTGCCGGTTGTAGTCTGCTGAGCGTGTGTCACTGCCTCATCCTTCACATTTTTCTCTAATTGGTGCTGCTCCATTTTAGTGGAAAAAAAACTAATCTATTAGTGTGACGCGCTTCCATCCGTATACAATACATTGGTTGCAAACACTATAGAACTACACAAAGGGGCCTTTCACAGATACTGAACAGTTGTCTGCAGGGTTCACTGTAGTCTGTGAGGAATAACCACACTTAGGCCTTAACTTTTCTGACTTTCTTTATCAATCTACCAAGATGAAGAAGTCAGTGAGTAAGGCACGTGGTCGTGGTCGAGGCCGTGGATTTGCAGCAGGGAGAGGACGTGGGGATTCTGTGGCTGCTGCCGCACCCAGTGACACAGCATCCACCAGTTTTCCCCGTGAGCGTTCCTTTATGCGCACTTTTGTAGGAGCTCAGCGTACCCCCTGCTGCGTGAAGAACAAATTGAAGCCGTTGTTGGTTGGATGGCAGCCAATGCATCGACTTCAATACCTTCCACCTCCTCTCAGGACCACAGCACTGTTGAACAACCATCAGTCTCTTCACCGCCTGCCAAATTGCCCAGGCAGTCAGAGAGCTCTGTACAGGAGCCAGCTGAGTCTCTGCTTCTGTTCTCAGAATCTGTTGGCTTGGAAACAGGGGCCCAGCCAAGCAGCATTCTGGAATGTGAAGAAGAGGCAGTATGCAGTGATGCGCAACAGCTGTGTCTCTCTGAATCTGAAGAGGCGGGTGAGCCAGTGCCGATGGTCAGCACACCGCAGAACGCATCTGATGATGATGAGACTCAGTTGCCAGTTTCTGTTGAGCATGGTGCTGGCCAGACCACCCAACAACAGCAGGTGTTGGAAGAGGGTAGTGGTGGAGATGATGAGGTCCAAGACCCAACATGGCGTGAGGAACAGGAAGGTGGTGGGAGCAGCTCTGAGGAAGAGATTGCACCAACGGTCCAAACAGTAGGGAGAGGTAGGCTGCAGACTCGCTTGCCTGTAGCCTCCAGTTTGGCACCCGTTCGGAGCAGTTCTCTTACAACAGCCAAACCGGGCGCTCCCAGGACTTGCTCTGCGTGGTCCTTTTTTGATACAGTTGCAGATGATATTTGCTATGTCAAATGCAAGCTGTGTAATCAAAAAATTAAAAGAGGTAAAAGTGTCAGTAACCTTAATACAACAAATATGTGGAAACATGTGCGGTCAAAGCACTTTGTTGAGTTACAAAGACACACTGGAGATGTAGGCCAACCTACAGCAGCACCTACATCTTCAGCTCCTGTTGGAGCCTCTTCCTCCAGTTCACACACAGCTGGTAAGGCTTCCTCAAAGGATCGCCATGGAAGAACCTCTGTCACTGTTGTCCAGAGACACAGTGTTATTCCACCCACAGGTGCAAGTTCCCTGTCATCCTCACACACCCAGGCCACAAAACAGCCATCGGTAGCACAGGCATGGGATAAAAGACGGCCATACTCGGCAAACCATCCACGAGCACAGGCTCTGAATGCTGTCATTGCAAAACTCCTGTCCCTTGAAATGCTGTCATTCAGGCTGGTGGAGACTGACAGTTTCCGTGAATTAATGGCATTGGCAGTCCCACAATACAATGTGCCCAGCCGATTTTATTTCAGCAGGCAAGCCGTCCCTGGTCTGCAAAAGCATGTTGAGGCAAAAATTAAACATGCGCTACTAAACGCCGTCAGTAGCAAGGTCCACCTGACCACCGATGCGTGGACCAGTACCCATGGCCAGGGACGATACCTTTCACTCACTGCCCATTGGGTGAATGTTGTGGAGCCGGGTACAGATCTTGCGAGTGGCGCTGTACGTGTTCTGCCAACTCCAAGGATTGCCGGAATCAAGTCTGTCCACATTGACTCCTCCTCCTACTCCAGTTCCTCAGAATCATCGCTGCAGGAGCCGTCACGGTCTACCTCCACATGGACCCGTGGACGCTTACCTGATGCGACCGATATGAGCACAGCCGTGGCCAAACGGCAACAGGCCGTTCTGAAATTAATTCCCATGGGGAATCGAAGCCACACAGCGCAGGAGGTCTGGAATGCCATCAAGCAGGAGAGCGACGTGTGGTTTTTGCCAGCGAATCTCCAGCCAGGTTTGGTAGTGTGTGACAATGGCCGAAATCTGGTGGCAGCTCTGGGCCTTGGCAACCTCACTCACATACCATGTCTGGCACATGTGCTCAACTTGGTCGTGCAGAGTTTTTTGAGGGACTATCCGGATCTTGATGCACTGCTGCACAAGGTCCGCCTAGAGTGCGCTCACTTGCGACGTTCCAGCATGGCCAGATCGCGCATTGCAGCTCTGCAACGCAGATTGCGCCTTCCTGAACATCGCATCATATGTGACGTATCCACCAGGTGGAATTCAACGTTACATATGTTGGAGCGGTTGTGTGAGCAGCAGCCAGCAGTTATGGAGTATCAGCTGCATCAGGCGCAATCAACACGCAATTTGCGCCGTCCACACTTCACCATTAATGAGTGGGCCACTATGAAGGACATGTGCCACGTTTTGCGTGCGTTTGATGAGTCAACGCGGATGGCGAGTGCAGATGATGCACTAGTCAGCCTGACTGTCCCCCTTATCTGCCTGCTTCAAAAAACACTGCAAGCAATAAGGGATGAGGTTTTGGAAGAGGTGGAGGATGAGGAGTCACAAATTCCATCACCTTCTGGAAAGTCAGCGCAACGTGGTTCCTCACAAAGGGCTGGGCAGGGCTCACTTTGTGAGGAGGATGAGGAGGAGGAGTCAATGGAGGAGGAAGACATCGCTCCAGAGGGAGGTACACAACGCTCTAGTCAGTATGTAGAGCGAGGGTGGGGTGATGCAGAGCAGGCAGAGATAACGCCTCTTGCAGAGGACAGCGTTTCTTTGCCAGTTGGGAGTCTGCAGCACATGGTTGATTTCATGCTGCAGTGCCTAAGAAACGACCGCCGCATCGCCCACATTCTCACGACGTCTGATTATTGGGTGTACACCCTCCTAGACCCTCGCTACCGGGACAACGTCAAAAGCCTCATCACACCGTTGAACCGGGAGCGTAAAATGCGGGAGTACCAAGACACACTGGTGCAATCCCTAATGTTCTACCTTACTGCCGAGAGCACTGCTGCTGCTACTGCTTTACAAAGCAGCTCTGTGCGTCGAGGCAGTGTAGAGAGCTCTGCAACAAGAGGGAGCACACGCAGTGCCTCTGCACAGGGAAAGACCAGTATGTTCAAAATGTGGCAAAGTTTTGTGGCAGCGCCACAAATGTCTACACCATCCGAGAGGGCTCCAGTCAGCGGGAGGCAACGTATCCGTCAGATGGTGACAGACTACTTGGCTTTGCCTCTCAGTGTACTCCCAGATGGCTCTTCCCCATTCAAGTTTTGGGTCTCTAAGCTGGATACATGGCCAGAGCTTAGCCAGTATGCATTGGAGGTGCTGGCTTGCCCTGCTGCCAGTGTATTATCGGAGCGCGTCTTTAGTGCTGCAGGTGGTGTACTAACAGACCGTCGCATGCGACTATCCTCCGATAATGTAGACCGGCTTACTTTTCTGAAAATGAACAAGGCATGGATCTCGCCAGAATTTGTCTGTCCGTTTTCAGATTAAATAACTGGTTCGCAACGTTATCCATGTCTCCTGTTATGTTCATCTTTCTACCACCTGAACTCTACTCCCTGGGCTCCAACACTGCCAGTTGCTGCTCAGAAGTGTCGTGTCCACAGAACAAAACACAAGCTCTACTGTTAGTGGGGTTCAGTAACGCCAGCTGTTCCCCTGCTGTGTCAACGGCAAGAAGTGTCCTGTTCCCGACACATGGACAGAAAAACACATGACCAACATGCTCCAAATAGGGAAGAGCCGTCACCCTGCTTGTTATGCTGAAAACATGAAATTGTGAAGTTTTGCAGGCCTAGAATGATAAATTTTTAAGAAAAATATGGACAAATAATAATTTGTCATCACAGCGCATATCTGCACATGTCTATTAGAAATGGTAACAAAAAATAAAACATAGTCTACTCTTCACATTTTTAAATTAATGCATAAAAGTACATTTCAGACTTATGAATTAATGCTTTTAAAGGAACTTTATCTGTACCTGTAAGATAATGCACTCAATGGATGTACGAATCATTACATCCTCATCATCATCATGACGAGTTTTATTTATGACAGACATTATAAAATACACATACTGATGCCAACTGTAACTTCAAACACCATATATGAAATGGCCAGCATGTAAACATGGTAATAATGTCCAATAATAAATTATTACATCTAGAAAGTGCATCATGCATACTGACAATAGGTACTTATACCTGCAAGTGCTGTTGAAACAACCACAAGAGATATAAATTAATACTGGTATATAGGTATCACAGTGCATAGTTACTCATGGACAATGTTGATGTAATACTGTATCTCAATTAAGTCAGCGTCAACCATTAGGCTTGTTAGTCTTGTACATTGTTAAAGAGGGAACGTAATTTTTTGGTTTGTCATAGGTGTAGTATTACACATTAAATTATTACTGCTGTATTTTTTTTGGCGTCCCTAGTGCGCAATAACGCAGCCTAACCTCACATTTGATAGTCAGCTAATTGCCACACGCTACCCTACCCTACGCGTGACAGTAGGAAGGTAGTGTTGACGGATAAAGCTTTGCGCAAACAGACATTCTTTTACCCTCTTCAACACTCTACAAGCAAAAAATGCATGATTTCAGCCGCAGACTTTATTGACGTACAGTATAACATCGGCATTACCCATCAGAGGCTGTCCACTGTGTGATACAGACATAGAATATACCTTTGCTATCCGTAGCCTTTGTTTCACCTACACTTGCAGGCACACACTTAAATTGTGACAAACAATGCCTAATGTTTTTTTAAATGGTTATTTTTTATTGTACATTATTGTGTCATCAATCACATTGATGAGTCCATGCTGGACATGTCATACATGCTATAGAAAGTTACGATTTTATGAACTTAAATAATTAAATTGTCTGTGACTGTCACATAAAATTTGCGATGATGATGATGAGTGACTATTACAAAATCCATTGTCTTCACTATGTTATAGTTTAACATTGCGTTCCTTAAGCATTATTCATAAAAAAAAAAATGTACTTTTATTCTTAAATTACAACACTATATTTTGTTACCAATTTTTTGGGTGTTGTGTTGTTCCATTTATTTTTGGCATGTGCATATATGCGTTTATATTTGTATTTTCTTTATTTTTCCTTCTTGAAATTAGAAAACATGTGTATCTTTGTACCGTGTTAGCCAGTAGATAGAAAAATATTTAGACTTCAGAGTCAGCAGTGGTTCATACCTTTTTATGGATAACTGAAAAGATGGAAACAAATTGCAAGCTTTCAAGGCTACTCACGTCTCTTCATCAGGGAAAGACTAACTAAAAAAATTAAGCATCACATATTTCTATACACAACAGGACACAGGAATATTGCAATAGGTAAGACAAGTAAGTGACGTGTATCAGAACTGTCATTATCTCACAGGGATGAACATAAATATTCAAACAGTTCCTAGATAAGGATAGAAAGTTTGATTGCCCTCTCATTGGCGTATTTTTTGGGGTTTTCATGACCCTGGAAGGGCATAGACGCAGATTCCTTAATTGATATAGAATGACATAAATCCATGTGATCTATTCATTCCATCACTAACAGTGTCAAAGGTCATGATGAGCTTATATTCTGAAACCTTTGTACGTTTCTCATATTTGAAGTTATATTTTAATAACAGTAATTCCATATCCATGATGCTATGACCGGGCGGCATACAAAAGTCTTTTGCCACAGCTAAATTCATTAATTTATCTGTGATTGTGTGGCGCTGATAATTCATCCTTGTTCTCCTTTTTGTTGCCGGTCTCCCCTCACTTGTCCCTCCCTCACTTGTCTTAGCTATTCCTGTGTCCTGTTGTGTGTAGAAATATGTGATTCTTCATTTTTGGCTTTACTCTTAGCCTGATGAAGACACCTGAGTAGTCTCGAAAGCTTTGAATTTGTTACCATATTTTCAGTTAGCCATTAAACGTTATCAACCACAGAGGACTGTCAAGTATAAATATTTTTCTATTCTTGTAATTGAAATTTATCATTTTATTGTTGTAGTAAAACTTCATTTATTCTTGTTTGAAGTACATACATTTGCAATGGCCACGTAACAAGGCAATAACTCAATATTTTATGCCTACACCCTCCTTGACCCTGGGCTCCAACACCGCCAGTTGTTGCTTGGAAGTGCTGTTAGCACAGTTAACACTTGCTCCTGTGTTACTGGGGTTCAGTAATGTCAGCTGTTCCCCTGCTGTGTGTACGGCAAAAAGTCCTGCTGCCTCCACCATGTTCTGTTCTCATCCCTGGGTTACAACACCGCCAGTTGTTTCTCGGAAGTGCTGTTAGCACAGTTAACACTTGCTCCCGTGTTACTGGGGTTCAGTAATGTCAGCTGTTCCCCTGCTGTGTGAACGGCAAATAGTCCTGCTGCCTCCACCCTGTTCTCTTCTCATCCCTGGGTTACAACACCGCCAGTTGTTTCTCGGAAGTGCTGTTAGCACAGTTAACACTTGCTCCCGTGTTACTGGGGTTCAGTAATGTCAGCTGTTCCCCTGCTGTGTGAACGGCAAAAAGTCCTGCTGCCTCCACCATGTTCTATTCTCATCCCTGGGTTACAACACCGCCAGTTGTTTCTCGGAAGTGCTGTTAGCACAGTCTACACTTGCTCCTGTGTTACTGGGGTTCAGTAATGTCAGCTGTTCCCCTGCTGTGTGAACGGCAAAAAGTCCTGCTGCCTCCACCATGTTCTGTTCTCATCCCTGGGTTACAACACCGCCAGTTGTTTCTCGGAAGTGCTGTTAGCACAGTTAACACTTGCTCCTGTGTTACTGGGGTTCAGTAATGTCAGCTGTTCCCCTGCTGTGTGAACGGCAAAAAGTCCTGCTGCCTCCACCATGTTCTCTTCTCATCCCTGGGTTACAACACCGCCAGTTGTTTCTCGGAAGTGCTGTTAGCACAGTCTACACTTGCTCCTGTGTTACTGGGGTTCAGTAATGTCAGCTGTTCCCCTGCTGTGTGAACGGCAAATAGTCCTGCTGCCTCCACCCTGTTCTCTTCTCATCCCTGGGTTACAACACCGCCAGTTGTTTCTCGGAAGTGCTGTTAGCACAGTCTACACTTGCTCCTGTGTTACTGGGGTTCAGTAATGTCAGCTGTTCCCCTGCTGTGTGAACGGCAAAAAGTCCTGCTGCCTCCACCATGTTCTGTTCTCATCCCTGGGTTACAACACCGCCAGTTGTTTCTCGGAAGTGCTGTTAGCACAGTCTACACTTGCTCCTGTGTTACTGGGGTTCAGTAATGTCAGCTGTTCCCCTGCTGTGTGAACGGCAAAAAGTCCTGCTGCCTCCACCATGTTCTGTTCTCATCCCTGGTTACAACACCGCCAGTTGTTTCTCGGAAGTGCTGTTAGCACAGTTAACACTTGCTCCCGTGTTACTGGGGTTCAGTAATGTCAGCTGTTCCCCTGCTGTGTGAACGGCAAAAAGTCCTGCTGCCTCCACCATGTTCTATTCTCATCCCTGGGTTACAACACCGCCAGTTGTTTCTCGGAAGTGCTGTTAGCACAGTTAACACTTGCTCCCGTGTTACTGGGGTTCAGTAATGTCAGCTGTTCCCCTGCTGTGTGAACGGCAAAAAGTCCTGCTGCCTCCACCATGTTCTGTTCTCATCCCTGGGTTACAACACCGCCAGTTGTTTCTCGGAAGTGCTGTTAGCACAGTCTACACTTGCTCCTGTGTTACTGGGGTTCAGTAATGTCAGCTGTTCCCCTGCTGTGTGAACAGCAAACAGTCCTGCTGCCTCAACTTTAATTTCCATGGGTACCTTCTGCTACCCATCCGGGTTCCAGTACCGTCAGCTGGTTCTCCGCAGTGCCTTTGGCGTAGGTGCCTCCATGTCGGTATCCGAGTTCCAGCAACGTCTGCTGGTCCTTGGTAGTGCTTTGGAGCACAGGTACCTCCTGCTTAGTAACCGTGTCCCAGTAACGTCAGCTGGTCCTCGGTTGTGCCATTGGCTCTTTTCCTTCTGCTGACCCTCGGGTTCCAGCACAGTCAGCTGGTCCTCGTTACTTTCATTGGCTCTTGTACCTTCTGCTACTCATCCGGGTTCCAGTACCGTCAGCTGGTTCTCCGCAGTGCCTTTGGCCTAGGTGCCTCCATGTCGGTATCCGAGTTCCAGCAACGTCTGCTGGTCCTTGGTAGTGCTTTGGAGCACAGGTACCTCCTGCTTAGTAACCGTGTCCCAGTAACGTCAGCTGGTCCTCGGTTGTGCCATTGGCTCTTTTCCTTCTGCTGACCCTCCGGGTTCCAGCACAGTCAGCTGGTCCTCGTTACTTCCATTGGCTTTTGTACCATCACCAACAGGACAAAGAAGGTTAAGACAAACTACAAGATACAGAACAAGAGACAGAAGAACAATAAGCAGAAGATCAAAAAGCAGAAGAACATTAAGTATAAGACCAAAATGAAGAGCAAAATATATGCTCTAAATTCTAAGCAGAAGAAGACTAAGCAGTGTATGGGGGTGAGTCCGTTCCTCCTCGTGGTGCCCCTGGAAAATGCCTGATGCTGCTGCAGGCTAAACTGAACGCGGACAAATACTGTTGTAATTAAAATCTTTCGTGACAGCAAGAACGGAAGGATGAAAATTCAGAGTTTTACAGATTACAAGTACAGGAATGTCTGTCACAAATAAGAATATGATGAAAAGGATGAATAGGAAGAAGATGAAGAAGTAGAATATGAAGAATAATAACTGTTTAATAAGAACAATATAAGTAATGTTAACAAAAAGATGAATAGCAAGAAGTTTTAGAAGATTAATAAGGTGAAGATGAAGAATAATTTGATGAGAAAGATGATGCTGCTGAAAATTATGAAGGAGAAAGTGTGTGAAAAGTTAAAAAGGTGAAGACCATGGAAGTTGTGAAACAGACATATTTGACAAAATAGAAAAAAGGTTAACAACATTGTCAATTTGTTCGTCAATCCGAACGTATTTCCTAAAAAAAAATAAATAATGCTATTCCATTGGATTGGGTCAAACATCTATGCCTTTAATGTCTCCTCAACCTCCCCCAATACTTTCTACATTACTCTTTCTTGTTTTCCTTCATGTACAATTAACCAACAAGGCAAGAATGGGTTTTTTTTAATTTCGATATTTTGTTCCCATAGACTTACATGGGACTTCCGGTATCGGTATCGGGTATCGCCGATATTTTAGTGATATTGGCGATACCATTACGATTCCGATACTTTAGGATATCGGAAAGTATCGCTCAACTCTATTCAGCAGCGTTGGTCTCAGTGATCAGACAACTACAGGTGGCGTCACGAACTGTTATCTACTAAATCCCCTGTAAATAAATTCCCCTTTAACGCCTGACCGCCAGGGACACGGACCGAGCCACGCTACCAGTGACATCCCCCATAGAAATCTACAGGCTCGGCTCCGAGTACCCCATATCCCTGGAAACCCACAATTGTGGTGCGTAGGTCACACAACTTGGCGTCACGAACAGGATCCGAAACTTGCAGAATTGCGAGCCCTGTGTGCCTGTGGAGTGTTTTGGTGAAAAAGACTGTTGCTGTTGTTTGGCGCCAAATACCGCCATATTTGCCGCCATATTCGCGCCCTAAGGCGCTGGAGAAGAAGGTGGGCGTACCTGAAAGAGCGCGCAAAGTCTTGGACACGCCTCCGGCTCTGACTCAGCGGCAGGTCCTGCGACAGGAAGTGGACGCTCTGACATCAGAGCGCCTGCGACGAAGGTCCTGTCCCCATCACTGCGCCTGTGGAATAGCAGCTTCTGAAACAGGTAGGCTCCGTTTAACCAAGGGGGTGCTAATATGTCACAACAACCGGCCGACAGTGCGGCCCCAGCCGGAGGCCCCGACCCCGCACCGCGTGGCATTGTAGTGCCAGATGGGGGCGCAGGCCCAGCACCCAGTCCGGTAGTCCCGCTCATGCCACTAACGCTCCCATATATGCCTGGGGCGAAATGGCTTCCCCAGTACAGCGGTGAGCCGGGCACTTTAGCAGGATTCAAGCGGAAGTTATGCAGCTTCCTAGAAATGTACTCCATGCCTGAGAGACAAAAAGCTGCTGTGCTGATAGGCAGCTAACTGGCGCTGCTGAGAGAGAAGTGGAGACTTGGGATACCGTTGATCAGGAGTCGGTACCTGCGATCCTCTTTAAGCTACATGCCATGTTTGAAGACCGCACAGAAACGGATCTCCGGATGGCCTTCTACCACTGTTTGCAGCAGCCAGGTGACAGCATCAGGGACTACGCTTGCCGACTACAAGGAGCCCTGAGAGCCCTTAAGCAGATTAATAATATAAATGCTATCGACGAAAATAAGATGCTGAAAGAACAATTTGTACAGGGATTGAGATCCCAAGAGGAGCGCAGAACTGTAAACTGGTGGTCCTTAGATCATCCTGATGCTACCTTTGATGCCCTAAAGGACATGGCAATAAAAGGGCTGCGACCCCTGGGCAAACCTGAGGTGTCAACCCAACATCACCAGGGTGAAGTCACTCTGGAACCGGCGGCACCCCCCTTTTCCCCGCTAGTGGCAGAAGCCAAAACGCAGGTGACACCCCCTAGTGAATTGGACTGTCTGCGCTCAGAGGTGCGCCAGCTGACTAAAAATCTGGCTGCTGTGATGAGTGCTCTGCAGCTGCGGAAAGAGGAAGAAGGGAAGATCTTATTAGCTGACTGCCCAGAAGACGTCCCGTGGATGAACCGGAGAAGAAGGAAGACGTCGCCCACCCAGGGGAGGACAACGCCACCCCCAGGAGCGACCTCTGATCAACACCCTCCTCGTTGGGAGATCACCTGTTACCGTTGCAACCGGAAAGGTCATATGTCTCCACAGTGTCCTTTAAACGGGCAGAACCTGGGTCCGAGGGCCAACACCCAGGAGGAGATCCGTCAGGCCCCCTAGACTGGAACCGCAGGTATGTGGGTGGGCGACCCTACCTGTCTATCATTCTAGATGGTATTGCAGTTCCGGCATTGTTAGACACTGGGTCTCAGGTGACCCTAATACCTGATGCCCTATATACTAAGTTCTGGTCAATGGACAGTCTTAAACCCCCGAGCCCTGACTTTACCGTGTATGCTTCTAATGGTCTTCCTGTAGAAGTACTCGGGACAAAATGTGTGGATGTGAAAGTGGGCAGAGAGGAGTTGAAAGACCAGGGGCTTCTAGTAGTAAAGACTGTAAATGAAGAGAACGGTTTAAATATAATTTTGGGTACTAACATTATCAGTAACTGTCTGGGAGAAGTTGTGTTCTTACTCCAACAGCTCGCTGAAATTGCCAGACCAAGACAAAAGGGAGTAATCCAAAGAGAGATCCGGGCCCTGGTGTGTCAGCAGCAAACGAAGCTTACAGACGGCGAAATTGGTAATGTACGGGTCACTGACTCGAATCCCATTGTGATACCCCAATGAGTGAAATGATAATCTGGTGCAGGGCAGCCATAGGTCTGAGAGGACAGAACTACCAAGCTGTAGTAGAACCCCACCCTTCAGAACATAGACCTACACTTATGACTGCTAGGGGAGTAGTGGAAGTGGTGAATGGAAGAGTACCGGTACGGCTTCTCAACTGGGGAGATGATGAGGTAAACTTACCCCGTTATGCAACCATTGCTAAACTACATGCTGTCGACAATAATTCTATTCTCCCGGCTGAGTCCTTAGACTCACGCCAAATAGCGGAGGACAATGACCCGGCAACCCAGGTGGCGGAATGGTGTCAGCAACTCCATGTTGGGACGGACACCACTCCCGCTCACCAGAAGCAAGGGGTATTACGGGTGGTACAGGAGTACGCTCAAGTGTTTAGCAAGCATCCACTTGATTTTGGGATAATTAAGGGAGTACAACATCATATCCCTACAGGCAGTCATCCTCCCATCAAAGAGCGGTACAGGCCTTTACCCCCAGCCCATTATCAGAAGGCTAAAGAAATGTTGCGAGATATGAAAGAAGCCGGAGTAATCAGGGATAGTTGTAGTCCCTGGGCAGCACCTCTAGTCCTGGTTAGAAAAAAAGATGGTAGCTTGAGAATGTGTGTGGATTACAGGCAGGTGAACCGTATAACACATAAGGACGCATACCCGTTACCACGTATAGAGGAATCATTAGCTGCTCTGAAAACGGCTAACTACTTTTCTACCCTCGATCTGACTAGCGGGTACTGGCAAGTGGCTGTGGCTGAGGAGGATCGTGAGAAAACGGCTTTCACCACCCCAATGGGGCTCTGTGAGTTCGACAGAATGCCGTTTGGGCTCAGCAGTGCCCCAGGAACATTTCAGAGAGTGATGGAGAACTGCCTGGGACATCTCAATTTTGAAACCGTGCTGCTATACCTAGATGACGTCATCGTGTACTCCAAGACATATGAGGACCATCTGAAGCACCTGGCAGAAGTATTTGAGTCCCTGTCCAGGTACGGGATGAAGTTGAAACCCTCAAAATGCCATCTACTCAAACAGAAGGTACAATACTTGGGGCACATCGTCAGTTCGGAAGGAGTAGCGCCGGACCCAGAGAAAGTCACTGCTATCCAGAAGTGGCCGGAGCCGAAGAACCTCAAGGAAGTGTGACAGTTCCTGGGACTCACGGGTTACTACAGAAGGTTCGTGAAAGATTACACGAAGAAGGCAGCCCCTTTACAGGACCTCCTAGTAGGACAATCCTTAAAGAGCAGAAACCCTCCCTTTAATTGGGGTAAGGAACAGGCTGAAGCATTCCAAAAGATGAAAGAGATCCTTACAGGCGATGAGATCTTGACCTATCCTGATTACAGCCAACCGTTCCTGCTGTACACCGATGCAAGTAATGAAGGTTTAGGAGCAGTTCTCAGTCAGAAGCAGAATGGCCAAGAAAAAGTCATCGCATATGCCAGCAGAAAACTCAGGCCAACTGAGAGGAATCCGGAAAATTATAGCAGCTTCAAGCTGGAGTTTCTGGCGCTGGTCTGGGCCATTACTGAAAGATTTAAGCACTATCTGGCCTCCAACCAGTTCACTGCGTTTACAGACAACAACCCCTTAACGCACCTGGAAACCGTCAAGCTGGGTGCCATGGAGCAGCGTTGGATGGCTCGGTTGTCCAATTACCAGTTTACCATCAAGTACCGGGCAGGCCGAAAGAATGCTAATGCTGACGCATTGTCCCGAATGCCGCATGAATCTGACACGGAAGAAGAATCGGACGACCTGGAAGAAATTGAGCTACCTGCGTTCCATCGAAATGGGATAGTCCACGAGCAGCGAGTCTACAGAAAGCAACATGGTGCAACGTTAAATCCCTTACCCCATCACAGCTGGAAAGAGACCCAGGACAGCGATCCAGTGGTCAGCCGTATCAAGGAGTTGTTAAGACAGGAAGGTTCCTCCTTGGAAAAAGATGCACCTATGTCAGCAAAGCTCCTGTGGAACGAGAGAAGCCGATTGTTCCTATACCGTGAGAAGTTGTGCAGGAGATACGTCAACCCCAGGACCCATGAGATGGTCTGGCAGAAAGTGGTCCCCAAGGCAGACGTTCAAATGGTGTTGGAAGCATACCACGATCAAGCAGGACACTTTGGCTGGAGAAAGCTGGAGACCCTGTTGAAGTGCCGATTCTACTGGGTAGGGATGCGCAGCTCCATCGAGAGGTGGTGTCGGAATTGTGGACCCTGTGGTCTCAGAAGAAAGGACTACGGTAGTCAGAAGGCACCCCTGCAGCCTATCCGGACGACTCGTCCCTTGGAGATTGTGGCCTTGGACCACGTCAAATTGTCGCCAAGTAGATCTGGATACTCATACGCCTTGACCATGGTGGACCATTACTCTAGATTTCTGGTGGTTGTTCCAGTTAAGGATCAGACAGCAGTGACGACAGCAAGAACCCTACGTCGTACAAGATTCCAAATATGACAACAGAAAAGTTTGTATCATCAGTAAGGACGGAGGAAGAACAATATCCACTGTGTCCAGAGACCATTTGAAATTGTGTCCGGAACCCTTAAAGCTTCGTGAAGAGAACCCTGTCGTCAATCGAGAAGAAAGAAAAGAAGAGGTCATACACACGGATCTGGGAGATTTCCCTGCGGATTGGCCCAGACTGGGAGATGCTGTAATCATTCCGGTGTTGCAGTTTTATCAGCCACAAGAGGAAGTTCTACCTCCAGTTGTGCCCATGGTGCCAGTTGAGCCAGTTCAGGAGTTACCTATTCCAGTAACACCTCAGCCTACAGAATCTCAAGAAGGACCATCAGAAGCAGCGCCCCATGCTATGGGATCCCTTGGTGAAGCTGACTCACACCGCCCAGCCATCAGTACGCTTGCCAGATCCATAGAAAGATTGAGACAGTTCTATAGTTTGCCGTTACGCAGAGCAGGTAGATCACAGACCAATATACCTGAAGCTACTCCACGTAGATCAGAGCGAACCACGAAAGGGAAGATACCTATTCAATATCAACAGTAATTCTAGCAAAATAATGTAATTTAACCCAGAAAAAGGTTACCTTATGTGAATATTGTAAAAAGTATTGTTATGGTATTGTGCATTATTAAGTAGGAGGAATAATGGACTTCGAGGCTGTGGACTATGTCAGCCCCAGAACTGATAATGTATATAGTTGCACTTTATGCATTCTCGTGGTTCTATATCTAACTGTAACAATTACCTCTGAAGATAAAACCCGTGTGGTGTGGCACTGAGCGAGGTCTGCAGCCAGATGTCCTGCAGCCCACCCAGGACCCACGTTGAAGGTTTGGTGCGGGTCCTTCACAAGAATACTGTTTGATATGACATATTTATGGAAAGTATGTTTTTGTATTTTTCTATGTCCATTGTACATAATGCAACGTTTAAGAATTTCTCACCTCCCTTTGGGAAGAGTTTAATGTTTATTGTTAATGCCGAACAAAATGTCTTTCTTTTTATATTTCACAGCCCGGGAGTGCTGTATTTTACCAAGGGGGAATGTGTAGCCCTGGTATGTAAGGCACACAATACCAGGAGGATGAGTGGAGAGGTAACGGTTAAGTGCTCGACATCACTCACATACACTTCAGACACACCCAGCAGGGGTGTATAGGGGAGTGTCCTGTAGCACAGCGAGTCTGAAAGCTTCTCCTGAGTGTGGAGGGAGTCAGGACTAGTGCCTGTTGGAGAGCCGAGATTCCTGTCAATACAGAGAGACGGTACAAAAGTGGAGGCTAGTACGGATAACCGAATATTATCCTAGTCTAGTCAGTGCTGCTATTAAGAGTGCGAGCAGGGCGAAAGGCGCAGTGGAAAAGAATTCTAGAAGTGCCTTAAGGATTGAACTATCCTGCATTGATCACCGGTCACTGGGGACCGAAGCGTCGCTACAGCTTCAGGCGTAGTGATAAGAAAAACCAGAGGTTCGCTGGACTTCAGGTCACAGGAACAAGCCTATTGTCGGTACGTAACTGGAGTCTGGGAGAGTGGGAACCTTGAGTCGATGCAGGACAACAGTAGGAACTCAGCTCTCTCACATTATATGGAAGACTCCGACCACTATGCTGAATGGGCAGTACAGCTACAGAATTAGCTGGAGATTTTGAGTGGACTTAGCTTTATGCAGGTTGGACTCGTTACATGGAAAGTTAAGGAGGCCTCTAACCTGCTCAGCCGTTACCTCGAAACGCATCCTCCATCCACCCCAACAGCTTCCCGGGACCTGCCTAAACAACTTGAAAGTAAAAGGTATGGAAAGAAGCTTTATTGTCTGAGACTGTGTCATTTATCCACATCTCCTTACTACGATCACCATAGACTCAGAGGGACAGTCCCACCTGTGGGGGACCCAACACCTAGCTGCTATAACATCCCCTCAGAGTTCTATTCAGCAGCGCTGGTCTCAGTGATCAGACAACTACAGGTGGCGTCACAAACTGTTATCTACTAAATCCCCTGTAAATAAATTCCCCTTTAACGCCTGACCGCCAGGGACACGGACCGAGCCACGCTACCAGTGACATCCCCCATAGAAATCTACAGGCTCGGCTCCGAGTACCCCATATCCCTGGAAACCCACAATTGTGGTGCGTGGGTCACACACCTGCCCTGCTGGACACTGGATCTCAGGTAACCGTCATACCTGATGTCCTCTACAATAAATACTGGTCCATGGACAGTCTCCAACCCCAAACCCTGACTTTGCTGTATACGCCTCTAATGGCCTCCCTCTTGACTTATTGGGGGCTAAAAATGTAGACGTAAAAGTGGGGAGAGTAGAGCTGAAGAATCAGGGACTTCTTGTAGTGAAGACTGTTAATGAGGAAAATGGATTGAATGTGGTTTTAGGCACTAACATTATTAGTAACTGTTTGGAGGAGGTTGTGTTTTTACTCCAACAGCTCGCCGAAATTGCCCGACCAAAGCAAAAGGGAGTGATCCGGAAGGAGATTCGGACCCTGATGTGCCAGCAACAAGTGAAACTGACCGGTGGTGAGATTGGTAATGTACGGGTAACAGACCCGAATCCCATTGTGATACCCCCAATGAGTGAAATGCTTATTTGGTGTAGAGCAGCAATAGGTCTGAGAGGACAGAACTACCAAGCAGTGGTAGAGCCCCATTGTTCAGAACACAGACCTACACTCTTGACTGCCAGAGGGGTAGTGGATGTACATAATGGGAGGGTGCCAGTGCGTCTTCTCAACTGGGGAGAGGATGAAGTCAAATTACCACGTTATGCCACTGTTGCTAAGTTACATGCTGTGGATAATAACTCCATTCACACAACGGAGCCCTTAACCTCCCCACAACCAGTGGAGGATAACGGTCCGACCACCCAGGTGGAGGATTGGTGTCAGCAGCTCCATGTCGGGACAGACACCACTCCAGCCCACCAGAAACAAGGAGTATAGCGAGTAGTTCAGGAGTATGCGCAGGTATTCAGCAAACACCCACTCGACTTTGGGAAAATTAAAGGGGTTCAACATCACATCCCCACAGGCAATCATCCTCCCATTAAAGAACGGTACAGGCCTATACCTCCAGCACACTACCAGAAAGCCAAGGAAATGTTGCGTGATATGAAGGAAGCAAGGGTGATAAGGGATAGTTGCAGTCCCTGGGCAGCACCTCTAGTCCTAGTCAGGAAAAAGGATGGAAGTATGAGAATGTGTGTAGATTACAGACAAGTAAATCGCATTACACATAAAGATGCATACCCTTTACCACGCATTGAGGAATCCTTAGCTGCCTTAAAAACTGCTAATTACTTTTCCACCCTTGACCTCACTAGTGGATACTGGCAAGTAGCTGTGGCTGAGGAGGATCGGGAGAAGACGGCTTTCACCACCCCGATGGGACTCTGTGAGTTCGACAGAATGCCGTTTGGACTCAGTAGTGCCCCTGGAACGTTCCAGAGAGTGATGGAGAGCTGCCTGGGACACCTCAACTTTAAAACTGTGTTGCTGTACCTGGACGACGTCATCGTATACTCCAAAACGTATGAAGATCACTTGAAGCACCTGGCGGAGGTATTCGAGTCACTGTCCAAGTATGGGATGAAACTGAAGCCTTCAAAGTGCCATCTGCTCAAACAAAAGGTACAGTATCTGGGACATATTGTCAGCTCAGAAGGAGTAGCGCCAGACCCTGAGAAGATCACCGCCATCCAGAAATGGCCGGAGCCGAAAAATCTTAAGGAGGTGCGACAGTTCCTGGGACTGACAGGATACTACCGGAGGTTTGTGAAGGACTACACCAAGAAAGCAGCGCCTCTGCAAGACCTCCTGGTGGGACAATCCCTCAAGAGCAGAAATTCTCCATTCCACTGGGGTAAAGAACAGGCAGAAGCATTCGAGGAAATGAAGGAGATCCTGACAGGTGATGAGATCCTAGCCTATCCTGACTACAGCCAGCTGTTCCTGCTGTATACTGATGCCAGCAATGAAGGATTGGGAGCAGTCCTCAGTCAGAAGCAAAATGGCCTGGAGAAAGTCATCGCCTATGCTAGCAGGAAGCTCTGCCCGACCGAGAGGAACCCAGAGAACTACAGCAGCTTCAAGTTGGAGTTCCTGGCACTGGTCTGGGCTATCACGGAGAGGTTTAAGCACTACCTAGCCTCCAGCAAGTTTACTGCCTACACCGATAACAACCCCTTAACTAGTGTTGAGCGATACGATACTGCAAATATCGGGTATCGGCCGATATTAGCTGTATCGGACTTTCGATTCCGAGTTCCGATATTGTCGTCTTATCGGATACCGGAATCGGAATTGTCACTGTCACTGTCAGTGTCCGTCGGTCGGGTCTGTCAGGAGTCAGCGGCACTTACCTGGCAGAAGATCTCCGGCGGTCACGGCCTGGACTGCTTGATGGCCGCCATCATCTTTCCCCGGCGGTCACATGCAGTTTCTCGCGATAACTGCAGTGACTGATGGGTAATCCCGGCCGTAAAGCAGTCAGTCCGATGACGTCACCGCCGGGGAAGCAGGTAATCAGCTGTGCTGCGTCGCGATGACAGGCTCTGCCTGTCATTGCGATGTAGCAGAGCTGGATCGTCGTGGGACAGTCGTTACTATGGACTGCGTCGGACAGGTGGTATACTGTTGGTTTGTTTTTTTTCCTTTTTTACAGGAGATCGATGGCGTCGCAGGAATGAGAGTATAATAAAAGAAATGAAAACTGTGTTGTCTCTTTATTTCATTAAAAGACTTTTTTCTTGCTTTGTCTTTTTTTTATACATTTAAAAACTTTGGGAATAATAATGGATCGGTGTCTTATTGACGCCTATCCATTATTAACCGGGCTTATTGTCACCGTGCAATCAACGGTGACATTAACCCCTTATTACCCCACTTGCCACCGCTACAGGGCAGTGGGAAGAGCCGGGTAAAGTGCCACAATTGGCACATCTTTTGATGCGCCAAATGTGGGGCTGCTGTAGCCTGGTATTATCAGGCTGTTGAGGGCCAAAATCTATGGGCCTTGACAGTCTTTTAATACCAGGCCGCAGCAGTCTGCATTTTACTTGGCTGGTTAACAAAAATAGGGGGACCCCTACGCCGTTTTTTTTTTCGAGGGGATCCCCTATTTTTGTTAACCAGCCAAGCTAAGCAGACTGCTGTGGCCTGGTATTATCAGGCTGGCAAGGTCCATGGATATTGGATCCTTACCAGCCTGAAAAACCAGGCCTCAGCAGTCTGCTTCATCTGGCTGGTTAACAAAAATAGGGGGGACCCCACGACAATTTTTTTTCGAGGGGATCCCCTATTTTGTTAACCAGCCAAGATATGCAGACTGCTGTGGCCTGGTATTATCAGGCTGGCAAGGTCCATGGATCTTGGCTCCTTACCAGCCTGAAAAACCAGGCCTCAGCAGTCTGCTTCATCTGGCTGGTTAACAAAAATAGGGGGGACCCCACGCCAATTTTTTTTCGAGGGATCCCCTATTTTTGTTAACCAGCCAAGATATGCAGACTGCTGTGGCCTGGTATTATCAGGCTGGCAAGGTCCATGGATCTTGGCTCCTTACCAGCCTGAAAAACCAGGCCTCAGCAGTCTGCTTCATCTGGCTGGTTAACAAAAATAGGGGGGACCCCTCGCCAAATTTTTTCGACGGGATCCCCTATTTTTGTTAACCAGCAAAGATAAGCAGACTGCTGTGGCCTGGTATTATCAGGTTGGCAAGCAGGGTCGGACTGAGCCACCGGAGAAACCTCCGGTGGGCCCCAGCTCCTGCGTGGTGGGCCCTGATTTGAAAAGATAGGTCGCGGGGCAGAGGGGGCGGTGGCCCCGGGCCCCGCGCTCTGAGGGGGCCCACCCAGAGCTACGCTACAGTAACTGTATCGGCGTGCACAGCACGCCGATACAGTTACATTCTGCGGCAGAGCAGGGAGAATCGCTCTCCCTGCTCTGCCGCCCGGACGCTATGGGGCCTGAACAGGCGGTGGGGGGGCCCGGTGCCAGCAGTGGGACCCCCACCCGTCATCGGAGGGTCAGCTGTATCGGCATCCAGCCGATACAGCTGACCGCATAGAGAGAGAAGGAGCGAGCACTCCTTCTCTCCCATAATCCCCCTCTCAGCGTCTGACAGCAGGCGCGATGACATCACCTGCCGGCGCCCGCTGTCAGACGCTGAGAGGGAGAACAGTGAGCAGCACAGGAGCCGGGAGGTGAGTATTGTTTTTTTTTTTTTTTAATGGGGGTGCATTATACTACAGAGGCTGTATATGGGGGTGCATTATACTACAGAGGCTGTATATGGGGGCTGCATTATACTACAGAGGCTCCATATTGGGGTGCATTATACTACAGAGACTCCCTATGGTGGTGCATTATATTATAGACTCTGCCTATGGGGGTTTATTATAATATAGAGGCTGCCTATGGGGGTGCATTATACTATATTGAGGACTATCTGGTGTATTATGCTGTATGGATGCTATCTAGGGGCCATCATACAGTGTTGGACCCATTAAATAGTTTGGGGACATTAAGGGGTCAGTATATATCCAGTGAGGGGCATTATTCTGTGTATAGGGGAGATGTACAGGGGGAGACTTGAGACATTATTAAATGTAAAGTGGACACTTATTTTTATAGGGGAACTCGGGTTACTGTGACTGTCAAAGGGGCACACAGGGCATTATTACAGTCTAGGGGACAAAATGTGGTCACTGTTTTCTAGGGCACTTGCACCCGGCATTACTATATTCTAGAGGGGTGCTTTAAAATTTAGAGGTCACACAGAACCACACAGCAGGTGCAGTAATAGGGACACATACGGCAGCAGCAGCAGCTCAGTATTGGGGTATCACGTGCAGTTATAGGGACACATACGGCAGCAGCGGCTCAGTATTGGGGTATCAGGTGCAGTAATAGGGACACATATGGCAGCAGCGGCTCAGTATTGGGGTATCAGGTGCAGTAATAGGGACACATATGGCAGCAGCGGCTCAGTATTGGGGTATCAGCAGGATGAGGAGTTTGTGCAGGTTGAGAATAGTCCAATTGGTGACCAAGACAGTGCTAAAATTATGAGAAGTGAAATGTGTCTTTGTTGTAATCTCTGCAGTCGAGTCCTGGCTGGAGAAGTCGTCATGTCGGTCTGGGCCAGATGGAAAAGAAATGAAAAGTGAACAATTCCATTAGAAAGAACATCAGCGGTAAGTCATTATCTGTACCTGTGCTGTAATCTATTATATGTTCTGTAGGACTGGTATTATTTACCACAGACCATATGGCGGTAATATCAATATTGGTCTTTTTATATATAGATTATTTTTGGCAACAGCGCGGTCATTTGCTGAGGTTCTCTGATTAGGGGCCCACTCAGAAGTTTCGCCCCCACTAAACCAAAACCCTAGCTACGCCTCTGGCTCTCTCTCTAGTCTTTCTTTCTCTCTCTAGTCTTTCTCGCTCTCTGTTCTTTCTTTCTCGCTCTCTGTTCTTTTTTCTCTCTGTTCTTTCTTTCTCTCTCTCTTTTCTTTCTTTCCTCTCTTTCTTTCTCTGTTTGTTCTTTCTCTCTCGCTGCTCTTTCTTTCTTTTCCTCAGTACCAGCCACTGTGCCCTCATTACCAGTCAGTGTGATCAGCAGTGCTAAATGGGTACGCTTGGGGCCAGGATATGGGTGTGATTAGCTGTAAAATGGGTGTGGTCGGGGCGTGGCCTAAAATTTGCAGCGATGCCCTACGCGCGCCGCAGCCTTTAACCCTCTTTCTGTTATGTTTCGGTAGCTGAGGAGTGCAGGCAAAAAAGGCAATACACCAGAGAAGTTGGAATCTATGAGATTGCAGTACCCTGACTAACCACCACAACTAGAGGCAGCCGTGGAGCGTTCCTACGTTGGTCCTAGACGCCTCGTCACAGCCTGAGAAACTAACCACACCTAAAGATAGAAAGAGGAAAGCCATCTGCCCCGGAGCAGATCCCCAAAGAACATAGAAAGCCCCCAAACATGTAATGGCGGTTAGACAAGATGAAATACTGACACAGACAGAAAATAGTATGAGCAAACGTTGGGGCCCAAACTACCTAAATATAAAAGGATAGGAAGGGCACTTACTGCAATCCCAAAAAACCCTGAAAAGCACCAACTCTACTAATTTCAAAATCACCTGAGATCACACGACCTCTACCACCTAAATTAGTTCTCTGGTGTAACAAAATCAAAACAGCAGCCACTGAAAAAACTGGAAAAAGCAAAAGTACAAACATCAGTGGCTGAACTAAACTGAGAGGGCAAAAGCCCCCGGAGGGGACCCTGAAGGCCCCCACAGAAGTGCAGGACAAAATGCAAAAATCAAGCACAAAAACAAAAAGAAGAAAATGTCTTATCTGTTCGCAGGAGATGCAGACACGACACAGCAGGCTACAAAGGAAACAGGACTCAAGGATTGAGACCAGAACAATTGATCACCGGCAACCCTGATGGGAAGGCGACTCCCTTATATAAGACCAGTCAGTAACACCTGATTCCCACTCCTCACAATCTTCACTGGACAGTCCAGTACCGCTTGTAACCACCAGAGGGAGCCTCTGCTCAGAACTCATTTCAAGTCCATTCACAACAGTACCCCCCCCTTGAGGAGGGGTCACCGAACCCTCACTTGAGCAACCAGGTCGGTCAGGATGAGTTCTATGATACGCACGGATGAGTCTCCTAGCATGGATGTCCGAAGCAAACACCCAAGAATTGTCTTCCTGACCATAACCTCTCCACTTAACCAAATACTGGAGTTTCCGTCTAGAAAAACGAGAATTCAATATTTTCTCAACCACAAACTCCATATTGCCCTCAACCATAACAGGGTCAGGAGGCAAAGCAGTAGGAACCACTGGCTCAACAAACCTCTTCAACAAGGACTTATGGAACACGTTATGGATCTTAAATGTCCCTGGAAGAAGCAAACGAAAAGAAACAGGATTAAGAATCTCCATGATCTTATAAGGTCCAATGAACCTAGGCTTAAATTTAGGAGATGCCACTCTCATAGGAATATTTCTTGAGGACAACCAGACCAAGTCCCCCACTTTAAACCGAGGACCATCAGTCCTATGCCGGTTAGCAAACCGCTGGGCCCTCTCCTGAGAGAGGGACAACCTCTCCACTACCTGGTCCCAAATCTGTTGCATACGCTCCACAACAGAGTCAACACCTGGACAGACAGAAGCCTCCGTCTGTCCTGAAGAAAATCGAGGGTGAAACCCAGAATTACAGAAAAATGGAGACATCAAAGTGGCAGAGCTAGCCCTATTATTAAGAGCAAACTCAGCCAAAGGCAAAAAAGAGACCCAGTCATCCTGATCAGCAGACACAAAGCATCTTAGATAAGTCTCCAATGTCTGGTTTGTTCTCTCAGTTTGACCATTGGTCTGAGGATGAAACGCCGAGGAGAAAGACAATTGAACACCAAGTTTAGAACAAAAGGTCCTCCAAAATCTGGAAACAAACTGGACTCCTCTGTCAGACACAATGTTCTCAGGAATGCCGTGTAAACGAACCACGTGCTGAAGGAACAAATGCACCAATTCAGAGGAGGAAGGCAACTTAGGTAATGGCACAAGATGTATCATCTTGGAAAACCTATCACAAATCACCCAGATGACGGTCATTCTCTGAGAAACAGGGAGGTCGGAAATGAAATCCATAGAGATATGGGTCCATGGTCTCTTGGGCACAGGCAATGGCATCAACAAACCACTAGAGCGAGAGCAAGGCTTGAAGCGAGAGCAAGTCCCGCAGGACTGCACAAATTCCCTGACATCACGAGACAAGGTAGGCCACCAAAAGGACCGACTAACCAAGTCTCTGGTACCAAAAATTCCGGGATGCCCAGCCAACGCGGAACAATGAATCTCAGACATCACACTCTTTTTCCACTGGTCCGGGACAAACAATTTTCCAACAGGGCAGCGCTCGGGCCTATCCTCCTGACACCCCTCCAGAGCAAGTCTCAAATTGGGTGAGATGGCGGAAAGAACTACACCCTCTTTCAAAATAACAGAAGGATCAGATAACTCAGGAGAGTCCGCAAGGAAACTCCTAGAGAGGGCATCCGCCTTAACATTCTTAGTGCCAGGAAGAAAGGAAACCACAAAATTAAAACGTGTGAAAAACAAGGCCCACCTGGCCTGTCTAGGATTGAGTCGCTTGGCAGATTCCAGATAAACCAGATTCTTATGGTCCGTAAGGACCACCACCTGATGTTTGGCTCCCTCCAGCCAATGTCTCCACTCTTCAAAAGCCCACTTCATGGCCAGTAACTCCCGATTACCCACGTCATAATTACGTTCAGTAGGAGAAAATTTTCGAGAGAAAAAGGCACAAGGGTTACTTTTAGAGGTCTCTGGATCTTTTTGGGACAAAACGGCACCTGCCCCAATTTCAGAGGCATCAACCTCCACCTGAAATGGCAGAGAAACATCAGGCTGCCGTAGAACAGGAGCAGAAGTGAATCTCTGCTTAAGTTCCTGAAATGCAGAGACTGCCTCAGGAGGCCAATTCACCACATCAGAACCCTTTCTGGTCAAATCAGTCAATGGTTTAACAATAACCCAGAAATTACCAATAAATTTACGATAAAAATTGGCAAAACCCAAAAATCTTTGAAGAGCCTTTAATGAAGTAGGTTGGACCCAATCACAGATGGCCTGAACCTTGACCGGGTCCATTTCAATAACAGATGGGGACAAAATGAATCCCAGAAATGAGATCCTCTGTACGCCAAAAAGACACTTTGATCCCTTCACATACAGAGCATTCTCTCTCAAAATCTGGAATACAGTTCGAACATGTTTCACATGAGAGTCCCAGTCATTAGAAAAAATCAAGATATCATCCAAATAAACAATCAGAAATTTATCCACAAAATCCCTGAAAATGTCATTCATGAAGGACTGGAAGACAGAAGGAGCATTAGTGAGCCCAAAGGGCATCACAAGGTACTCAAAATGCCCCTCAGGGGTATTGAATGCCGTCTTCCATTCATCCCCGTGCTTAATGCGAATAAGGTTATATGCCCCCTTGAGGTCAAGCTTGGTAAACCAAGTAGCATTTTTCACCCTGGAAAACAGATCAGAAATCAAAGGTAACGGGTATTGATATTTTACAGTAATATTGTTCAAAAGACGATAATCAATACACGGCCTTAATGAACCATCCTTTTTGGCCACAAAGAAAAAACCGGCACCTAAGGGTGAAGAGGATGGTCTGATATGACCCTTCTCCAATGATTCCTTGATATAAGACCGCATAGCGTCATGTTCAGGTACAGACAAGTTAAAAAGGCGACCTTTAGGGAATTTACTACCAGGCACTAATTCAATAGTGCAGTCATAGCTCCAATGGGGAGGCAAGGATGCAGATTTACTTTCGCTAAACACATCAGAAAAATCAATCAAAAAGTCAGGAACATCCTGAGCCTGGGGGGAGGCAGAAAAAAACAGGAGTGTTGGTATTAACACATTGGCAGCCCCAACTGGTTACAGACACAGATTTCCAATCCAAAACAGGATTATGAGACTGCAACCAAGGGAAGCCCAGTACGATAATATCATGCAGATTATACAGAACCAAAAATTTACAGCACTCCTGATAATCAGGTTCAACCCTCATTATCACCTGAGTAGAGAACTGAGGTTTATTCTCAGCCAAAGGGGTAGAATCGATCCCCAGTAGGGGAATAGACTTCTGTAGGGGTATCAAGGGAAACCCACAACGTTTAGCAAAATCATAATCCATCAGGTTAATAGCTGCTCCAGAATCAACGTAAGGCTGAGCAGAAAATGAGGACAGAGAGCATATCAGAGTGACAGTTAATAAAAACTTAGTCTGAACACTACCCAAGACAACTGAGCGTGCAAAACGTCTTCCCCGCTTAGGGCAGACTGAAATAGCATGAGAGGCATCACCACAGTAGAAACATAACCCATTGCGCTTTCGAAACTCATGACGCTGTGCCCCAGACACCACTCTATCACACTGCATGGGTTCAGAAGCAGGTTCACAAGGCAACACCATTCCACGCATACTTCTCCGCTCACGCAAACGTCTGTCAATTTGAATCGCTAATGACATAGAATCATTGAGACCAGAGGGGACAGAGAATCCCACCATAACATCCTTTACATTATCTGACAGACCCTTCCGAAAAAGGGCCGCCAAAGCGTCGTCATTCCACTTGGTCAGGACTGCCCACCTACGGAATCTCTGACAGTATAACTCAGCGTCATCAAGCCCCTGATTTAATGCCAACAAGGCTTTTTCAGCTTGATCAGTGACATTAGGCTCATCGTACAACAACCCCAAAGCCCGAAAAAATGCATCAACATCACTCAAAACAGGATCCCCAGGTGTCAGGGAAAAAGCCCAATCCTGAGGATCGCCGCGCAGGAGAGAGATGACAATTTGAACCTGCTGCGCTGCGTTCCCTGAGGACTTAGACTTTAAGGCAAAAAACAATTTACAATTATTTTCGAAATTCTGAAACTTAGCTCGATCCCCTAAAAACAAATCTGGCATGGGAATCCTAGGTTCCACAACAGGCAACCTAGCAAGATAGGCAGCAATACTCCGAACCTCAGTGGCAAGCCGATCCACACGGCCAGACAACTGTGCAAACTCCATTGAGAGAAAAAAAAAAAAAATCCTCCCCAGCACCCAGAGATACAGAGGGAATAAAATGCAACAAACAGAAAAATATCTCTGACAACTCTGACAACCCCTTTTCTTTCACAATATTTTTTCCCTTCTGTGAGTACCATACAATTTTCAATTTTTAGGCCGGTGATACTGTTATGTTTCGGTAGCTGAGGAGTGCAGGCAAAAAAGGCAATACACCAGAGAAGTTGGAATCTATGAGATTGCAGTACCCTGACTAACCACCACAACTAGAGGCAGCCGTGGAGCGTTCCTACGTTGGTCCTAGACGCCTCGTCACAGCCTGAGAAACTAACCACACCTAAAGATAGAAAGAGGAAAGCCATCTGCCCCGGAGCAGATCCCCAAAGAACATAGAAAGCCCCCAAACATGTAATGGCGGTTAGACAAGATGAAATACTGACACAGACAGAAAATAGTATGAGCAAACGTTGGGGCCCAAACTACCTAAATATAAAAGGATAGGAAGGGCACTTACTGCAATCCCAAAAAACCCTGAAAAGCACCAACTCTACTAATTTCAAAATCACCTGAGATCACACGACCTCTACCACCTAAATTAGTTCTCTGGTGTAACAAAATCAAAACAGCAGCCACTGAAAAAACTGGAAAAAGCAAAAGTACAAACATCAGTGGCTGAACTAAACTGAGAGGGCAAAAGCCCCCGGAGGGGACCCTGAAGGCCCCCACAGAAGTGCAGGACAAAATGCAAAAATCAAGCACAAAAACAAAAAGAAGAAAATGTCTTATCTGTTCGCAGGAGATGCAGACACGACACAGCAGGCTACAAAGGAAACAGGACTCAAGGATTGAGACCAGAACAATTGATCACCGGCAACCCTGATGGGAAGGCGACTCCCTTATATAAGACCAGTCAGTAACACCTGATTCCCACTCCTCACAATCTTCACTGGACAGTCCAGTACCGCTTGTAACCACCAGAGGGAGCCTCTGCTCAGAACTCATTTCAAGTCCATTCACAACATCTTTCCTGTCTTCAAAATTTGGGAGGTATGCTGTATGACCTCACTACAACTTCTGGCCATGCTCCTGATGAGCGCGACGGATGGTCTCCTGAGGGATCTCCTCCCACACCTGGACTAAAGCATCCACCAACTCCTGGACAGTCTGTGGTGCAACGTGGCATGGCCTAAAATTTGCTGCAGCAGGCACAGCGTGCCACAGCCTTTGTCCCTCTTTCCCTTCTTCAAAGGTTGGGAAGTATGATGGTGGGCCCCAAGAATATTTTTTCTCTGGTGGGCCCAAAGTACTCCAGTCCGACGCTGCTGGCAAGGTCCATGGATATTGGCTCCTTAACAGCCTTAAATACCATGCCTCAGCAGCAGGGGCGTACATAGAAATCATGCGGCCCCATAGCAAAAGTCTGAATGGGCCCCCCCCCCAAAAAAAAAACCCAGAGCCATTGTAAATGTAAAGTGCCAGCACAGTGAGGGGACACATTAAACAAAAAAATTTATTATGCCCCCATAGATTGTGCCCCCATAGATGCTCCATAGTATAGGCCCTTATGCTGCCGCAGCTGCTGCAACCAAAAAAAAAAAAAGACATACTCACCTTTCGTCGCTGGGGGCCAGGTGCCGGTGTCCTGAGCAGGGAGTGACACCAGGTGCCGATGTCACCGCTCGCTCAGGGCCCCGGCACCTGAGATATTTACCTGTCCTCTCTCCACTGCTGAGTGCCGCTGTCTTCGGGATCCTCCAGCAGTGAATGATCAGGCAGAGGGCGCGGCGCGCACTAACGACGTCATCGCGCCCTCTGACCTGAACATTGCAGCAAGAGGACGTGAGCAACGGTGGAACGGGACAGGTAAATATCCCTTATACTCACCCTTCCGCCGGCGCGGTCTGTGCAGCCCCTGCTCTTCTCCCACGGTCTCCGCCGCCAGTGTTCAGCGGTCACGCGGGACAGCTCATTTAAGTCATGAATATGTGCGTATTCATGACTGTAATGAGCGGTACCACCTGACCGCTGAACACAGGCGTCGGAGACCGTGGGAGAAGAGCAGGGGCTGCAGAGACCGCACCAGGAGGGGTGAGTATATAGAAGAGCTGCGCTCCCCCTCCCCCGCCGACCCCCTGGTAGTACTGTGTCAGCACAGCTACCCGACCGTCGAGGGCCCCCTCACCTGTCCGGGCCCCATAGCAGCTGCTTGGTCTGCTTCATTCACGGTACGCCACTGCTCAGCAGTCTGCTTCATCAGGCTGGTTAACAAAAATAGGGGGGACCCGACGCCATTTTTTTTCGAAGGGAACCCCTATTTTTGTTAATCAGTTCCCTCTGACGTCACTGATTGTGTCCCTGCCTGACCTGAAGTGAAAGTGGAAAGCAATCAATTAAGCTTTCCACTTCCTCTCCTGTCAGCCAGGAGAGGAACTCATTCATTTGGGGGTTTACTGTGAGGCTGCAGCATTAGCTGCGGTCCCTGCAGTAAACATTAACCCTTTCTGAAGGATTACACCGTGGGACCTGACTGTGCATGGGATAGGTAAGAATAATTTTGCTTTTTTTTTATTTTTATTACAGGAAATGGTTTTTGCAGTCAAATAAAAGATGGTCAAAAACATGTGTCTTTATTTCATTAAAATGAATTTTAATTAAAGTGTGTGTGTTTTATTTTTATTTCATGCAATAGGATTAATAATTGATAGTTGTCTAATTGACAGCTCTCAATTATTAACCTGGCTTAAGGTCACCTTTCAATTGCAAGGTGGCTTTAACCCCATATTAACCCATTCGCCACCGCTACAGGGCAATGGGAATAGACGGGCAAAGTGCCAGAAAGGGCGAATCTAATTATAGATTTGTCTTTTCTGGGGTGTCTGGGGGCAGATGTTAGTAGCCAGGGGGGGTCCAAAAATAATGGTCCCTCTCTGGGCTATTATTATCTGCCCCCATTCGCTGGCTTTGTCTGTCTGGTTGCGAAAATAGGGCGGGAGCCCACGCATTTTTTTTAAACAATTTTACACCTCATATATATATATATATATACATGTCATTGAATTTGTGACACATATATATATATTTATATTTATAGTTCATACACTTCTACATAGTATAATAGCCGCTAATTCAATTGCCGGCTTTTGTGAAAATGCAGAACCCGACATGAAATGACACTTGGTGTACATAGGGTTAATCATGTCCTTTGCTATCTGATTTGCACAAACAATTACATCAGTCTATGTGTGCAAAATTTCACACCTGTAGGGGTTAATTAAAGGTGTAAATTCGTAGCAAAAAAGTCCGTTTTTTTTACAACGAATTTACAACTTTAATTAACCCCTACAGGTGTGAAATTTTGCACACATAGACTGATGTAATTGTTTGTGCAAATCAGATAGCAAACGACATGAAAAGACATGGTTAACCTATGTACACCAAGTGTCATTTCATGTCGGGTGCTTCTGACTTTCCCTGAGGAAGCCGCACAGGCTGCGGCGTAACGCGTGGGACCTTGGTGTCCTCTGGTCCTGACTGCCCGTTTGCTCTCTCATGCCTTTATCATGAGGTTTGTTCTGGTTTATATCATGTGCTAGTGATTTTTTCATGGCTTTTGTTTCTCTTCACAATTATTGATTTGGAGCCATCTTTTTAGTTCACAGGTGGGGGACTATTTTACCCCTTATTTGGACTTGCTTATAATTATTTGATATATTTTTTGTATCATTAATATTTTTTCTGCTATCCATACAGGTTCTCTCATCATAGGTGGACCATTACATATTTCCAAATGTTTATTTTATGATCATATGTTTTTCCAGTTATTTTTCATGTTTTTGTTATTTTTGAGACATTATTCATTATATACCTTGATCATGGTTAGGGGCGGGCGTTTGGGACCAGAGTCACTCTGATTTTACTTGTGTTTTACTTTACTCTTTGTATACCAATAAAATTGACTGTTTTTCTACTTTCCATTATCTGAGTAGTGTGCATTACTGCGGTAGTTCCTTTCTCTCTTACTTAGCTGTTGTTTTTTCTACCGATCTGCACCTCCTTATTTAATTGTGTATAATTGGTGCGCCCTGCATTTCACATTATTATATGGGTGCTTCTGTCTTTTCACAGAAGCCGGCTTTACCCGGCAATTGAATCAGAGGCTATTTTACTATGTAGAAGTGTATAAACTATACATATATGTATATATATATGTCACAATGACATGTATATATATATATATATATATATGTATTCTATGTGTGTATATTTTGTGTTTACAACGAAAGAAAGGGTTTTTTTAGTTGCGATATTTTGTTCCCATAGACTTACATGGGACTTCTGGTATCGGTATCGGGTATCGCCGATATTTTAGTGATATCGGCGATACCATTCCGATCCGATATTTTTGGATATCGGAAAGTATCGCTCAACACTACCCTTAACGCATCTTGAAACAGCTAAGCTGGGAGCCATGGAAACAACGATGGATGGCTCGGCTGTCCAATTACCAATTCACGATCAAGTACCGAGCAGGCCGCAAGAATGCCAACGCTGATGCCCTATCCAGGATGCCTCATGAGTCGGACGCAGAGGAAGAAGTGGATGATCTGGAAGAGATCGAACTACCTGCCTTTCACAGGAATGGGATGATTCATGAGCAACAAGCCAGCAGGAGATCGCGTGGTAAGACGTTAAATCCTTTACCTCATCACAGCTGGAAGGAAACTCAGGACAGCGATCCAGTTGTCAGCCGAATCAAGGAGCTGATAACTCAAGAAGGTTCCTCCTAGGAGAAGGATGCGCCTCAACAAGCAAAGCAGCTTTGGAATGAGAGAAGCCGGCTGTTCATCTACCGTCAATCCAAGGACCCATGAGAAGGTATGGCAGATAGTAGTTCCCAGAGCAGACATCCAGATGGTGTTAGAAGCCTACCACGATCAAGCGGGACACTTTGGCTGGAAGAAGCTGGAGACCCTGTTGAAGTGTCGTTTCTATTGGGTGGGAATGCGCAGCTCCATTGAGAGATGGTGCCAGAATTGTGGACCCTGTGGCCTCAGAAGAAAGGACTACAGCAGTCAGAAGGCACCCCTGCAACCCATCAAGACGACTCGTCCCTTGGAGATCGTGGCCCTGGACCATGTCAAGTTGTCACCCAGCCGGTCAGGATACTCCTATGCCCTGACTATGGTGGATCACTACTCCAGGTTCCTGGTGGTCGCTCCTGTCAAAGATCTGACGGCAGAGACAGCAGCAAAGACGTTCCAAGCGTATTTCTGCAGACCACACGGATATCCTGAGCAGGTGCTAACTGACCAAGGCCCAGCCTTCGAGGCTGAATTGTTCAAAGAGTTCTGTCACTTGTACGGGTGTAAGAAGATAAGAACCACACCGTACCACCCTCAAACCAATGGTCTCTGTGAGAAGATGAATCACATCGTCATTGACCTGTTGAAGACAGTACCACTCGAGGAGAGAAATCGGTGGCCAGACTTACTACCTGACCTGGTAGATCTGTACAATCACATACCTGTGAGTTCCACCAACTGCACCCCAGCCTACCTCATGCGGGCAAGACCAGGAAAGCTGCCCATGGATCTGGAGCTTGGTGTTGTAGAACCAGAAGCAGATGTGACTACTGAGGACTGGGACACAAACAGACAGGAACAGTACAGAAAAGTACAAGCCTGCGTTGAAGATAGTCTCAATCGAGTAAGGGATAAACAAGAAGATCGCTACAACAAAAGTGCGCCAGCTGAACCTTTCGCACCAGGTGAAGTCGTACTGAAAAGAAAGAGGAGGATACACAAACTCGACGATCAATGGGAAAGAGAGCCCTACATCATACAAAAATCAAGGTTTGACAACAAGAAGACGTGCATAATTAGCAAGGATGGAGGAAGAACGACTGCAACTGTATCCCGAGATCACCTAAAGTTGTGTCCAAACCCATTGAAGCTTCAGAGAGAAGAACCTGTTGTCAATCAGGAAAAGCGTGATGAATCAGTCATCCATACAGACTTAGGAGATTTCCCCGCGGATTGGCCCAGAATTGGAGAAGCTGTAATCATTCCCGTGCTTCAATTCTATCAACCACAAGAAGAACCTCTACATCCAGTTGCACCAGTTGTTGCAGTAGAGTCAGTTCCAGAGGAACCTGCTCCAGCAGAACCCCAAGAAGCAGCACCTCAAGAAGCGGAATCCCCAGAAGTTGAGTCTCAGGAAGGAGAATCCCCTGGCGAAACAGAACCGCATTGCCCAGTCGCTAGTATGCTTGCCAGATCCCTAGAGAGGTGGAGGCAGATTTACAGTTTGCCGAACAGAACAGACAGGGTAACTGACACCTCACCTACCACTACACCACATAGATCAGTACGCATAACAAGAGGGCAATTACCTGTTAGGTACAGAGAGTAGGACCTAACTAATGTAAATAATTACCAGTAATCACTGTATATAAATGTATATATTGTTATAATATGCCTTTATAATATTGCTATTTATTAATCTGTTTTCCTTTTGATATTGAAACAAGTGAATGGACATTATTTTTACTTGTTTTCTCTACCCCCTTATTGAGCATTCTTTTCCAAAAGAGACTGGGACTTTTATGGTTGCTCAATTCCTCAATCCATCATTGTGTTAATGTACATAGTTGTTTACTTACCGTTAAGCAACAGTTCAAGAGTGCCTTACCTCCTGTAAAGGAAGAGTTATTTATAAAATCTTATTGTTCTTTGTTTTTGTATTTCAGCCCCGGAGTGCTGAGTTCTACTAGGGGGGAATGTGGAGCCCAGCTGTGACTGGATCCATATCTTCCAGAAGGGTGTACTGAAGGAAGATACCACCAGAGGTCATTATGCACATGCACACACGTACAATTTATCCCAGAGACCACCAGAGGGAGCTGTGTAAGACATATAAAAAGAACTGACACAGGAAACACGAGGGAGTTCTGTGAGTGTAGTCAGAGAGCTCAGTCTGCTCGGAGAGCTCAGTCTGCTAGTGGAGTCTAGTAAGAGTGATACAGAGAAATCACTTAAGTCTAGTCAGAGCTGAATTGAGGAGTGTAGCTCAGTAGAAGCGTGCCGACGCTTAGATAGCGGCGAAGAGGCAGCCCACCAACTGCCAGCGTGTGTGATCGTGTGAGGATCTAGGTAGGCCGAAGGCGAGTGGAAGTTAATGAGACAGAGGGGCCTTAACAGCTCATCTCAGCAAGTATTTACCGGACACCGGAGTCCGAGCCTATAGGGATCTCCACGACCCATTAGGAGAACACCGGAGTTCCTGGAGGACTACAAGTCCCAGGAGTACCCCAAAGCCCTGGTACGTGCGACTCATGTATTTTGTTGCTTTTAATTTAATGCAACTATTTAAAATAAAGAGCAGTTTAGCTCCTACTTGACAAAAAAAAACAAAAAAAAACAAAAAAAACTGTGTACAAAAACTGTCCGTAGTATAATTTCAAACAAAGGTAACTTGTGTTATTCTTGGTATACCACACAGGGTATAAATAGGTGTTTCGGTTACAAAATGTGGATATAAAATACAGAATGTGTATAAAAAGGTTACTGCAGGAATTGGGGATATTCGTTTTCTTCTACTTATGACAAAATATATTTTCAAGTGGGGGGTAGGTATCTAAAGTTGGAGTTGGTGTTTATTTTTTTTCTGTGTTCTGGGTGGCAGTGAAACAGGAGGTGGAGGGTTCTGTAGCTTGCGCATTGCGCATATCAAGATTGAAGGATGTAAAAGACGGCGTTGGACAACCACGCAAGTAATATTTTTATTATTTTTTTGTATCATAGGTTTAAAGTGTCTTTATTAGTGTTGAGCATTCCGATACCGCAAGTATCGGGTATCGGCCGATATTCGCGTTATCGGAATTCCGATACTTAATTCCGATACTTTTTCCATATCGTATACCGGAATCGGAAGTTCCCATAATTCTTTGAGAGGCAATGTGATTTTAGTCAGCCAATGAGGAATCCTACGAAGTGTGGGCACATCCTGTAATGCTGCGGTCATCTTAACTAATGGCATGGCTGTGATTGGCTGCTGAAATGATGTCAGAATGCACTATAAAAGGCGCCGCCGCCATTTTAGCGTCACTGTGCTGTGAACTCAGTAAGGGACAGAACGCTACTCTGCTCACTCTGAGGGACAGTTAGATATTGCGATTTTGTGTACTACTGTGCTTGAGGCAGGCTAGTTTACCAACCGCTGTGTAAAGCTTCATTTTGCCAGTGTTGTTTTAACAGCTCTGTGCAAGGTGTGTGTGTGACAGTGCAGGTGACGCTGCAGTTTGCTCTGCATCCACCGCTGTTTGTAGGCATCTGCACGTGTCACTGACTCTTTTTTTTTTTTTTTTTTTTTTATTTTGTGGAATTGGTGCAGCTCCATTATATTAGAAAAAAAAATCAAATCTATTAGTGTGACGTGCTTCCATCCGTATACAATACATTGGTTGCAAACACTATAGAACTACACAAAGGAGCTTTTCACAGATTGTGGACAGTTGTGTTTCAGTGTTCACTTCAGTCTGTGTTTTTTACTTTTTTTAGTGCAGATCACGCTCCAGTTACATGTTCAAGCACTGCTGCTTGTACTCTGCTGAGCGTGTCTCAGTGGCTCATCCTTTTCATTTATCTCCAATTGGTTCTGCTACATTCCATTTAAAATAAATCTAATCTATTAGACTAATAGATTAGATTTATTTTAAATGGAATGTAGCAGAACCAATTGGAGATAAATGAAAAGGATGAGCCACTGAGACACGCTCAGCAGAGTACAAGCAGCAGTGCTTGAACAAGTAACTGGAGCGTGATCTGCACTCAAAAAAGTAAAAAACACAGACTGAAGTGAACACTGAAACACAACTGTCCACAATCTGTGAAAAGCTCCTTTCTGTACTTCTATAGTGTTTGCAACCAATGTATTGTATACGGATGGAAGCGCGTCACACTAATAGTATTAGTGTGACGCGCTTCCATCCGTATACAATACATTGGTTGCAAACACTATAGAAGTACAGAAAGGAGCTTTTCACAGATTGTGGACAGTTGTGTTTCAGTGTTCACTTCAGTCTGTGTTTTTTACTTTTTTGAGTGCAGATCACGCTCCAGTTACATGTTCAAGCACTGCTGCTTGTACTCTGCTGAGCGTGTCTCAGTGGCTCATCCTTTTCATTTATCTCCAATTGGTTCTGCTACATTCCATTTAAAATAAATCTAATCTATTAGTGTGACGCGCTTCCATCCGTATACAATACATTGGTTGCAAACACTATAGAAGTACAGAAAGGAGCTTTTCACAGATTGTGGACAGTTGTGTTTCAGTGTTCACTTCAGTCTGTGTTTTTTACTTTTTTGAGTGCAGATCACGCTCCAGTTACATGTTCAAGCACTGCTGCTTGTACTCTGCTGAGCGTGTCTCAGTGGCTCATCCTTTTCATTTATCTCCAATTGGTTCTGCTACATTCCATTTAAAATAAATCTAATCTATTAGTGTGACGCGCTTCCATCCGTATACAATACATTGGTTGCAAACACTATAGAAGTACAGAAAGGAGCTTTTCACAGATTGTGGACAGTTGTGTTTCAGTGTTCACTTCAGTCTGTGTTTTTTACTTTTTTGAGTGCAGATCACGCTCCAGTTACATGTTCAAGCACTGCTGCTTGTACTCTGCTGAGCGTGTCTCAGTGGCTCATCCTTTTCATTTATCTCCAATTGGTTCTGCTACATTCCATTTAAAATAAATCTAATCTATTAGTGTGACGCGCTTCCATCCGTATACAATACATTGGTTGCAAACAATATAGAAGTACACAAACGGGCCTTTCACAGCTACTGAACATGGGTTTTTAATTTTTAACTAAAATATGTATTTTTTCAAATGACACAAATATAAGTAATGTTGAAGAGGAATAGTCCTACATCCATTGTTTGCACAATATTACAGGTGTACATCATGTCCCTTAATCAACAATGTATTATTATATTTACTTGTATGCTTTTATTTAAAAGCCAAGAACACAGAAGGATAACCTTCGCACTGCAGCTGTTGTCAAAGTTCAACCCACATTATGCACTTCCAACATTGCAGCATTTGAGGCATGATGTGAGTTGGATTGGTCAAAGTTATGGAGTGAGAAGGTTCACCATCAGTACCCTATAGCATAAGTATGCTTTTGTGTTAGCATTTGTGTTAGACATGTGGATATCTGCCATAATATGTCACAATTATTTAGTTACAGATTTGTTACCAACACTAATCATTGAATGGTTTTAAATTTGACGTTTCACTTGTTTACAGCTTAGAAATAAGGGTGTAGCCTGATATCTATGTGTAGCACTAGCCACTTTAACATGTCATGTTTTTTTAAACATGTGTAGCTAGGTAGCAGTAATTTTTGCCGGACACACAGCAGGGGAACAGCAGGCGTTACTGAACCCCACTATTACTATAGCTTGTGTATTGGTCTGTGGACACGACACTTCTGAGCAGCAACTGGCAGTGTTGTAGCCCAGGGAGTATAGCTCAGGTGGTAGAAAGATGAACATAACAGGAGACATGGAAAACGTTGTCAACCAGTTAGTTAATCTGAAACCGGACAGGCAAATTCAGGCGAGATCCATGCCTAGTTCATTTTCAGAAAAGTAAGCCGTTGTACATTATCGTAGGATAGTCGCATGCAACGGTCTGTTAGTACACCACCTGCAGCAGTAAAGACGCGCTCCGATAATACACTGCCAGCAGATCAAGCCAGCACCTCCAATGCATACTGGCTAAGCTCTGGCCATGTATCCAGCTTAGAGACACAAAACTTGAATGGGGAAGAGCCATCTGAGAGTACACTGAGAGGGCAAGACATGTAGTCTGTAACCATCTTACGGAAATGTTGCCTCCTGCTGACTGGAGCCGTCTCGGATGGTGTAGACATTGGTGGCGCTGCCACAAAACTTCGACACATTTGGAACATACTGGTCTTGCCCTGTGCAGAGGCGCTGCTTGTGCTCCCTCTTGTTGCAGAGCTGTCTCCACTGCCTCGACGCACAGAGCTGCTTTGTAAATCAGTAGCAGCAGCAGTGCTCTCGGCTGGAATGGAGAACATTATGGATTGCACCAGTGTGTCTTGGTACTTCCGCATTTTACGCTCCCGGTTCAACGGTGTGATGAGGCTTTGTAAGTTGTCCCGGTAGCGAGGGTCTAGGAGGGTGTACACCCAATAATCAGACGTGGTGTGAATGTGTTCGATGCGGCGGTCGTTTCTCAGCCACTGCAGCATGAAATCAACCATGTGCTGCAGACTCCCAACTGGCCAAGAAACGTTGTCCCCTGCAAGAGGCGTCATCTCCGCCTGCTGTGCATCACCCCACCCTTGGTCTACATACTGACTAGAGCATTGTCTACCTCCCTCTGGAGCGATGTCTTCCTCCTCCATTGACTCCTCCTCACAAAGTCCTTCAAATACATATAAATTTACAAAATTTAAAACTCAAAATTTAAAAACTTTGTATCATAATTCTGTAACATCAGTTTATGGAAACACAATAGCATTACAAAAGGATAGACAAAAAATGTACATTATGTGCTTTGTAAATACATTAAAAGTTTGTAATGGTTATGAAAATATAGACAGCGACTCTGGAGGTTCAATTGTTGATACAGCATGGTACTTTGAAAGTCCTCCAGCCCTTTGTGAGAACCACGTTGCGCTGACTGTCCAGAAGGTGATGGAATTTGTGACTCCTCATCCTCCTCACAAAGTCCTTCAAATACATATAAATTTACAAAATTTAAAACTCAAAATTTAAAAACTTTGTATCATAATTCTGTAACATCAGTTTATGGAAACACAATAGCATTACAAAAGGATAGACAAAAAATGTACATTATGTGCTTTGTAAATACATTAAAAGTTTGTAATGGTTATGAAAATATAGACAGCGACTCTGGAGGTTCAATTGTTGATACAGCATGGTACTTTGAAAGTCCTCCAGCCCTTTGTGAGGAACCACGTTGCGCTGACTGTCCAGAAGGTGATGGAATTTGTGACTCCTCATCCTCCACCTCTTCCAAAACCTCATGCCTTAGTGCTTGCAGTGTTTTTTGAAGCAGGCAGATAAGGGGGACAGTCAGGCTGACTAGTGCATCATCTGCACTCGCCATCCGCGTTGACTCATCAAACGCACGCAAAACGTGGCAGATATCCTTCATAGAGTTATTCGCCACTCATTACACTGGCAGTGGCTGCCCATTCATTATAGGATCCAATTCTAATTACTGGTTCTCACCAACATAGCTCTCCACAGCGCAGCACCCCCCTACATCTCCTCCCTTATTTATATTTATCGGCCTAACCGACTGCTGCACTCTGCAAACGACCTTCGACTAACCTCTGCACTAATCCGTACCTCCCACTCCCAACTCCAAGACTTCACCCGCGCTGCGCCAATCCTCTGGAATGCTCTACCCAAGAAATTAGGACTATCCGCAATTTGGATGGTTTCAGGCGCTCCCTCAAAACACATTTGTTCACAGTGGCCTATCACATTCACTAATCAAAGTCATTCTATGTGTAATTCTGTGTGTGTAGCCCATTCACTATCTCCATGCATCCCTCACTTCCTTAAAATGGCTGGACCATCATTGTAAAAACACCATTGTATATAAACACCTGTACTTTGTATCTCCCACACCTCATTGTAGATTGTAAGCTTTCACCAGCAGGGGCGGCTGATTTTGCTTTAATTATTGTATTGTTAACGTTGTTACTTATGACTCGTGTTTTGAAACTGTTAAACTGTAAAGCACTGCGGAATATTATGGCGCTATATAAATAAATAATATTATTATTCTTATTATAGAGGCCCACTCAGTAGTGGTGAAGTGTGAACGCCGCAAATTGCGAGTTGACTGCGCCTGATGCAGCTGATACTCCATTACTGTTGGCTGCTGCTCACACAACCGCTCCAACATATGTAACGAGGAATTCCACCTGGTGGGTACGTCACATATAATGCGATGTTCATGAAGGTGAAATCTGCGTTGCAGAGCTGCAATCAGCGATCTGGCCATGCTGGAACGTCGCAAGTGAGCGCACTCTAGGCGGACCTTGTGCAGCAGTGCATCAAGATCCGGATAGTCCCTCAAAAAACTCTGCACGACCAAGTTGAGCACATATGACAGACATGGTATGTGAGTGAGGTTGCCAAGGCCCAGAGCTGACACCAGATTTCGGCCATTGTCACACACTACCAAGCCTGCCTGTAGATTCTCTTCCAAAAACCACACGTCGCTCTCCTGCTTTATGGCATTACAGAGCTCCTGCGCTGTGTGGCTAAGATTCCCCATGGAAATTAATTTCAGGATGGCCTGTTGACATTTGGACACGGCTGTGCTCATATCGGTCGCAACAGGTAAACGTTCACGGGTCCATGTGGAGGTAGACCGTGACGGCTCCTGCAGCGATGATTCTGAGGAACTGGAATAGGAGGAGGAATCAATGTGTACAGACTTGATTCCTGCAATCCTTGGAGTTGGCAGAACACGTACAGCGCCACTCGCAAGATCAGTACCGGCTGCACAACATTGACCCAATGGGCAGTGAGGGAAAGGTATTGTCCCTGGCCATGGGTGTTAGAACCCTCTTGTTAGGTTTTGTTTCAGTTTGCTGGTCACATGACCTTTTTTCCCTATTTAGTCTGGCTCCGCCCTTCTGGCTTTGCTTGACTTCATTGTATTATCTACTGTTAAGCTAGCCGGGTGCTTAGGTGCCTTAATCTGTGAGTTTTGCTTGATGTTAGGATCACAAAGTATTTATTTTTCTGTTTAATTATCCATGCTACAATTTATGTTAGGACTAGGAGGTGTCCACCTTTTCTCCCAGTCCCTAGATCTTGTAGGGATTACTCCCTCGCAACTATAGGTCTTCGTTCACACTAGATGAGGACTTTAGCGGGTCTGGTCGCAGGATCAGGTTCCCGTTACATCGTAGGGATTCAGCTTAGTTGTATTGTAGGGACAGAATTCCCTTCTTTCCTTACTGGTTGTAGCAGATCATAACAATGGGTACTGGTCCACGCATCGGTGGTCAGGTGGACCTTGCTACTGAGGGCTTTTAGTAGCGCATGTTTAATTTTTCCCTCAACATGCTTTTGCAGACCAGGGACGGCTTGCCTGCTGAAATGAAATCGGCTTGGCACATTGTATTGTGGGATTGACAATGATATTCAGTTACGGAAACTGTCTGTCTCCACCAGCCTGAATCACAGCATTTCAAGGGACAGGAGTTTTGCAATGCCAGCATTCAGAGCCTGTGCTCGTGCATGGTTTGCGGAGTATGGCCGTGTTTTATCCCATGCCTGTGCTACCGCTGGCTGTTTTGTGGCCTGGGAGTGTGAGGATGACAGGGAACTTGCTGCTGTGTGTGGAATAACAGTTTGTCTCTGGACAACAGTGGCCGAGGTTCTTCCATGGCGATCCTGTGAGGAAGCATAACCAGCTGTGTGTGAGCTCGATGAAGAGGCTTCAACACAACCTGAAGATGTAGGTGCTGCTGTAGGTTGGCCTACATCTCCAGTGTGTCTTTGTAACTCAACTACGTGCTTTGTCCGCACATGTTTACACATATTTCTGGTATTGAGGTGACTGACACTTTTAGCTATTTTTAATTTTTGATTACACAGCTTGCATTTCACATAGCAAATATCATGTGCAAGTGTGTTGAAAAAAGGACCACGCAGTGCAAGTCCTGGGAGCGCACGTTTTGACTTTTGGAACACAACTGCTCCGAACAGGTGCCAAACTGGAGGCTACAGGCAACCGAGTCTGCAGCCTAACTCTCCCTCCTGTTTGTACCGTTGGGGCAATGTCTTCCTCTATCTTCCTTCTATCACTAACCATTTCTCTAGGCCTCTCCCAGCTTTCAACCAAAGTACTGGTTCTCACCCACAAAGCTCTCCACAGTGCAGCACCCCTCCTACATCTCCTCCCTCATTTCTATCTATCGGCCTAACCGACTGCTGCGCTCTGCAAACGACTTTCGACTAACCTCTGCACTAATACGTACCTCCCACTCCCGACTCCAAGACTTCTCCTGCTCTACGCCAATCCTCTGGAATGCTGTACCCCAAGAAATTAGGACTATCCACAATTTGCATGGTTTCAGGCGCTCCTCAAAACACATTTGTTCAGAGCGGCCTATCACATTCACTAATCAAAGTCATTCTATGTATTCTGTGTAAGTGTGTGTGTGTCTCTAGCCCATTCACTATCTCCATCCCTCAGTCCCTTAAGATGGCTGGAACATCATTGTAAATGCACCATTGTATATAAACACCTATACTTTGTATCTCCCCCATCTCATTGTACATTGTAAGCTGTCACGAGCAGGGGCGACTTATTTAGCTTAAATTATTGTATTGTTAACGTTGTTACTTATGACTTGTGTTCTGAAACTGCTAAACTGTAAAGCGCTGCGGAATATGATGGCGCTATATAAATAAATATTATTATTATTCCTCTGAGCTGCTCCCACCACCTTCCTGTTCTTCATGCCATGTTGGGTATTGGACCTCATCATCTCCACTACCCTCTTCCAACACCTGCTGTTGGGTGGTCTGGCCAGCACCATGCTCAACAGAAACTGGCACCTGGGTCTCATCATCATCATCAGATGCGTTCTGCGGTGTGCTGACCATCGGCACTGTCTCACCCGCCTCTTCAGATTCAGAGAGACACAGCTGTTGCGCATCACTGCATACTCCCTCTTCTTCACATTACAGAATGCTGCTTGGCTGGGCCCCTGTTTGCAAGCCAATAGATTCTGAGAACAGAAGCAGACACTCAGCTGGCTCCTGTACAGAACTCTCTGACTGCCTGGGCAATTTGCCAGGCGGTGAAGAGACAGATGGTTGCCCAACAGTGCTGTGGTCCTGAGAGGAGGTGGAAGCAATTGAAGTCGATGCATTGGCTGAGATCCAAACAACAACGGCTTCAATTTGTTCTTCCCGCAGCAGGGGGGTACTCCGAGCTCCTACAAAAGTGCGCATAAAGGAACGCTCACGGCCCGGGGAAAACTGGTGGATGCTGTGTCACTGGGGGCCGCAGCAGCCACAGAATCCCCACGTCCTCTCCCTGAAGAAACTCCACGACCACGTGCCTTACTCCCTGCCTTCTTCATCTTGGTAGATTGATAAAGAAAGTCTGAAAAGTTATAAGGCCTAAGTGTGGTTATTCCGCAGAGACTGCAGTGAACACTGCACACAACTGTTCAGTAGGTGTGAAAGGCCCCTTTGTGTACTTCTATAGTGTTTGCAACCAATGTATTGTATACGGATGGAAGCGCGTCACACTAATAGATTTTATTTATTTGTAATAGAGTGGAGCAGCAACAATTAGAGAAAAATTTCAAGGATGTGCCAGTGACACACGCTCAGCAGACTACAACCAGCAGTGGTTGAAGAACTAACTGGAGCGTGATCTGCACTCCAAAAAGGAAAACCTCAGACTACAGTGAACACTGCACACAACTGTTCACTACCCAACGCGTCTCAGCAGGAAGGCAGTCTGTGCGTCAAAACAAAGGCGCAAGCATACATCCACGTACCCTGTTTATAAAGCTATATAAAAAAAATTATGTAGTAGTGACGCACACTTTATTGAGGTACAGTATTACATCGCCATTCACCATCTGTGGCTATGCAGTCTCATCTATATATACCTTATCTATCCGTTGTCATGCTTGCAAGTCGACAGTCAGGCATAAATAGCAATTTTCACTATGCACTATGCACTTTTTAAAGGTTATGTTTGTTAATAAACATGATTATTGCCACATATTATGAGTATTACATGATGGAAATTGTATAATTTTGTATAAACTGTTTAGTGACATTATTCAGCAAATGTAACATTTTAGTAATGTCACAGATAACTTGTAATGCTGATGATGTTTTGAAGTCAGACATTCATTGTCTATACAATAAAAATGGTGTACATACTGTTACTTATCCATCATTAATGGATTCAGATATGTACTTGTATGCTTTTATGTACAACCGTATAGCAGATTCCTTAACTAATTTATTTTGTGGTTTGCATTGCTGTTCAACATGTTAATGTATGTGTTTATGTTTGTCAATTCTTTATTTATCTAGATATTAGTTTAAATGAAATCATCATCTTATGGTAGTAAAGGTTATCTTTCTCTTGTTTGAAGTATAGACATTTAAAATTGACAGGTAACAAGGAAATTACTTTATCTAGTATTTAAACATCCTCCTTGACCCTGGGCTCCAACACCGCCAGTTGTTGCTCGGAAGTGCTGTTAGCACAGTCAACACTTGCTCCTGTGTTACTGGGGTTCAGTAACGTCAGCTGGTCCTCGGTTGTGCCATTGGCTCTTTTCCTTCTGCTGCCCCTCCGGGTTCCAGTACCGTCAGCTGGTTCTCCGCAGTGCCTTTGGCCTAGGTGCCTCCATCTTGGTATCCGAGTTCCAGCAACGTCTGCTGGTCCTTGGTAGTGCTTTGGAGCACAGGTACCTCCTGCTTAGTAACCGTGTCCCAGTAACGTCAGCTGGTCCTCGGTTGTGCCATTGGCTCTTTTCCTTCTGCTGCCCCTCCGGGTTCAGTAACGTCAGCTGGTCCTCGGTTGTGCCATTGGCTCTTTTCCTTCTGCTGCCCCTCCGGGTTCCAGTACCGTCAGCTGGTTCTCCGCAGTGCCTTTGGCCTAGGTGCCTCCATCTTGGTATCCGAGTTCCAGCAACGTCTGCTGGTCCTTGGTAGTGCTTTGGAGCACAGGTACCTCCTGCTTAGTAACCGTGTCCCAGTAACGTCAGCTGGTCCTCGGTTGTGCCATTGGCTCTTTTCCTTCTGCTGCCCCTCCGGGTTCAGTAACGTCAGCTGGTCCTCGGTTGTGCCATTGGCTCTTTTCCTTCTGCTGCCCTCCGGGTTCCAGTACCGTCAGCTGGTTCTCCGCAGTGCCTTTGGCCTAGGTGCCTCCATCTTGGTATCCGAGTTCCAGCAACGTCTGCTGGTCCTTGGTAGTGCTTTGGAGCACAGGTACCTCCTGCTTAGTAACCGTGTCCCAGTAACATCAGCTGGTACAAGATTGTGCTACAAATACAAGATACGGAACAAGAGACACAAGAACAATAAGCAGAAGATCTAAAAGCAGAAGAACATGAAGTATAAGACCAAAATGAAGAGCAAAATATATGCTCTAAATTCTAAGCAGAAGAAGACTAAGCAGTGTATGGGGGTGAGTCCGTTCCTCCTCGTGGTGCCCCTGGAAAATGCCTGCTGCTGCAGGCTAAACTGAACACGGACAAATACTGTTGTAATTTAAATCTTTTGTGACAGCAAGAACGGAAGGATGAAAAATTCATACTTTGACAGATTACAAGTACAGGATTCTCTGTCACAAATAAGAATATGATGAAGAAGATGAAGCAGAATATGAATAAGAATAATAGTTTAATAAGAAGAATATGAGTAATGTTAACAAAGATGAATAGCAAGAAGTTTAAGAAGAAGATAAAGAAGGTGAAGATGAAGAATAATTTGATGAAAAAGATGATGCTGCAGAAGATTATGAAGGAGAAAGTGTGTGAAAAGTTAAAAAGGTGAAGATGAAGAGCATGGAAGTTGTGTAATATACATATTTGCCAAAATATAAAAAACGTTAACATTGTCAATTTCTTCGTCAATCCGAACATCTTTAAAAAAAAAAATATTTATGCTATTCCATTTGATTGGGTTAAACATCTATGCCTTTAATGTCTCCTCAACCTTCCACAATACATTCTACATTACTCTTTCTTGTTTTCCTTCATGTACAATTAACCAACAAGGCAAGAATGGGTTTTTTTTAATTTCGATATTTTGTTCCCATAGACTTACATGGGACTTCCGGTATCGATATCGGGTATCGCCGATATTTTAGTGATATCGGCGATACCATTCCGATTCCGATACTTTAGGATATCGGAAAGTATCGCTCAACTCTAGTCTTTATACTTGCAGATTACTTAGAGGACCCAGTCAGGCCCCAAAGAGGACCCAGTCAGACCCCAAAGAGGACCTAGTCAGGCCCCAAAGAGGACCCAGTCAGGCCCAAGTTTAAAGTTCTGATGTAAGTATATTGGCCAGAAAGCTTATATATCCTTTGTATAGTAGCTTTACAAGTGTATTTATACTTGCAGATATTTTGAGGACCCAGTCAGGCCCCGAAGAGGACCCAGTCAGGCCTCAAAGAGGACCCAGTCAGGCCCAAGTTTAAAGTTCTGATGTAAGCATATTGGCCAGAAAGTTTATATATCCCTTGTATAGTAGCTTTACAAGTGTCTTTATACTTGCATTTTGATATAGGAAAGATGTATATCTTCGTACCGTGTTAGCCAGAAGATAGAAAAATATTTAGACTTGAGTAAAAGGTATCAACCACTGAGGACTCTCAAGTCTAAATATTTTTTTATACTTGCAGATATTTTGATGACCCAGTCAGGCCCCCAAGCCAGTAATGTCTTCTCCTGGGAGCCCCCGGCCACAGAGTCGGCAAACTGAGGTAATTTATTTATTTATTTATTTATTTATTTATTTTTTTCTGATGGTAACATTAATTGTATACCTATATGCATGTATTCTGTTTGCACAGGAATCTGAAGCAGAGGGGCTTACAGAAGAAGAAGGTCAGGGTGGAGAAATATTAGGAGTGGGCGCGCAGAGTGTAAGTTTTGCACAGACAGATCCTCACATCACATTATTACCCAACACAAACATTGATCACAGCACACACAAAACATATACCTCCATTCCAAGCACAAGTTTTTTTTGTTTTTTTCTTTTTTATAGTCTTCACAATCCAGGTCTCGGCCTAGAGTTCCTCGAAGGACCTCCGATGGACATCGGCATGATCGTTGCGGCGGTCAGCAAGTAAGTACACTTTTAGTAGTTTTGTGTATTATAATATTTTTACTTGATGTTGCTGAATATAATTTTTCTTTTTTTCTTTCCACAGGCTTCCTGATCCAGATGTTGAGGAGGGAGGAATTGATGTGGACACCCTCATCAAAGAGATACAAGATCGGGAGGCGGTGTAGAATATGGCTGACCGCCGCCATGCTGACCAAATAATCACCCAACGGCTATGGGAGGAAGTATGTTTTGTGGTGATTGAGAACTGGGAGGAACTCGAGGCTCGGGACCAGGATAATGCGCATAAGTATTCACAGTTCAGTAATTTATGTTGCAGAATGTAATGTGTTGTATACTAAAACCAATTTTTGATTTTACTTTCCAGGTGACAGGGTTATCACATGGTGGTGGTCACTCAGGGATCGCTTCAAGAGGGATTTCAACAAGGAGATGCAGGCCCCGAGTGGATCGGGAGGACGCAGGAGCAGGTATAAATACGCCAGAGCCCTGTCGTTCCTCCGGTCAACGATGGTCAGCAGAAGGTAAATATTTCACACCCCATTTATGTATCAAAATGTTTTCCATGTCTAACCTTATTTTATTATTTCAGCAAGGGCAATATAATATCAAAATATTATTTTTTTTTTTTCCTTTGACAGCACTGTCTGCAGCACTCGGGAGCCTGCTTCTGAGTTGGTCTCCTCTGAAGCGGTCCCTCAGGAGTCTGCCACCGGGGACCACATAGAAAGGTAGAAAGACCCGACCCCTCTGCACCTTCCTTTTTGTCTGATCGCTCCGCCCCATCCACCAGCGCTGGAGTAGCAGGGCAGACTTCGTCACATGAAGCTGCAGGTGACGTGTTAGAGTTCCCTTTACCCCACTCTGCTGACACTGCCGCCAGGTCTGGACGGCAGCGCCACAGAGGTCAGGAAAGGAGCTATGCGCCTGAGTTTTTGCATCTGAAAGCATCCTTTCAAAACACGATCAGGCTTTTAAATGATCAAGTATCTGCTGGGTTCAGTATGTTGAGCAAAAACATACTTGAACTCAGCAGTAAAATTGATAGGATGCAGTCAGATGCAAACTTGTCGCCAAGACACTGCTTTTTTCAGTCAGTACTCAGGCACATGGAAAATCTAACTCCTTACCTGCAGATGCATGTGATGCAAGGCTGCCACACTGCTCTAGCGCAGTCAATGTCCCAATCTCATCCACCTACCCACCAAATTCCAACACCTTCCCCACCTCAACCTGCCACCCATCCAACTGCCGTCCATCCAGCTGTCGTCCGTCCTCCTACCACTCCTTCGCCATTCCAGCCTTCCCCGTTCCATTATTCCCAGTATTTTAGTTCACCCTTCCAGTGTTCACCCTGAACTTCACCGGACCCCATCCCACCAACACCTTCACCGGTCCTCCCACAAACCACATCTGCCCCTCAACTCCCTGCCCAACCTCATGTTTTTACCACCACTTCTGATACTAACCAACCTGGTGTTCCATCCCCCACTATCGACGTGGTCCGCCCTGTCCGCCCCTCCGCTACTATCTCCACCCCACAGTACTGTACTTTGGGGCAGTTTCCTGATATTCAGGGTCAGTTGCAGAGGGCATGTGGTTCACTTTGTAGATTACTGTTGCACACTTTCCTGCCATTCAGTGTCAGTTGCAGAGGGCATGTGGTTCACTTTGTAGATTACTCAGCCACACTTCCCTGCTATTCAGGGTCAGTTGCAGAGGGCATGTGGTTCACTTTGTAGATTACATTGGGGCAGTTTCCTGCCATTCAGGGTCAGTTGCAGAGGGCATGTAGTTCACTTTGTAGATTACTTTGCCACACTTTCCTGCCATTCAGGTCAGTTGCAGAGGGCATGTGAATCACTTTGTAGATTACTGTGCCAACTTTCCTGCTATTCAGGTCAGTTGCAGAGGGATGTGGTTCACTTTGTAGATTACTGTGCACACTTTCCTGCCATTCAGGTGAGTTGCAGAGGCATGTGGTTCACTTTGTAGATTACTTGGGCAGCTTCCTGACATTCAGGTCAGTTGCAGAGGGCATGTAATTCACTTTGTAGATTACTGGCACATTTTCCTGCTATTCATGGTCAGTTGCAGGGCATGTGGTTCACTTTGTAGATTACTTGGCCAGTTTCTGCCAATTCAGGGTCAGTTGCACAGGGCTTGTAGTTCACTTTGTAGATTACTTTGCCACACTTTCCTGCCATTCAGGGTCAGTTGCAGAGGGCATGTGATCACTTTGTAGATTACTGTGCCACACTTTCCTGCCATTCAGGGTCAGTTGCAGAGGGCATGTGGTTCACTTTGTAGATTACATGGCCACACTTTCCTGCTATTCAGGTCAGTTGCAGAGGGCATGTGGTTCACTTTGTAGATTAATGTGCCATACTTTCTGCAATCAGGTCAGTTGCAGAGGGCATGTGGTTCACTTTGTAGATTACTTGGGCACTTCCTGACATTCAGGGTCAGTTGCAGAGTGCATGTGGTTCACTTTGTAGATTACTGTGCACACTTTCTGTCAATTCAGGGTCAGTTGCAGAGGGCATGTGGTTCACTTTGTAGATTACTTGCCACACTTTCCTGCCATTCAGGGTCAGTTGCAGAGGCATGTGATTCACTTTGTAGATTACTTGCCATCTTCCTGCATTCAGGGTCAGTTGCAGAGGGATGTGATTCACTTTGTAGATTACTTGGGCAGCTTCCTGACATTCAGGGTCAGTTGCAGAGGGCATGTAATTCACTTTGTAGATTACTGTGCCACACTTTCCTGCCATTCAGGTCAGTTGCAGAGGCATGTGATTCACTTTGTAGATTACTTTGGGGCAGTTTCCTGCCATTCAGGGTCAGTTGCACAGGGCATGTAGTTCACTTTGTAGATTACTTTGCCACACTTTCCTGCCATTCAGGGTCAGTTGCAGAGGGCATGTGTTCACTTTGTAGATTACTGTGCCACACTTTCCTGCATTCAGGGTCAGTTGCAGAGGGCATGTGGTTCACTTTGTAGATTACTGTTGCCACACTTTCCTGCTATTCAGGGTCAGTTGCAGAGGGCATGTGGTTCACTTTGTAGATTACTGTGGCATACTTCCTGCTATTCAGGGTCAGTTGCAGAGGGCATGTGTTCACTTTGTAGATTACATTGGCCACTTTCCTGACATTCAGGGTCAGTTGCAGAGGGCATGTGATTCACTTTGTAGATTACTGTGCCACATTTTCCCTGTCAATCAGGGTCAGTTGCAGAGGGCATGTGGTTCACTTTGTAGATTACTGTGCCACACTTTCCTGCCATTCAGGGTCAGTTGCAGAGGGCATGTGAATCACTTTGTAGATTACTGTGCCATACTTTCCTGCTATTCAGAGTCAGTTGCAGAGGGCATGTGGTTCACTTTGTAGATTACATTGGGGCAGCTTCCTGACATTCAGGGTCAGTTGCAGAGTGCATGTGGTTCACTTTGTAGATTAATGTGCCACACTTTCTGGCCAATCATGCTCAGTTGCAGAGGGCATGTGGTTCACTTTGTAGATTACTGTGCCACACTTTCTTGCTATTCAGGGTCAGTTGCAGAGGGCATGTGGTTCACTTTGTAGATTACTGTTGCACACTTTCCTGCCATTAAGGGCCAGTTGCAGAGGGCATGTGGTTCACTTTGTAGATTACTTTGCCACACTTTCCTGCCATTCAGGGTCAGTTGCAGAGGGCATGTGGTTCACTTTGTAGATTACTTTGGGGCAGCTTCCTGACATTCAGGGTCAGTTGCAGAGGGTATGTAATTCACTTTGTAGATTACTGTGCCACACTTTCCTGCTATTCAGGGTCAGTTGCAGAGGGCATGTAGTTCACTTTGTAGATTACTTTGCCACACTTTCCTGCCATTCAGGGTCAGTTGCAGAGGGCATGTGATTCACTTTGTAGATTACTGTGCCACACTTTCCTGCCATTCAGGGTCAGTTGCAGAGGGCATGTGGTTCACTTTGTAGATTACTGTGCCACACTTTTGTGCTATTCAGGGTCAGTTGCAGAGGGCATGTTGTTCACTTTGTAGATTACTGTTGCACACTTTCCTGCCATTCAGGATCAGTTGCAGAGGGCATGTGGTTAACTTTGTAGATTACTTTGCCTGTTGTGAATGGGTTTGAGATGAGTTCTGAGCAGAAGCTCCCTGTGGTGGTTACAAGCGGTGCTAGTGAGGATTGTGAGGACTGGGAATCAGGTGTTACTGACTGGTCTTATATAAGGGAGTCATTTTCCCATCAGGGTTGCCGGTGATCAATTGTTCTGGTCTGAATCCTTCATTCCAGTTTCCCTTGTAGCCTGCTGTGTCGTGTCTGCATCTCCTGCTACCAGATAAGAATTTTTCTTCTTTTGTGTTGTTGCTATATTTTTGCATTTTGTCCTGCACTTCTTTGGGGGCCTTCTGGGTCCTCTCCGGGGGCTTTTGCCTTCTCAGTTTAGTTCAGCCACTGAGTTTTGTTCTTTTGCTTTTTCCAGTTTTTCAGTGGCTGCTGTTTTCATTTTGTTACACCAGAGAGCTAATTTAGGTGGTAGAGGTCGTGTGATCTCAGGTGATTTTGAAATTAGTAGAGTTGGTGTTTTTCAGGGTTTTCTGGGATTGCAGTAAGTACCCTTCCTGTCCTTTTCTATTTAGATAGTTTGGGCCCCAGCGTTTGCTCATTCTATTTTCTTTCTGTGTCAGTATTTCCTCTTGTCTAACCGCCATTACATGTTTGGGGGCTTTCTATTATCTTTGGGGTTCTGCTCCGGGGCAGATAGCGTTCCTATTTCTATTTTTAGGTGTAGTTAGTTTCTCAGGCTGTGACGAGGCATCTAGGACCAACGTAGGAACGCTCCACGGCTGCCTCTAGTTGTGGTGGTTAGTCAGGGTACTGCAATCCCATAGATTCCAACTGCTCTGGTGTATTGCCTTTTTCACCTGCACTCCTCAGCTACCGAAACATAACAGTATCACTGGCCTAAAAATTGAAAATTGTATGGTACTCACAGAAGGGAAAAAATATTGTGATAGAAAAAAGGTTGTCAGAGTTGTCAGAGATATTTTTCTGTTTGTTGTATTTTTTTTTTTTTTCCCTCTGTATCTCTGGGTGCTGGGGAGGATCTTTTCTCCCAATGGAGTTTGCACAGTTGTCTGGCCGTGTGGATCAGCTTGCCACTGAGGTTCGGAGTATTGCTATCTATCTTGCTGGGTTGCCTGTTGTGGAACCTAGGATCCCCATGCCAGATTTGTTTTTAGGGGATCAAGCTAAGTTTCAGAATTTCAAAAATAATTGTAAATTGTTTTTTGCCTTAAAATCTAAATCCTCAGGAAACGCAGCGCAGCAGGTTCAAATTATCATCTCTCTCCTGCGCGGCGATCCTCAGGATTGGGCTTTTTCCCTGATACCTGGGGATCCTGTTTTGAGTGATGTTGATGCGTTTTTTCAGGCTTTGGGGTCATTGTACGATGAGCCTAATGTCACTGATCAAGCTGAAAAAGCCTTGTTGGCATTAAATCAGGGGCTTGATGACGCTGAGTTATACTGTCAGAGATTCCGTAGGTGGGCAGTCCTGACCAAATGGAATGACGACGCTTTGGCGGCCCTTTTCCGGAAGGGTCTGTCGGATAATGTAAAGGATGTTATGGTGGGATTCCCTGTCCCCTCTGGTCTCAATGATTCTATGTCATTAGCGATTCAAATTGACAGACGTTTGCGTGAGCGGAGAAGTATGCGTGGAGTGGTGTTGCCTTGTGAGCCAGCTCCTGAGCCCATGCAGTGTGATGGAGTGGTGTCTGGGGCACAGCGTCATGAGTTTCGAAAGCGCAATAGGTTATGTTTCTACTGTGGTGATGCCTCTCATGCTATTTCAGTCTGCCCTAAGCGGGGAAGACGTTTTGCACGCTCAGTTGTCTTGGGTAGTGTTCAGACTAAGTTTTTATTGACTGTCACTCTGATATGCTCTCTGTCCTCATTTTCTGCTCAGGCTTTCGTTGATTCTGGAGCAGCTATTAACCTGATGGATTATGATTTTGCTAAACGTTGTGGGTTTCCCTTGATACCCCTACAGAAGTCTATTCCCCTACTGGGGATCGATTCTACCCCTTTGGCTGAGAATAAACCCCAGTTTTCTACTCAGGTGATAATGAGGGTTGAACCTGATCACCAGGAGTGCTGCAAATTTTTGGTTCTATATAATCTGCATGACATTATCGTGCTGGGTTTCCCTTGGTTACAGTCTCATAATCCTGTTTTGGATTGGAAATCTGTGTCTGTAACCAGTTGGGGCTGCCAATGTGTTAATACCAACACTCCTGTTTTTTCTGCCTCCCCCAAGCTCAGGATGTTCCTGACTTTTTGTTTGATTTTTCTGATGTGTTTAGCGAAAGTAAATCTGCATCCTTACCTCCCCATAGGAGCTATGACTGCGCTATTGAATTAGTGCCTGGTAGTAAATTCCCTAAAGGTCGCCTTTTTAACTTGTCTGTACCTGAACATGACGCTATGCGGTCTTATATCAAGGAATCATTGGAGAAGGGTCATATCAGACCATCCTCTTCACCCTTAGGTGCCGGTTTTTTCTTTGTGGCCAAAAAGATGGTTCATTAAGGCCGTGTATTGATTATCGTCTCTTGAACAATATTACTGTGAAATATCAATACCCGTTACCCTTGATTTCTGACCTGTTTTCCAGGGTGAAAAACGCTACTTGGTTTACCAAGCTTGACCTCAGGGGGGCGTATAACCTTATTCGCATTAAGCACGGGGATGAATGGAAGACGGCATTCAATACCCTGAAGGGCATTTTGAGTACCTAGTGATGCCCTTTGGGCTCACTAATGCCCCTTCCGTCTTCCAGTCCTTCATGAATGACATTTTCAGGGATTTTGTGGACAAATTTCTGATTGTTTATTTGGATGATATCTTGATTTTTTCTAATGACTGGGACTCTCATGTGAAACATGTTCGGACTGTGTTCCAGATTTTGAGGGATAATGCTCTGTATGTGAAGGGATCAAAGTGTCTTTTTGGCGTACAGAAGATCTCATTTCTGGGATTCATTTTGTCCCCATCTGTTATTGAAATGGACCCGGTCAAGGTTCAGGCCATCTGTGATTGGGTCCAACCTACTTCATTAAAGGCTCTTCAGAGATTTTTGGGTTTTGCCAATTTTTATCGTAAATTTATTGGTAATTTCTCGGTTATTGTTAAACCATTAACTGATTTGACCAGAAAGGGTTCTGATGTGGTGAATTGGCCTCCTGAGGCAGTCTCTGCATTTCAGGAACTTAAGCAGAGATTCACTTCTGCTCCTGTTCTACGGCAGCCTGATGTTTCTCTGCCATTTCAGGTGGAGGTTGATGCCTCTGAAATTGGGGCAGGTGCCGTTTTGTCCCAAAAAGATCCAGAGACCTCTAAAAGTAACCCTTGTGCCTTTTTCTCTCGAAAATTTTCTCCTACTGAACGTAATTATGACGTGGGTAATCGGGAGTTATTGGCCATGAAGTGGGCTTTTGAAGAGTGGAGACATTGGCTGGAGGGAGCCAAACATCAGGTGGTGGTCCTTACGGACCATAAGAATCTGGTCTATCTGGAATCTGCCAAGCGACTCAATCCTAGACAGGCCAGGTGGGCCTTGTTTTTCACACGTTTTAATTTTGTGGTTTCCTTTCTTCCTGGCACTAAGAATGTTAAGGCGGATGCCCTCTCGAGGAGTTTCCTTGCGGACTCTCCTGAGTTATCTGATCCTTCTGTTATTTTGAAAGAGGGTGTAGTTCTTTCCGCCATCTCGCCCAATTTGAGACTTGCTCTGGAGGGGTGTCAGGAGGATAGGCCAGAGCGCTGCCCTGTTGGAAAATTGTTTGTCCCGGACCAATGGAAAAAGAGTGTGATGTCTGAGATTCATTGTTCCGCGTTGGCTGGGCATCCCGGAATTTTTGGTACCAGAGACTTGGTTAGTCGGTCCTTTTGGTGGCCTACCTTGTCTCGCGATGTCAGGGAATTTGTGCAGTCCTGCGGGACTTGCTCTCACTCCAAGCCTTGCTCTCGCTCTAGTGGTTTGTTGATGCCATTGCCTGTGCCCAAGAGACCATGGACCCATATCTCTATGGATTTCATTTCCGATCTTCCTGTTTCTCAGAGAATGACCACCATCTGGGTAATTTGTGATAGGTTTTCCAAAATGATACATCTTGTGCCATTACCTAAGTTGCCTTCCTCCTCTGAATTGGTGCCGTTGTTTCTTCAGCACGTGGTTCGTTTACACGGCATTCCTGAGAACATTGTGTCTGACAGAGGAGTCCAGTTTGTTTCCAGATTTTGGAGGACTTTTTGTTCTAAACTGGGTGTTCAATTGTCTTTCTCCTCGGCATTTCATCCTCAGACCAATGGTCAAACTGAGAGAACAAACCAGACATTAGAGACTTATCTAAGATGCTTTGTGTCTGCTGATCAGGATGACTGGGTCTCTTTTTTGCCTTTGGCTGAGTTTGCTCTTAATAATAGGGCTAGCTCTGCCACTTTGATGTCTCCGTTTTTCTGTAATTCTGGTTTTCACCCTCGATTTTCTTCAGGACAGACGGAAGCTTCTGTCTGTCCAGGTGTTGACTCTGTTGTTGAGCGTATGCAACAGATTTGGGACCAGGTAGTGGAGAGGTTGTCCCTCTCTCAGGAGAAGGCCAGCGGTTTGCTAACCGGCATAGGACTGATGGTCCTCGGTTTAAAGTGGGGGACTTGGTCTGGTTGTCCTCAAAGAATATTCCTATGAGAGTAGCATCTCCTAAATTTAAGCCTAGGTTCATTGGACCTTATAAGATCATGGAGATTATTAATCCTGTTTCTTTTCGTTTGCTTCTTCCAGGGACATTTA
>JARQOD010000003.1:78977647-79109179 GCA_033576555.1 Oophaga sylvatica | reverse complement strand
TTTCTACATAAGGTGAAGCCCAAGCAAGAGCTTCATCCGTCAGGAGATTTATCATAAAAAAAACTTTCTTCCTCTCACTGGTAAAGGGAGCAGGTTGCATCTGGAAGTATATGTGGCATTGATTGAGGAATCCTCGGTACTGCTGGCGATCCCCACTGAATTTTGCAGGTAGCGGCAGCCGCGCGTTTGATTCGGACCCTGAATTGCGCACGTCCAGAAGTTGTTTTTGGAGCTCAATTACTTCCTGTTGTAGCACCGTGAAATCAGTTTGTAACTTGGAATATTTTCCTTGAGAGTCAGTACAAAAACTTTGAAGCTCCGTAACTTGCCGCCTCAGGGTGTTCACAGCAGACTCCATTTTGGCGCGAGATTATTCTGTCAAGATCCCGTCTGGGTTGGAGCCGATGTTACTGTAAACACTAGGGGAAGCAGAGGCAGGTAGCGTAGTCAGGTGGCAGCCGGAGGTCAGTTCACAGGAGAGCAGTGTTTGTAGCAATGGATCAGGCGGATAACGTAGTCAGGTGGCAGCTGGAGGTCGGTACACAGGAAAGGCAGTTCGGTAGCAGAGGAGCAGGCAGATAATGTAGTCAGGTGGCAGCCGGAGGTCAGTTCACAGGAGAGCAGTGTTTGTAGCAATGGATCAGGCGGATAACGTAGTCAGGTGGCAGCCGGAGGTCGGTACACAGGAAAGGCAGTTCGGTAGCAGAGGAGCAGGCAGATAACGTAGTCAGGTGGCAGCCGGAGGTCAGTTCACAGGAGAGCAGTGTTTGTAGCAATGGATCAGGCGGAGAGCGTAGTCAGAAGGGCAGGCCGAGGTCAGTTCACAGGAGATCAGTGTTTGTAGCAGCAGGAACAGCAGGAAAGCTTGACTAAAGGCTAAGAGCACAATAATCTCGCAATGACACACCCACAGGGCCAGGTTTATATAGGGTGTGTAATTGGCAATCAGAGGCCAATCAAGAGAGCACTGGGTGGAGCCGATCAGGAAGAACAGTCAATGGTATCTGGGTTCAGCAAGGAACCTTGCAGCCAGCAGAATAGCTCAGATGGTAGAGCTGCTGGACGTGGACAAGAGGCACTGGGTTCGATTCCTGACAGTTTGACTCGTGTGACCAACTTTTTACTATTGATGCCGCCTATGCCGCATCAATAGTAAAAAGATCTAATGTAAAAATAATTAAAAAAATAATAAATAATGATATTCTCACCTTCCGGCGGCCCTGGCAGCTTTCCCACCTCTCAGCGATGCTCCCGGCAACTCCCGTTCCCAGGCATCCTTTGCGACAATCACCCCGATGACGTAGCATCACGCGATACCGCTACGTCATCTGGGGTGATCTCGCAATGCATTACTGGGAACGGTATTGGCCGGGAGCGTCGCTGAGAGGCGGGAAGCTGCGGGGACGCCGGAAGGTGAGAATATCACTATTTTTTATTTTAATTATTGTTTTTACATGGATATGGTACCCAGGGCCTGGAGGAGAGTCTCCTCTCCTCCAGACCCTGGGTACCATCCGCACATGAACCGCTTACTTTGCGCATGGTGGGCGCAGCCACATGCGGAAAGTAATTGGTTCAATGCATTCCTATGGCGGCGGAATCGCCGCGGTTCCGCAAAAAAGAATGAGCATGCTGCGGATTCTCCCACAATGCGATTCCGCCGCGGAAAAACCCGCAGCATGTGCACAGCATTGCGGAATCTCATAGGCCTTAATGAGTTGTATTGTGTAAACGGTTTTGCTGCGGTTTCGTGGCGTTTTCGCCGCGCAAAATCGCGGCAAAACCGCTAGGAATCCACAACGTGTGCAAAGGGCCTGAACGTATTGTTTAAGGTATATCTCTCTTATGTGGGGTTATTTATTATTGATGGCTATATAAACTATTTTTGGTGATATCTTACCTCTTCTATTGCTGTTTACGATACATTGCATTATGCACCTTACTTATTTTTTTGAAGGATAATATGTCCATGGGATAATCCATCCCTAATGACAGCGGCAGTACATTATATTATATATATCCCTTTATGATTTGGGATTGATTCTGACAATTTGGATATGCTTTTATAAATTCCTTATTAAATCTGTGATACTTCCTTGCTTGATGTGACATCTAGGTGTTGCCTTTCTCTTCCTTGTGTCATGTATTAATTATGTATTATATATTATAATTTGATTTTTTTATGAATTTTCGGTAATAATAAAATTTATACATTTTTAACATTGCTCCTTGGTCCATACTTTCTTGTGTATCAGCAGAAGTAGCGCTCCTGCTGCTGGGTTGTTGCCCTCCTACAGCCCCTTCCACGTCTCCTGGAGTACTGGCCTGTCTCCTGGTAGCGCCTCCAGCCTCTGAACACTACGCTGACAAACACAGCAAACCTTCTTGCCACAGCTCGCATTGATGTGCCATAGTGGATGATCTGCACTACCTGAGCCACTTGTGTGGGTTGTAGAGTCCGTCTCATGCTACCATGAGTGTGAAAGCACTACCAACTTTCAAAAGTGACCAAAACATCAGCCAGAAAACATTGGTACTGAGATGTGGTCTGTGGTCCCCACTTGCAGAACCACTCCTTTATTGAGTGTTTTGATAATTGTCAATAATTTCCATCTGTTATCTATTCCATTTGCACAACTGCATGTGAAATTGATTGTCAATCAGTGTTACTTCCTAAGTGGAGTTTGATTTCACAGAAGTTTGATTTACTTGGAGTTATATTCTGTTGTTTAAATGTCCCTTTATTTTTTTGAGCAGTGTATATACATATATACACACACTGTGGCTGGCCTGTATGGGTTATGCACAACGGTCGCAGTATATATATACACAGTGGTATAACCTATATAGTGAACAAAGCGCAGTCGCAGTTTCAGCTATATACCGTATTTTTCGGACTATAAGACGCACCGGACTATATAAGACGCACCCAGGTTTTAGAGGTGGAAAATAGGGAAAAATATATTTGAAGCAAAAAATGTGGTAAAATATTTAATAACATAAATAACATACTATTATATGTGGTGTTATTATATATAATAACATGTTATTATGTTGGAAGCTACGGGTAGAAGATGGTGCTGCGGGACCACTGTGGTGTCTGTAAACTACTATGTGAAGACGCTGGAGGGTGAGTATAAGGCCGGGTCACACATGCGAGAAATTTGCACGATTTCGTGTGAGTCTCTCGCATGAACACCCAGCACCGCCGGCACTTAGACTGGAGCGTGCAGCTGCATAGAAATACATGCAGCATAGAAAACATGCAGCCGCACGCTCCGGTCCGAGTGCCGGTGGCAGTGCTGGGTGTTCACGAGAGAGATTCGCACAAAAATTGTGCAAATTTCTCGCATGTGTGACCCCGGCCTAAGAATGGGGCATAGGGCTTATATTTAAAGCCACACTCCAGCACTGATAACACTGGAGTGCTGCTTTAAGATCCCATGGGAAAACTATAACTCACAGCATATCCTGCAGATCCTATGGCATGCTGGGAGTTATAGTCCACCACAGGATGGCAGAGTGCTTTTTAATGTGCTGTATTTACTAACCTTTTAATTATTTTTTTCTTGTACAATGTGTCTGAAGGACCTGTGATGACATCATAAAGAGGCAGGGCTTTGTGTGGTCATGTGATGCTCCAGCCCGCCCTCTTCGTGACCTCATCACAGGTCCTCCACAGGAGCATTCAGCATCGCATCAGCACAGTCCCCAGGCTGTCAGGTATGCGATGTCTCCTGCTGCACTCTGCTCCTGCCGCCTCCTTCTACTTCCCACACACATCTCCCCAGCTGCTGCAGGAATCAGGCGCTGGGGAACCATGTGGCTCTGTCATTTGCTGCTCCCCGCTCACTGCTCAGCTGATAGGTGGGCGGGAAGCGGCTAATGAATATTCACTGCACTTAAGTATCGGGACCAGTGATTTTCCCCAGCGCTGGATTCCTGCAGCGGAGGGGATATTTTCCTGCCTCCTGCGATCCCACTCCACCGCTGCCCCCTGCCCCCCTCCCCACATGTTACATTCCGACCATAAGACGCACCCACACTTTCCTCCCAAATTTGGAGGAAAAAAAGTGTGTCTTATGGTCCGAAAAATACGGTAATGTGCGTGTATGTATGTATGTGTTGTGAATGTGTTGGAGACGACTTCGGAGCTGAGGCTCCCTCTGGTGGTTGCTGAGGGTATTGAACCTATGTTGAACAGCAAGAGTCCACCACCTGCTATGGATGAATGGTTATCAGGTGGGACGGACTAGCCTGATATAAGTGAGCTGACCTCCCATGATCCTCGCCGGTGATCAGTTGTTCTTCCTGGTCTAGGTTGGAATTCAGCTTGCTTTTCTGCTGTCTCCTGCTATCAATCAGATAAGTTACTTTCTGTTTTTTTACTGTGGTTTGATTTTCCTTGTTTTTGCTGCCTAGCTTTTGAGCTCAGCCGGGTCCCCTTTGGGGGCTTGAGCTGGTCTCTGTTCTCTTTTTGTATTTGTTCTTTTGCTCAGTTCTTGTGTTATTTTAGTGCTGGGTAGCTGCGTGTTCACACCAGAGATCTGATATAGGTGGTCGAGACCGCGTGGTCTCAGTATTTTTGGATTCAGAAGTGTTGGAGTTTTTCCTAGGGTTTTTCTGGGTTGCAGACAGTATTCTCTCCTGTGCTGTCCTATCTAGACCGTTTTGGGCCCCAGCATTTGCTCAATCTATTTTCTGTCTGTGTTCGTGTTTTCATCTTGTCTAACCGCCATTATATGTTTGGGGGCTTCTGTTGTGAACGTTTTGGAGACGACTTCGGAGCTGAAGCTCCCTCTGGTGGTTGCTGAGTGTATTGAACCTATGTTGAACACCAAGAGACCTACACCTGCAGATAACGAGTGGTTGTCAGGTGGTACTGACTGGCCTGACATAAGTGAGCTGACCTCCCGTGATCCTCGCCGGTGATCAATTGTTCTTCCTGGTCTAGGTTGGAATTCAGCTTGCTTTCCTGCTGTTGGAGTTTTTCCTAGGGTATTTTGCGTTGCAGACAGTATTCTCTCCTTTGCTGTCCTATTTAGACAGTTTTGGGCCCCAGCGTTTGCTCAATCTATTTTCTGTCTGTGTTCGTATTTTCATCTTGTCTAACCGCCATTATATGTCTGGGGCTTCCTATTCTTTTGGGGTCTACACCAGGGCAGTTAGCTTTCCTCTTTCCATCTTCAGGGATAGCTATCTCTCCAGCTGTGACGAGGCGTCTAGGGCACCGTAGGAACGTCCCACGGCCACTTCTAGTTGTGTGGTTAGTTTAGGGGTCTGCAACCTATTAGTTTCCAACCTCTCTGGTGTTCGGCTGCCTATGCGGTTTTTTGCTCCTGCCTCCTCAGCTACCTAAACATAACAGAATCACCGGCCATACTGAAAATTCTATGGTACTCAATAGAAGGGAAAAATAGTAAAGGAAAAAAAAATGTTGTAAGATTGTCAGAATTTTTTTTTTCCCTGTTTGTTGCATTTTTTCCCTCTTTTTCTCTGGGGGCTGAGGAGGAATTTTTTTTTCTCTCCTCAATGGAGGTCAAGCATGTGTCCAATCGTGTGGAGCAGCTCGCTGCTGAAGTTCTGAGTATTGCTATCTATCTTGCTGGGTTGCCTGCTGTGGAACCTAGGATCCCTCTGCCAGATTTATTTTTGGGGGATCAGTCTAAGTTTTTGAATTTTAAAAATAACTGTAAGTTGTTTTTTGCTTTGAAGCCTAAATCCTCAGGGAACACAACGCAGCAGGTTCAAATTGTCATCTCCCTGTTGCGCGATGACCCTCAGGATTGGGCCTTTTCCCTTACACCTGGGGATCCTGTTTTGAATGATATTGATGTGTTTTTTCAGGCTCTGGGGTTATTGTACGATGAACCTAATGTTACTGATCAAGCTGAAAAAACCTTGTTGGCATTGAATCAGGGTCATGAAGCCGACGAGCTGTATTGTCAGAAATTCAGAAAGTGGGCAGTCCTTACTAAATGGAATGATGATGCTCTGGCAGCTCTTTTTCGGAAGGGTCTGGCAGAGACTGTAAAGGATGTTATGGTGGGATTCCCTGTCCCCTCTGGTCTCAATGACTCTATGTCATTAGCTATTCAAGTTGACAGACGTCTGTGTGGAGCCCAGCTGCGACTGAATCCACATCTTCCAGAAGGGTGCACTGAAAGAAGATCCCACTAGAGGTCATTACACATACACCTACAGCTCACCCTAAAAGACCACCAGAGGGAGCTGTGTTAGGCATATAAAAAGAAGTTTAGTTTCAGTTTAGTGGAGTTGAGTCTGGGAGTCTGCTAGGAGAGTTCAGTCAGAGCTCAGTCAGAGAACAGAGCAGCTCGGTGCAGCTCAGTCACCTCAGAGAGGTGCAGAGATATTCAGTTGTTTTTAAGTGGAGTCTAGTAAGAGTGATACAGAGAGAGATCACTCCAGCCTAGTCAGAGCTGAATTTAGAAGTGTAGCTCTGTGGAAAGCTGCCGACGCTTAAAGAGCGGCGAAGAGGCAACCCACCAACTGCCAGCGTGTGTGATCGTGTGAGGATCTAGGTAGGCCGAAGGCAAGTGGAAAAGTTTATGAGACAGTGGAGCCTTTATAGCTCATCTCAGCAAGTATCACCGGACACCGGGGTCCGAGCCTATAGGGATCTCCACGACCCATTAGGAGAACACTGGAGTTCCTGGAGGACTCAAGTCCCAGGAGTACCACAGAGCTGATACGTAGCTGGATCAGGAGAACGGAGTCTAGCCGTGTACAGCAAATAGAGACTGTGTGCTTCAGGAGAAGTCCAATCACAAGATCAGCCAGGTGCAAGACGGAGACCAAGTTAGACCTAGCTACAGGCAGGTCAGGACTTTATCACATAAAGGCAGAGGACAGGAGGCCACACACCTACCAGTGGAGGAATCTCGATGTGCATCCTTCACCCTACAGTGCTCCGGGGAGTGCCTGCAACACCTACAGTAAAGGTACCAAAGTGACTTATGTGTGTGTCTCCCTTATTATCTCTGACTGCCGGGTCCCCGTCTGTCCTGCACCTTTGCATATCTATCTGCCCTGGAGGATCACTCAGCCTTACTTGTGGAAGGCTTAACACCTAGCTGCCCAATATTAACCCTCCAGTGGATCTGCATAGCAGCGCTGGTCATCCTGACCAGATACCACAAGTGGCATCACGATTCCCCATTTCATCATTCAAGTCACCTGTAAATATCCCACATTACGGTGAGCGCCCAGGGCACGGACCGAGCTGCGCTACCCGTGACATCCCCCATAGAAGTCGGCGGGCTCGGTGCCGAGTACCCCCATAACCCTGGTGTTGTGCGACTCATCTACTTTCTGGCGTCACGAACAGGATCGCGTGCCCTGCAGCAACGGAGTAACTTGTGCCCGTTGCCACCGGGTACTGTGTGCCTCACTAAAAGACTGTGTTTTGTATGTGGTGAAGATTTCCCGCCATTTGCCCGCCATTGCCCGCCATTTACAGCGCCACGGCGCGAAAACTAGTGGGCGTACCTGCAAAAGCGCACTGAGTCCTGGACACGCCCCCAACGCTGACGCGGCGGCAGGTCCTGTGAAGAGCTACAGTGAACGCTCTGACGTCAGAGCGCCAGCGACACAGGTCCTCCTACACCCCTGTGCCCTGCGGAGCTGCAGCCTTCAGAGAAGGTAGGCCACGATTAACTAGGGGGGCGCAGACATGTCGCAGCCAGCCGACAACGCGGCCCAGGTCGACGATGTGGCTCAGGCCGATAGTCCTAATGACTTACCCCTCGGCGCTGCCGCACAGGCTGGAAATGCTGGCCCCTCACCTGGTCCTGTGGTCCCAATAGTACCGCTAACGCTGCCATATATGCCTGGAGCGAAGTGGCTCCCTCAGTACAGCGGCAAGCCAGACACCCTGTCAGGGTTCAAGCGAAAAATATGCAGCATAATGGACATGTACCCTATGACAGAAAAGCAGAGAGCTGCAGTGGTAGTGGGACAATTAACTGGTGCTGCAGAGAGATAAGTAGAGACTTGGACTGCTGCAGACCAGGAATCAGTGCTTACAATTTTCTTAAAGCTACAGTCTATCTTTGAGGACCGCACTGAAACAGATCTCCGGATGATTTTTACCAATGCTCCCAGAAACCAGATGACAGCATTAGGGACTATGCCTGCCGACTACAAGGGGCCCTGCGAGCACTCAAACAAGTTAACCCCATGAGTGTCTCCAACGAAAATAAAATGTTAAAAGAACAATTTGTACGGGGATTGAAGTCCCAAGCTGAAAGCCGGACTGTGCACTGGTGGTCCTTGGATCATCCTGATGCTACCTTTGATGCTCTTAAGGACATGGCTATAAAAGGACTGCGACCCCTGGAAACACCCGGGATGGCAACCCAGTGTCACCCGAGTGAAGCCACCCTAAAGCCAGCAGCATCCACCTTTTCCCCATTGGTTGCGGAAGCCAAAACGCAGGTGGCGCCCCCTACTGAGCTGGACTGTCTGCGCTCAGAAGTGCGCCAGTTGACCAAAAACCTGGCCACTGTAATGAGTGCCCTGCAACTGTCGACGGAGGAAGAAGGAAAGATCCTGCTAGCTGACTGCCCAGAGGATGTCCCTTGGATGCGCCGGAGGAGAGGGAGGACGTCGCCCACAGGAGGAGGACAACGCCACCCCCAGGAAGGACCCGCGACCAGCATCATCCCCGCCGAGAGATCATCTGCTACCGCTTCCACAGAGAAGGTCACCCAGCACGTCGGTGTCCTTTAAACGAGCAAATCCTGGGTCTGAGGGCCAACACCCAGGAATAGACTCTTCAGGCCCCTCAGACTGGAACCGCAGGTTTGTGGGAGGAAGACCTTACCTGTCCATCATATTGGACGGGATCGCCATCCCTGCCCTGCTGGACACTGGATCTCAGGTAACCGTCATACCTGATGTTCTCTACAAAGATACTGGTCCATGACGGTCTCCAACCCCAAACCCTGACTTTGCCGTATATGCCTCTAATGGCCTCCTTCTTGACTTACTGGGGGCTAAAAATGTAGACGTAAAGGTGGGGAGAGTGGAGCTAAAGAACCAGGGACTTCTTGTAGTAAAGACTGTTAATGAGGAAAATGGGTTGAATGTGGTTTTAGGCACTAACATTATTAGTAACTGTTTGGAGGAGGTTGTGTTTTTACTCCAAACAGCTCGCCGATATTGCCAGACCAAAGCAAAGGGAGCGATCCAGAAGGAGATCCGGCCCTGATGTGCCAGCAGCAAGTGAAACTGACCGGTGGTGAGATGGTAATGTACGGGTGACAGACCCGAACCCCATTGTGATACCCCCAATGAGTGAAATGCTTATTTGGTGTAGAGCAGCAATAGGTCTGAGAGGACAGAACTACCAAGCAGTAGTAGAGCCCCATTGTTCAGAGCACAGACCTACACTCTTGACTGCCAGAGGGGTAGTGGATGTACATAATGGGAGGGTGCCAGTGCGTCTTCTCAACTGGGGAGAGGATGAAGTCAAATTACCACGTTATGCCACTGTTCTAAGTTACATGCTGTGGATAATAACTCCATTCACAAAACGGAGCCCTTAACCTCCCCACAACCAGTGGAGGATAACGGTCCGACCACCCAGGTGGAGGATTGGTGTCAGCAGCTCCATGTCGGGACAGACACCACTCCAGCCCACCAGAAACAAGGAGTATACCGAGTAGTTCAGGAGTATGCACAGGTATTCAGCAAACACCCACTCGACTTTGGGAAAATTAAAGGGGTTCAACATCACATCCCCACAGGCAATCATCCTCCCATTAAAGAACGGTACAGGCCTATACCTCCAGCACACTACCAGAAAGCCAAGGAAATGTTGCGTGATATGAAGGAAGCAGGGGTGATAAGGGATAGTTGTAGTCCCTGGGCAGCACCTCTAGTCCTAGTCAGGAAAAAGGATGGGAGCATGAGAATGTGTGTAGATTACAGACAGGTAAATCGCATTACACATAAGGATGCATACCCTTTACCACGCATTGAGGAATCCTTAGCTGCTTTAAAAACTGCTAACTACTTTTCCACCCTTGACCTCACTAGTGGGTACTGGGTAGCTGTGGCTGAGGAGGATCGGGAGAAGACGGCTTTCACCACCCCGATGGGACTCTGTGAGTTCGACAGGATGCCGTTTGGACTCAGCAGTGCCCCTGGCACGTTCCAGAGAGTGATGGAGAGCTGCCTGGGACATCTCAACTTTGAAACTGTGTTGCTGTACCTGGACGACGTCATCGTGTACTCCAAAACGTATGAAGATCACTTGAAGCACCTGGCGGAGGTATTCGAGTCACTGTCCAAGTATGGGATGAAACTGAAGCCTTCAAAGTGCCATCTGCTCAAACAAAAGGTACAGTATCTGGGACATATTGTCAGCTCAGAAGGAGTAGCGCCAGACCCTGAAAAGATCACCGCCATCCAGAAATGGCCGGAGCCGAAAAATCTCAAGGGGTGCGACAGTTCCTGGGACTGACAGGGTACTACCGGAGGTTTGTGAAGGACTACACCAAGAAAGCAGCGCCTCTGCAAGACCTCCTGGTGGACAGTCCCTCAAGAGCAGAAATTCTCCATTCCATTGGGGTAAAGAACAGGCAGAAGCATTCAAGGAAATGAAGGAGATCCTGACAGGTGATGAGATCCTAGCTTACCCTGACTACAGCCAGCCGTTCCTGCTGTATACTGATGCCAGCAATGAAGGATTGGGAGCAGTCCTCAGTCAGAAGCAAAATGGCCTGGAGAAAGTCATCGCCTATGCTAGCAGGAAGCTCCGCCCGACCGAGAGAAACCCAGAGAACTATAGCAGCTTCAAGTTGGAGTTCCTGGCACTGGTCTGGGCTATCACGGAGAGGTTTAAGCACTACCTAGCCTCCAGCAAGTTTACTGCCTACACCGATAACAACCCCTTAACGCATCTTGAAACAGCTAAGCTGGGAGCCATGGAACAACGATGGATGGCTCGGCTGTCCAATTGCCAATTCACGATCAAGTACCGAGCAGGCCACAAGAATGCCAACGCTGATGCCCTATCCAGGATGCCTCATGAATCGGACACAGAAGAAGAAGTGGATGATCTGGAAGAGATCGAACTACCTGCCTTTCACAGGAATGGGATGATCCACGAGCAACAAGCCTGCAGGAGACAGCGTGGTAAGACGTTAAATCCTTTACCTCACCACAGCTGGAAGGAGACTCAGGACAGCGATCCAGTTGTCAGCCGAATCAAGGAGCTGATAACTCAAGAAGGTTCCTCCTTGGAGAAGGATGCGCCTCTACAAGCAAGGCAGCTGTGGAATGAGAGAAGCTGGTTGTTCATCTACCGTGAGAAGCTGTGCAGGAGGTACGTCAATCCAAGGACCCATGAGATGGTATGGCAGATAGTAGTCCTCAGAGCAGACATCCAGATGGTGTTAGAAGCCTACCACGATCAAGCGGGACACTTTGGCTGGAAGAAGCTGGAGACCCTGTTGAAGTGTCGTTTCTACTGGGTGGGAATGCGCAGCTCCATTGAGAGATGGTGCCAGAACTGTGGACCCTGTGGCCTCAGAAGAAAGGACTACAACAGTCAGAAGGCACCCCTGCAACCCATCCAGACGACTCGTCCCTTAGAGATCGTGGCCCTGGACCATGTCAAGTTGTCACCTAGCCAGTCAGGATACTCCTATGCCCTGACTATGGTGGATCACTACTCCAGGTTCCTGGTGGTCGCCCCTGTCAAGGATCTGACGGCAGAGACAGCAGCAAAGACGTTCCAAACGTATTTCTGCAGACCACACGGATATCCTGAGCAGGTACTAACTGATCAAGGCCCAGCCTTCGAGGCCGAATTATTCAAAGAGTTCTGTCACTTGTACGGGTGTAAGAAGATCAGAACCACACCGTACCACCCCCAAACTAATGGTCTCTGTGAGAAGATGAATCACATCGTCATTGACCTGCTGAAGACTGTACCACTCGAAGAGAGAAATCGGTGGCCAGACTTACTACCTGACCTGGTAGATCTGTACAATCACATAACTGTGAGTTCCACCAATTGTACCCCAGCCTACCTCATGCGGGCAAGACCAGGAAAGCTGCCCATGGATCTAGAGCTTGGTGTTGTAGAACCAGAAGCAGATGTGACTACTGGAGACTGGGACACAACCAGACAGGAACAGTACAGAAAAGTACAAACCTGCGTTGAAGATAGTCTCAATCGAGTAAGGGATAAACAAGCAGATCGCTACAACAAAAGTGCGCCAGCTGAACCTTTCGCACCTGGTGAAGTCGTACTGAAGAGAAAGAGGAGGTTACACAAACTCGACGATCAATGGGAAAGAGAGCCCTACATCATCCAGAAATCAAGGTTTGACAACAAGAAAACGTGCATAATTAGCAAGGATGGAGGAAGAACGACTGCAACTGTATCCCGAGATCACCTAAAGTTGTGTCCAAACCCATTAAAGCTTCAGGAAGAAGAACCTGTTGTCAATCAGGAAAAGCGTGATGAACCAGTCATCCATACAGACTTAGGAGATTTCCCCGCGGATTGGCCCAGAATTGGAGAAGCTGTAATCATTCCCGTGCTTCAATTCTATCAACCTCAAAGAGAACCTCTACATCCAGTTGCACCAGTTGTTGCAGTAGAGTCAGTACCAGAGGAACCTGCCCCAGCAGAACCTCAACAAGTGGAACCCCAAGAAGCGGTACCCCAAGAAGTTGAACCTCAGGACGAAGGATCCCCTGCGGAAGTTGAGCCAGTTCACCCAACTCCCAGTATACTTGCCAGATCTCTAGAGAGGCTAAGGCAGTACTACAACTTACCTGCACGCAGGAATAACAGGGTAACTGACACCTCACCTACCACCACACCACGTAGGTCAGTACGCATAACAAGGGGGCAATTACCTGTTAGGTACAGAGAGTAGGACCTAACCCATGTAAATAATTATCAAGAACCACTGTATATAAATGTATATATTGTTATAATATGCCTTTATAATACTGCTATTTATTAACCTATATTTTTCCTCTTAAAAATTGAAACAAGAAGAATGGACATTATTTTACTTGTTTTCTCCATCCTTTTGAGCATCCTTTTCCAAAAGAGACTGGGACTTTTATGGTTGCTCAATTCCTCAACCCCTCATTATGCTAATGTATATAGTTGTTTATTTACCGTTATGCAACCGTTCAAGAGTCCCTTACCTCCTGTAAAGGAAGAGTTATTTATATAATGTTTATTGTTATTTGTTTTTGTATTTCAGCCCCGGAGTGCTGAGTTCTACTAGGGGGGAATGTGGAGCCCAGCTGCGGCTGAATCCACATCTTCCAGAAGGGTGCACTGAAAGAAGATCCCACTAGAGGTCATTACACATACACCTACAGCTCACCCTAAAAGACCACCAGAGGGAGCTGTGTTAGGCATATAAAAAGAAGTTTAGTTTCAGTTTAGTGGAGTTGAGTCTGGGAGTCTGCTAGGAGAGTTCAGTCAGAGCTCAGTCAGAGAAAAGAGCAGCTCGGTGCAGCTCAGTCACCTCAGAGAGGCTGCAGAGATATTCAGTTGTTTTTAAGTGGAGTCTAGTAAGAGTGATACAGAGAGAGATCACTCCAGCCTAGTCAGAGCTGAATTTAGAAGTGTAGCTCTGTGGAAAGCGTGCCGACGCTTAAAGAGCGGCGAAGAGGCAACCCACCAACTGCCAGCTGTGTGATCGTGTGAGGATCTAGGTAGGCCGAAGGCAAGTGGAAAAGTTTATGAGACAGTGGAGCCTTTATAGCTCATCTCAGCAAGTATCACCGGACACCGGGGTCCGAGCCTATAGGGATCTCCACGACCCATTAGGAGAACACTGGAGTTCCTGGAGGACTACAAGTCCCAGGAGTACCACAGAGCTGATACGTAGCTGGATCAGGAGAACGGAGTCTAGCCGTGCACGGCAAATAGAGACTGTGTGCTTCAGGAGAAGGTCCAATCACAAGATCAGCCAGGTGCAAGACGGAGACCAAGTTAGACCTAGCTACAGGCAGGTCAGGACTTTATCACATAAAGGCAGAGGACAGGAAGCCACACACCTACCAGTGGAGGAATCTCGATGTGCATCCTTCACCCTACAGTGCTCCGGGGAGTGCCTGCAACACCTACAGTAAAGGTACCAAAGTGACTTATGTGTGTGTCTCCCTTATTATCTCTGACTGCCGGGCCCCCGTCTGTCCTGCACCTTTGCATATCTATCTGCCCTGGAGGATCACTCAGCCTTACTTGTGGAAGGCTTAACACCTAGCTGCCCAATATTAACCCTCCAGTGGATCTGCATAGCAGCGCTGGTCATCCTGACCAGATACCACAAGTGGCGTCACGATTCCCCATTTCATCATTCAAGTCACCTGTAAATATCCCACATTACGGTGAGCGCCCAGGGCACGGACCGAGCTGCGCTACCCGTGACATCCCCCATAGAAGTCGGCGGGCTCGGTGCCGAGTACCCCCAAAGCCTTGGTACGTGCAGCTCATCTGCGCGAGCGTAGAAATATGCGTGAGATTGTGATGCCTTGTGGGCCTGCCCATGAGCCCATGCAGTGTGATGGAGTGACTTCTGAGGCACAGCGTCATGAATTTCGTAAGCGTAATAAGTTGTGCTACTATTGTGGTGACGCTTCTCATGCTATTTCCGTCTGCCCCAAGCGGGGAAGACGTTTTGCATGCTCAGTTGTTTTGGGTAGTGTTCAGACTAAATTTCTATTGACTGTTACCTTGATTTGCTCCATGTCCACATTTTCAGCTCAGGCTTTTGTTGATTCAAGGGCAGCTATAAACCGGATGGATTTTGATTTTGCCAAACGTTGTGCTTTTCCTATGATACCCCTGCGGAAGTCTATTCCTTTGCTGGGCATTGATTCTGTCCCCTTGGCGGAGAATAAACCCCAGTTTTCTACCCAGGTGATAATGCGGGTTGACCCGGACCACCAAGAGAATTGCCAATTTTTGGTGTTACATAATTTACATGACATTGTTGTATTGGGTTTTCCTTGGTTACAGACTCACAATCCTGTTTTGGATTGGAAGTCTGTGTCTAAAGAATAATCAAACTTGGCCAACAGCACAACAGTCTATGGATGAACGTTCTAGTCCTCCGGATCCAGGTGGACAACAATATATCAAATAATAAATGAAGAACAGCATACCAAGTTTTGCTTGAAAAAGACCTATGGAGGTCGAAACATCGCATCTGGCAAAATAAAGACATGAATTGATCTTCACCTGGATTGGTATGCTGTTCTTAATTTATTATTGGAAGTCTGTGTCTGTGACCAGTTGGGGTTGTCAATGTGTTCGTGCTGACACTCCTGCTTTTTCTGCCCCCACATTCTCAAGATGTTTTTTCTGCCTCCCCCCAGTCTCAAGATGTTCCTGACTATTTGACTGATTTTTCTGATGTGTTTAGTGAGAGTAAGTCTACATCCTTACCTCCTCATAGGAGTTATGATTGCGCTATTGACTTAGTACCTGGTTGTAAATTTCCCAAGGGTCGGCTCTTTAATTTATCTGTACCTGAGCATGAGGCTATGCGATCTTATATCAAAGAGTCTTTAGAGAAGGGTCATATCAGACCATCCTCTTCACCCTTGGGCGCCGGCTTTTTCTTTGTGGCCAAGAAGGATGGCTCATTGAGGCCGTGTACTGATTATGTCTCCTGAATAAGATCACTGTTAAATATCAATATCCGTTACCCTTGATTTCTGACCTATTTTCCAGAGTGAAGGGTGCTTGTTGGTTTACCAAGTTTGACCTCAGGGGGGCGTATAATCGTATTCGCATCAAGCACGGAGATGAATGGAAGATGGCGTTTAATACCCCAGAGGTGCATTTTGAGTACCTAGTGATGCCTTTTGGGCTCACTAATGCCCCTTCCGTCTTCCAATCCTTTATGAACGATATTTTCCGGGATTTCGTGGATAAATTTCTGATCGTTTATTTAGACGATATCTTGATTTTTTCCAATGACTGGGATTCTCATGTGGAACATGTTCAGACTGTATTCCGGATTTTGAGAGAAAACGCATTGTATGTGAAGGGATCAAAATATCTTTTTGGCGTACAGAAGGTTTCATTTCTGGGATTCATTTTGTCTCCGTCTGTTATTGAAATGGACCCGGTCAAAGTTCAGGCCATTTGTGATTGGGTTCAACCCACTACATTGAAGGCTCCTCAGAGATTTTTGGGTTTTGCTAATTTTTATCATAAATTTATAGGTAACTTCTCTACTATTGTGAAATCACTGACTGATTTGACCAAAAAGGGTTCTGATGTAGTAAATTGGTCTCCTGAGGCAGTTTCTGGGTTTCAGGAGCTTAAGCGGAGATTCACTTCTGCTCCTTTTCTACGGCAAACTGATGTTTTCCTACCATTTCAGGTAGAGGTTGATGCTTCTGAGATTGGTGCAGGAGCCGTTTTGTCCCAAAGTGATCCGGAGACCTCTAAGAGTAACCCTTGTGCCTTTTTCTCTCGAAAATTTTCCCCAGCGGAATGTAATTATGATGTGGAAAATCGTGAGTTATTGGCTATGAAGTGGGCTTTTGAAGAGTGGAGACATTGGCTGGAAGGAGCCAAACTCCAGGTGGTGGTCCTCACGGATCACAAGAACTTGGTTTATCTTGAATCGGCCAAGCGACTTAATCCTAGACAGGCCAGGTGGGCCTTGTTTTTCACACGTTTTAATTTTGTGGTCTCTTTTCTCCCGGGCACTAAGAATGTTAAGGCGGATGCCCTCTTGAGGAGTTTCTTTGCGGATTCTCCTGAGGTAACTGAGCCCGCTGTTATTCTGAAGGAGGGTGTGATTCTTTCCGCTATCTCACCCGATTTGAGACTGGCCCTGGAGCAATTTCAGGAGGATAAACCTGAATGCTGCCCTGTTGGGAAATTGTTTGTCCCAGACCAGTGGAGGAAGAATGTGATGTCAGAGATTCATTGCTCTACGTTGGCTGGCCATCCTGGTATTATTGGTACCAGAGATTTGGTGAGTCGGTCCTTTTGGTGGCCCACTTTGTCTCGTAACGTCAGGGACTTTGTGCAGTCCTGTGGAACTTGTTCTCGGTCCAAGCCTTGCTCTCGCTCTAGTGGTTTATTAATGCCATTGCCTGCGCCCAAAAGGCCATGGACCCATATCTCTATGGATTTTATTTCCGACCTCCTTGTCTCTCAGACAATGAACGTGAATTTGGGTAATCTGTGATAGGTTTTCCAAGATGATACATCTTGTGCCACTACCTAAGTTGCCATCCTCCTCCGAGTTGGTGCCCTTATTTTTTCAACAGGTGGTTCGGTTGCACGGCATTCCAGAAAACATTGTGTCTGACAGAGGAGTCCAGTTTGTTTCCAGATTTTGGAGGACATTTCGTTCCAAACTGGGAGTTCAGCTGTCTTTTTCCTCTGCGTTCCACCCTCAGACCAATGGACAAACTGAGAGAACAAACGAGACCTTGGAGACTTATTTGAGATGTTTTGTGTCTGCTGATCAAGATGACTTGGTCTCCTTTTTGCCTTTGGCTGAGTTTGCTTTGAATAATAGGGCTAGTTCTGCCACCTTGATGTCTCCATTTTTCTGCAATTTCAGGTTTCATCCTCGATTTTCTTCAAGTCAGGTGGAGGCATCTGTCTGTCCTGGTGTTGACTCTATTGTGGAGAGAATGCAGCAGATTTGGGATCAAGTAGTGGATAAGTTGTCTCTCTCTCAGGAGAAGGCCCAGTGGTTTGCCAATCGGCATAGGACTGATGGTCCTCGGTTTAAGGTGGGTGACTTGGTTTGGTTGTCCTCAAAAAATATCCCTATGAGGGTCGCGTCTCCAAAATTTAAGCCAAGGTTCATTGGACCTTATAAGATCGTGGAAATTCTTAATCCCTTTTCCTTCCGTTTGCTTCTTCCAGGAACATTTAAGATTCACAACGTATTTCACAAGTCTTTGTTGAAGAGGTTTGTCGAGCCAGTGGTTCCTATGGCTGTGCCTCCTGATTCTGTTTTGGTCGAGGGCAATTTGGAGTATGTGGTTGAGAAGATATTGGATTCTCGTTTGGCTAGGCGGAGACTCCAGTACTTGGTGAAGTGGAAAGGCTATGGTCAGGAAGACAATTCTTGGGTGTTTGCTTCTGACATTCATGCTGAGAGACTGGTCCGTACCTATCACCGAGCTCATCCTGATCGACCTGGTATCACACGTGAGGGTTGGGTGACCCCTCCTCAAGGGGGGGTACTGTTGTGTACGTGTTGGAGATGACTTCGGAGCTGAGGCTCCCTCTGGTGGTTGCTGAGGGTATTGAACCTATGTTGAACAGCAAGAGTCCACCACCTGCTATGGATGAATGGTTATCAGGTGGGAAAGACTGGTCTGATATAAGTGAGCTGACCTCCCATGATCCTCGCCGGTGATCAATTGTTCTTCCTGGTCTAGGTTGGAATTCAGCTTGCTTTTCTGCTGTCTCCTGCTACCATTCAGATAAGTTACTTTCTGTTTTTTTTACTGTGGTTTGATTTTCCTTGTTTTTGCTGCCTAGCTTTTGAGTTCAGCCGGGTCCCCTTTGGGGGACTTGAGCTGGTCTCTGTTCTCTTTTTGTATTTGTTCTTTTGCTCAATTCTTGTGTTATTTTACTGCTGGGTAGCTGCGTGTTCACACTAGATCTGATATAGGTGGTCGGGACCGTGTGGTCTCAGTATTTTTGGATTCAGAAGTGTTGGAGTTTTTCCTATTTTTTTTCTGGGTTGCAGACAATATTCTCTCCTATGCTGTCCTATTTAGACAGTTTTGGGCCCCAGCGTTTGCTCAATCTATTTTCTGTCTGTGTTCGTATTTTCATCTTGTCTAACCGCCATTATATGTTTGGGGGCTTCCTATTCTTTTGGGGCTCTACTCCAGGGCAGTTAGCTTTCCTCTTTCCATCTTCAGGGATAGCTAATCTCTCCGGCTGTGACGAGACTTCTAGGGCACCGTAGGAACGTCCCATGGCTGCTTCTAGTTGTGCGGTTAGTTTAGGGGTCTGCAACCTATTAGTTTCCAACCTCTCTGGTGTTTGGGCTGCCTATGCGGTTTTTTGCTCCTGCCCTCCTCAGCTACCAAAACATAACATGTATGTGAGTCGCCCACCAGGGCCGTGGGGTACTCGGTACCGAGCCAGTTAACTTCTATGGGGGATGTCACGGCAGTGACGACCCAGTCCGTGGCCCTGGGCACTCACCAAAAAGGGAATATATTTACAGGGGATTAAGTTTAGGAAATGGTTCGTGACGCCACCTGTAGTATCTGGTCAGGGTGACCAGCGCTGCGGTGCAGGTCCTCTGGAAGGGATGGTATTATGCAGCTAGTTGGTAAACCTCCCACAGGTGAGGTTGTGTCCTTCCAAGGCAGGTAGATGTTATATTTGGGAATGATGCTGATGGATGCAGCAAAGAGAGATGTGTGCATCGCTGAAATAACTCTAAGAGACAGTCTGTATGCAGTTTCAGGGTTTTTACTCACAGTTCTGATATGCGCAGTACAGATGCCCGCCTGGTACTGTGTCCTCTGGGCGAAGGGTCCAGCAACCCCCCAGATAACTTGGTCCCACGTGCCCAGGACTCCCGTTCTGTGTGTGTCCTTTCCTGGCCGTCTGTCTCTCTGTGCTATTCCAATCTTCTCTTCCTAGCACCTCACCACGCAGTCTTTCATTCCAGAAGTTGCGGACCCTGTCAGGTAACAGATTAATTCTGTGTGTCCTTGGCCCTATGTAGCTTCCTTCCTGGAGATGGTGCTGGTGGTTGGTAGCAATGACCCATAAAGTGATCACCGCCATTGGCTTGCTAGCGGGGCCTGTAGGTTTCCCACTAGTCTAGGGGCCGATTCCCTTGTGGCCTGGTCCTTCCGATCCCGGAGAGGGCTACGGATGGAATATTCACTGTCCGTGCCCAAGGACCCTTCGCTTACTTCTCCAGAAGCTCATCAGTCTCCTTCTCTCTACTTAGAGGATGAGCTCCTATCAGGTTGAGCTCTCCTCCACACAGGAAGTGTTGCTGCTTCCTTAACTTCTCTCCTCCTCAGCTACTGCTAACTCCTCCCACCCATACACCCTTTGCTAACCAGCCTGGTATGAGACCATCCTCCCGTAGGGTACGTCCATATGACCAGCTGGTATGGTGTGTGTTGGATGCAGGTGTTGGAGTCCTAGGGTGCTCCCTCCTTACCTGGGAGTGGGGTGTCACACCTCTGGGTGAGGTGCAACACCTCTCTGGGGACTGAATCCTCAGGGGCGCCACATATGTGTGTATGTGTGTGTAAGTGAGTGTGTGTGTCTGTGTAATATATATATAATGTACAGACACAGAGCACTCTGATTAATTGTAATAAAAGTGGACTCATTATTGGCCCATGTGGCAACGTTTCGGATCAATAACAGAACATTTCTCTGATATAAAACTGAAATGTTGCCACATGGGCTAATACAGAGTCCGCTGCCTGAAAAGGATTGTCTCCCACTAGGACAACCTCGTCTTAGACTAAAGCCCCCGTCTCACACAGCGATCTCGCTAGCGAGATCGCTGTTGAGTCACTAGTTTTGTGACGCAGCAGCATGTCCCCAGCGATATCGCTGTGTGTGACATTCAGCGACGATCAGCCCCCCTGCTGGGTGTCGCTGAATGTCCTGGACATTTTTTTGATCGCTGATCTCCCGCTGGCAGGCACGCATCGCTGCGTGTGACAGGCGGGAGACCAGCGATCCGCAGGAAAACCAAGGTACACAGCGGGTTTCCAAGCACCGCGCAGCACCTGGAAACCCGATGTGTACCTTGGTTACCAGCTCCCTGCATCAGGGCGCTGGTATCCAAGGTACACTGCGGGTAACTAAGCAATGTTTATGTGTGGCCCAGCTGCGCTTGGTACACATGTTCCCAGGAGTATGCACAAAAAGGTAATTACAAAAACCTGATATTCATTCACATCTCACATTTCCCAGGTGCCACCAGAGGGAGCCCTTTAGATTCAGGTATAAAGGGGTGTGGAGAAACGCAGCAGTAGGCATTCTAGCCAGTCAGCTATTCTAGTTGTTGGTTGTACCTCAGACAGATGAGATCTCCTCAGGACACCAGAGTGAGAGGATTCCTGTCAGAGCTCAGTCTGAGCTAGAGAGAGGAGAGACAGAGACGGAGATTTCCTGTCAGATGAGACAGAGGAGGAAAGATTGCAAGCTGTTATCTCAGAACATCTTGACTGTTAGTACCCTATGAACGTGGAAAGTGACTCTCGGAGTGAGCATGAAATCAGTCTGACGGAAGGTCCTGATAGCCGCTCTGGACAGAGTTTATGAAGGAACAGAAGGAAGGGGACTACAGTTGTCAGAACATCGAGTTAACTGAGAAACGGTTAGTGAGCTGTGGAAGGAAGGAAGCTGACAACTACACCTACTGCTACCCGTGCTTATGTTAAGGATGAGAGTAGGGCGACGGGCGAGTGGTAAAGAAAGGAAGGAGTGACATAGGTGACATAGCACCTCCACTCTATTTAACCGGACGCCGGGTCCGAAGCCTTGCTAGAACCTCCACGGCTAGTGAGAGAAAAACCGGAATCCCTGCTGGACTTCAAGTCGCAGAGGGTAGCCCTTCAGTGCTGATACGTAACCGGGGTCAGGAGAACAGGAGTCTGGCAGTGCACTGCAGTATAGACTTAGTTCTGTCCACAAGAAGGCTCCACCACAATGTCGGCCGGGCGTAGCTGTTCTATTTGGAGTTAAACTTCGCTTCATGCAAGTTAGGACTCACACACACATTGGAAGTAAGGACTCGGAGGCCTCAAACCTACTCAGTGATTACCTGGATGTGCATCCTCCACCTTGAGCAGCTTCCCGGGACATACCTGCTACCATCATCAGTAAAGGTATGGAAAGAGACTGACTTGTGTGTGACTGACTTATTGCCCAAGAAATATGTCACTCCTTGCGGAGATCAACATGCTAAGCATGCAGATGAGGAGACTTAAAGCCGCAATGCTCCTCTGGGAAATATGCTAATTATGCAAATTGTCTCTTCAGAGAGGAAGAGAGCTAGAACTCTAGTGCCACCTTTTGGAAGGTAGCAATCCTACAAGTCAATGTCGACCTTTAACGAGCCTTATCACATGACCTAGGATAATAGCCAAACCAGAATCTCAATTTGCAGACACTGTGTTTCGGGTTCAGCCCCTCGTCAGTGCAAAGCGGAGATCTGGTTTGGCTGTGTGAGAGGCGTCAGACCATTGTCCAAGAAATATCGTCACTCCTTGCGGAGATCAACATGCTAAGCATGCAGATGAGGAGACTTAAAGCCGCAATGCTCCTCTGGGAAATATGCTAATTATGCAAATTGTCTCTTCAGAGAGGAAGAGAGCTAGAACTCTAGTGCCACCTTTTGGAAGGTAGCAATCCTACAAGTCAATGTCGACCCTTTAACGAGCCTTATCACATGACCTAGGATAATAGCCAAACCAGAATCTCAATTTGCAGACACTGTGTTTCGGGTTCAGCCCCTCGTCAGTGCAAAGCGGAGATCTGGTTTGGCTGTGTGAGAGGCGTCAGACCATTGTCCAAGAAATATCGTCACTCCTTGCGGAGATCAACATGCTAAGCATGCAGATGAGGAGACTTAAAGCCGCAATGCTCCTCTGGAAATATGCTAATTATGCAAATTGTCTCTTCAGAGAGGAAGAGAGCTAGAACTCTAGTGCCACCTTTTGGAAGGTAGCAATCCTACAAGTCAATGTCGACCCTTTAACGAGCCTTATCACATGACCTAGGATAATAGCCAAACCAGAATCTCAATTTGCAGACACTGTGTTTCGGGTTCAGCCCCTCGTCAGTGCAAAGCGGAGATCTAGTTTGGCTGTGTGAGAGGCGTCAGACCATTGTCCAAGAAATATCGTCACTCCTTGCGGAGATCAACATGCTAAGCATGCAGATGAGGAGACTTAAAGCCGCAATGCTCCTCTGGGAAATATGCTAATTATGCAAATTGTCTCTTCAGAGAGGAAGAGAGCTAGAACTCTAGTGCCACCTTTTGGAAGGTAGCAATCTACAAAATAATGACTTATTGCCTGCACCCTGCACCGCCATATACTTTGAGGGATCCAGTCTCACCTGTGGGAGACTTAACACCTTGCTGCCAAATAACAACCCCTCAGAGGATTCACCCTGCAGCGCTGTCACCTTGATCAGAAACCACAGGTGGCGTCACAAACTATTCCTAAAATCCCCTGTAAATATCCCCCTTTGTATGAGCGCCCAGGCAACGGACCGAGCTGTGCTACCCGTGACATCCCCCATAGACATCAACGGCTCGGTGCCGAGTACCCCATAACCCTGGTGTGCGACTCATTTACCCGCAGCGTCGCTGTGCTGATCGCTGCCTGAGCTGCCTGTTTGGCAGCTCAGCAGCGATCATGTAGCGATACACCAGCGATCCTGATCATTGTCGTGATCGCTGGTGTATCGCTATGTGAGACCCAGGCTTAAATGTAAAGCCCTGATAAAATAATAAAGCCTATACTCACCTCTACTGCCGGCGCCGTTCCCACAGTGGCTGTGATGACTCCCCGGGGCTGTGTGGTGTTGTGACACGTGATGCCTGGCGCCAATCAACGCTGCTGTCACTGTCTCCGCCTTTGGACAAACTGAACATGAAGAGGAAGTCCAGGATGAGCTGCTTGATCTCGGCCTTTTTCATGTTCAGTTTGTCCGAAGATTTAGACAGTGACAGCAGCGTTGATTGGCGCCAGGCATCACGTGTCACAACACCACATCACAGCCCCGGGGACTCATCACAGCCACTGTGGGAACGAAGCAGGCACTGAAGGCGAGTATAAGCTTTATTATTTTATCAGGGCCGAACATTTAAGGAGTTGTCCTAGTAGTGTACAACACCCTTAAATATTTGGTGCTGCTCAGTTATGATACAGATTATATATATTATATATATATATGTATATTACATATATATTATATATATATATATATATATATATAATTACATATACACACCATATTTTGAGGATTTTAAAACGCTCCGGATTATAAGACGCACCCCAAATTATGAGGAGAAAAATAGGAAAAAACTTTCTTTAATAAAATGGTGGTGCCTCTTATAATCCGTGCGTCTTATTGCTTACCGAGGGTGGTGGCTGCAGTGAAGCAGGGTCCCAGGGTAGCTGCTGGAGGAGGATAGAGTGGAGCGTTGCTGCAGGCTGGGATGAGCGGGTGTTCGGTGCTGCGGGTGTTCGGTGCTGCGGGGGCTCTGCCAACATTTTGTGAAAGGCCAGAGCCCCCGCAGTTGAATGGTTTCCAATGCGGTGGACTCCGGGAAAGTGGCTGCCGGGGCGGCGCATGCACAGATGTAGATCTCAGCACCAAGATCTTGGGAGATGAGTTCCCAGCACTGAGATCTCATTTCCCAAGATCTTGGTGCCGAGATCTCCATCTGCACATGCGCCGCCTCCCACAGCCACTTTCTCGAGAGTCCACCACATAGGAAACTATGCAACTGCGAGGGCTCTGGCCTTTCACAAAATGTCGGCAGAGCCCCCGCAGCACCCGACACCCACAGCAGTGCGCTGCACACCTGAACACCCCCTCATCCCAGCCTGTGGTCTGCAGCGACCCTGCGACCTTGCTCCACGGTGGCTGATAAGGTATAGCCGCATTATAAAATGCACCCCCATTTTCCCCCCAAATTTGGGGGGAAAAAAGTGCGTCCTATAATCCGAAAATAACGGTGTGTGTGTATATATATATTGCCTGCATGGTGTAAAACTAAGTATCTGTATATATACACTGCACAGTACCACTTCTACTGTCCTGTACAGTATATATATATATATATATATATATATATATATACACACACACACACTGCACAGTACCACTCCTTTTGTCCTGTATATATACACTGCACAGTACCACTTCTCCTGTCCTGTATATATACACTGCACAGTACCATTTCTCCTGTCCTGTATATATACACTGCACAGTACCGCTCCTCCTGTCCTGTATATATACACTGCACAGTACCACTCCTCCTGTCCTGTATATATAGCCTGCACAGTACCATTTCTCCTGTCCTGTATATATACACTGCACAGTACCACTTCTACTGTCCTGTAAAGTATATATATATATATATATATATATATATATATACATATACACACACACACACACTGCACAGTACTACTCCTTTTGTCCTGTATATATACACTGCGCAGCACCGCTCCTCCTGTCCTGTATATATACACTGCACAGTACCCGCTTCTCCTGTCCTGTGTATATACACTGCACAGTACCATTCCTCCTGTCCTCTATATATACACGGCACAGTACCACTTCTCCTGTCCTGTATATACAGTCATGGCCAAAAGTTTTGAGAATGACACAAATATTATATTTTCACATGATCTGCTGCCCTCTGGTTTTTATGTGTGTTTGACAGATGTTTTTATCACAGACAGAAATATAATAATTGCAAACATATGAGTAACAAAAGCTTATATGACAGTTAGAATGAGTTAATGCAGCAAGTCAATATTTGCAGTGTTGACTCTTCTTCTTCAGGACCTCTGCAATTCTCCCTGGCATGCTCTCAATCAACTTCTGGACCAAATCCTGACTGATAGCAGTCCATTCTTGCACAATCAATGCTTTCATTTTGTCAGAATTTTTAGGTTTTTGTTTGTCCACCCGTCTCTTGATGATTGACCACAAGTTCTCAATGGGATTAAGATCTGGGGAGTTTCCAGGCCATGGACCCAAAATCTCTGTTTTTTTCCTTGAGCCATTTAGTTATCACCTTTGCTTTATGGCAAGGTGCTCCATCATGCTGGAAAAGGCATTGTTGATCGCCAAACTGCTCTTGGAGGGTTGGGAGAAGTTGCTCTTGGAGGACATTCTGGTACCATTCTTTATTCATGGCTGTGTTTTTAGGCAAGACTGTGAGAGAGCCGATTCCCTTGGCTGAGAAGCAACCCCCCACATGAATGGTTTCAGGATGCTTAACAGTTGGCATGAGACAAGACTGGTGGTAGCGCTCACCTTGTCTTCTCCGAATGAGGCGTTTTCCTGATGTCCCAAACAATCGAAAAGGGGATTCATCAGAGAAAATAACTTTACCCCAGTCCTCAGCAGTCCACTGCCTGTACCTTTTGCAGAATATCAGTCTGTCCATGATGTTTTTTCTGGAGATAAGTGGCTTCTTTGCTGCCCTCCTTGAGACTAGGCCTTGCTCCAAGAGTCTCCGCCTCACAGTGCGTGCAGATGCACTCACACCTGCCTGCTGCCATTCCTGAGCAAGCTCTGCACTGCTGGTAGCCCGATCCCGCAGCTGAAACACTTTTAAGAGACGGTCCTGGCGCTTGCTGGTCTTTCTTGGGTGCCCTGAAGCCTTTTTGGCAACAATGGAACCTCTCTCCTTGAAGTTCTTGATGATGCGATAGATTGTTGACTGAGGTGCAATCTTTCTAGCTGCGATACTCTTCCCTGTTAGGCCATTTTTGTGCATTGCAATGATGACTGCACATGTTTCTTTAGAGATAACCATGGTTAACAGAAGAGAAACAATGTTGCCAAGCACCAGCCTCCTTTTAAAGTGTCCAGTGGTGTCATTCTTACTTAATCATGACAGATTGATCTCCAGCCATGTCCTCATCAACACCCACACCTGTGTTAATGGAGCAATCACTGAAAAGAGGTTAGCTGGTCCTTTTAAGCAGGGCTGCAATGATGTTGAAATGTGTTTTGGGGGATAAAGTTAATTTTCTAGCCAAATATTGACTTTACAAGTAATTGCTGTTAAGCTGATCACTCTTTATAACATTCTGGAGTATATGCAAATTGCCATTAGAAAAAGTGAAGCAGTAGACTTTGTAAAAATTAATATTTGTGTCATTCTCAAAACTTTTGGCCATCACTGTACACACTGCATAGTACCACTCCTGTCCTGTTGTCGGAGAGGTGACATTGGTCTTTGGGAGGATTCATATTGTTTTTTTATTTTCAGGAATACTATGGGAAAATAAAAAATACAGCATGTTTCGGACTATAAGACACACTTTTTTCCTCCCAAAATGTGGTGGAAAATGGAGGGGGTGCATCTTATAGTCCGGATGTACCGACTGACTGTGGTGGGGAGGGAGCGGAGCGGCATTGGCAAAGCAGCAGGCCCCAGAGGCATCCAGGTATAATTGGTCCCATCCTTATTATGGTATGAATGGCCCCCACCCCATCCTGGTATGCATGGCCCCATCATTATCCAGATATGATTGGTGTAGTCCTTTCCTTATCCTGGTATGAATGGTCCCATCAGAAAAGAAAAAAAAAAAAAAACAATTACACTTACCTTCCCAGCGCTCCCTTGCACCATCTTAGGTATTTTGCTAGGACTGTTTTATGTGTTATTCTATTATCTGGTAGTTCAAGTATTTCCACAATGTTTTACACTCACCCTGTGTTGTCTGAGTAGTATGATGCCCACGATAAAAGGAGAACGGGCATTCAGTGGGATGAGCCATGGTCCATGCGGTCTCAGGACAGCGGACGAGAGCACTCACTTACCTCCTGTGTCTCCACATTATATATTATATAATTTATATACACATACATACATGCATACACACACACATATATATAAAAAAGATACAGTAGATATAAAAAGTCATCACAGCTCTATAAAATGGCAGGCTTTTGTCAAGCAAATAAATGATACTGATCAGAATCATTTCAGAACTTTTTCCACTTTTATGTCCCCATAATTAGGGATGAGTGGATCCTTGGATGTTCGGGTTCGGCCGAACTAGAATTAAAAGTTTGGTTCGGTATCTGATCGTGACCACGAATCCAACAGAAATCAATGGGGACCCAAACTTTTTAAAATGGCTGTAAACTGGTCATAGTAAGGGCTAGGGGGCTGCAAAAGGAATCAAAATCTGAGTAAGAGCAGGACATTTGCCCTGCAAACAAATGTGGATAGGAAAATTACTTGAAATAACAGAATTAAACAAAAATTATAATTTTGACCCAGGAGGCAGAGGTACAGGTGGAGGAGGAGGTGGAGGAAGAGGTAAAGGTGTCGGTGTAAGTGGAAGAGGCATAGGACGAAGGAGCCAACATTATTATTTTTTTATTGATTTTTTTGGAGGGGTACTCTGAAAATAGGCAGTGTAATAATCTGCTGGCCACTTTTTTCTCTGCATACATGCCATGTAATACGCTGCACTTTTTCTGGGTGAAAACAATAAGGAGAGCATCAAATAAGGGACGTGGCCTTGTTGCTGGTGGTGTCGATGCTGATGGGAGAGTGAGGATGTGGTCAGTCTGTGCCTGCAATAGACCCAAATGAAACAACTTCCTCTGGTACAAGCGGATGACAGGACATTTTGGATAATTTTGTAGGCCCAAGTACTGCTGGATGAATGATGAGGCCAGAACAATTAGAGGTGGTTTTAGATAGGTTCCCTGAGAGTGACTTCAGTTCCTTCACTTTGTCTTCCACTCGGTCCCCTGCTGAAAGGGGCCCTTCTGTTCTTCTCCATCACATTTTAAAAAGAAAAAAAATTATTATTCGTAGTTCTGAAGATGGCTTCCAGTCATACGCAGTGCACCGCTGAAGCTAGGTAGTGTACACCCGGCTTCAGAGACGCAGTGACGCTGCTGAAATAAGCGGCGCGCATGCATGACATTTGCATGAGCTGGGGGTGATGCCAGCTCGTGCAAATTATGTCATCACGCCCACAGCAGATTGTTCTGAAAATCATCTGTTTGTGGGAAACATCCCACACTGGGCAGGAGCTGTGGATGGTGGATCAAAGATTAGACAGATCTGTGGTTGGTGCCGATAAACCTCAAGCCCGGCCAGGTGGTGTATGATAATGAGAAAAATCTCAGCAGCTCTGGGCCTAGCCAGTTTAATGTACATCCTTTGCCTAGCGCATGTGCTGAATTTGGTGGTGCAGAGCTTCCTTAAAAATTACACAGAAATGTCAGAACTGCTGCTGAAAGTGCAAGCCGTCTGTGCGTGCTTTCAGCATTATGACCCCACTGCTGCTCACCTGTTCAACTTCTGGGTCTCCAAATTGTACACATTGCCTGAGCTTGGCCTTTATGCCTTGGAGGTGCTGGCCTGGCCTGCGGAAAGTGTACTGTCAGAATGTATGTTTACACGGCCGGAGGTGTGATCACAGACAGGTGCATGCGCTTGTCCACAGCCAACATGGGCAGGCTCACATACATTAAAATGAACCAGGAGTGGAACCCACAGGACTTGTCCGACCTTTGGATGTATATAGAAGTATACCAGCTGCACCCAGCCATTGTTAGAATGCACCACAGTTTGCTCTATTTTCCATTCACAATGTTTTGGGGCCTACCCAAATTAAAATAAAATTAAAAAAATGGAGGGTGTTTTGCAGAGTACACCCACAGAGTTGTTTTTCAGAGCACTCCCACAGATTTGTACAGACTACATACACATTTTGTTTTTTGTTTGTTTGTTTTTGTACACACACAGTACTCCCACAGACACAGATGCATTTTTTTTTAAGGCACAGCCACAACTCTGATGAATAATGCGGTAGAGTAGAATTATTTTTTCAACACACTACTAGCAAAAAGATGGCTGCAGAGTTGAACTATTTTTTAGACGCACTACTCGCAAAGAGACTGATGCAGAGTAGAATCATTGTTTAGACACTACTCGTATAGACGCAGCTGCAGAGTACACAGGAGCTTTTTGGAACAGTACTCCCACAGGTAAGGGTAGAGAACCCACAGAGGCTTAAAAGGCACAGTACGCTCACATGATGAGGGGTGCAGAGTACACAGCGGTTTTTGGGCACAGTACTCCCACTAAGACCAGTGCAGAGTACAAAATGAGTTCATGAAAATTAGAGCACACTCATATGACATCCAAATGCAGTCGACTTTTTCATGGACCCATATACTTGTATTACAGATTTTGATTCGACAATCCCATATTTTTTTGCACCTCTGGCTTTTGGGATAAGGTGGCAAGATGGAAGCTTTTTCTTACAAATAAAAAACTTCCAAGCCCAGCTATGTTTTTCCAAAACTTGTACCAAGTCTGTCCATAGCATGTTGGAAACGTGTTCTGATCTAATGAGACCAATGTTTAAGTTTTTGGCCATAATTCCAAATGGTATATTTAAGACAAGGCCTATACTGCTCATCACCAAAAAACACCATACCCACAGTGAATGAAGGTGGAGGCAGCATTATGCTTTGGGGCTGTTTTTTTCCAGGTGGATTTGGGTTGTAGTGAGGATGGAGTCTTTAGGAGGCCTCTGCTAAAAAGCGAAAGATGATTATTAGGAGTTTCACCTTTCAGCACAACAACGACCCTAAGTATACCTCCAAATCAACAAAAGAATGGTTTCTCTAGAAGATAACAGTTTTGGCATGGCCCAGCCAGAGCCTAGACCTGAAGCGAATTGAAAATCTGTGGGTGACCTGAAGGTGGCGCTGTCCTCACAATCTGACCAATTGGGGGTGCTACTTAAAGGATTTCTTTTATATTTTTCCACCCAAAAAGATATTAGTTAATCTTTACAATTCAATTGAAAATTATGTGAGGCATTTAAGGTGAAAAAAGTTTGAAAAATCATGATCGATAGGATACAACTGTAGATAGAGAGTTGTTAACCAAGTGGATGAAAATTTAATCTTCTCTCTGTGGGAAATTCTGTTTAATTTTACTCGGGGCTTTGTATAAAGTGACTTTTCCATATAAGAAATGTAAAATTACAGAAGTTTGTCTGATAGACATTAAATGCCACCTTGTGGTAATATGTGGTATGGCATGAAGTTTCTTTTGACGGCAAATAAAATTTCCACACCAGATAACTTCACTTATCCTCCAAACCTTCCTGAATCCAGCAAGACTGTTCAAAATTTGAGGAGGTGTTCCGCTCTCCCAGGAGGTCTGGGGCATGCCCCAACTTCAGCTTCATCTGTATCCTCATGGCACAGATAAAGTTGAATACAACAGTGGAGAAAGTGTAAGAATGACCTGTCAGATCCTATTCTATTTCTGTAAAGATTAAAGGTCCTATTAGGACCCTTGGGTGACATTCTCAGGTCACTAGACTAGGCAGCGGAAGCAAGAGAAGAGGAGCAGGACATAAGAAAGGTGTGTGCAAGTGGCGCAGAACCATGTGTGTGAATGTTGATGTGAATTAGAGCTATGTTTATTGGGGGGCATTATACATTCTTTGATTACTGTAGTTTGTGCCCCCTTTCATTCCATTTAGAGTTGAAAGATTTGCTTCATGTAATGTTTGAGAACTTCTTTTGAACAAAAATGCTATTTATTATAGAATTTAAATAAATGCACATTTTACAAATGTGTCGAGTGCCATGAAGAATATCTTTGTGGTGTGACCTTTTTATATCATCTAGCATGAGTAATCAATCGGAGTTGGGGGAGATGGGAGTGTCAACTGCCCTGGGCACATTTATACATCCTAAAAGTGGTTGTCATTTATTTTTTCTTGTACACTAGTGGTTGCAATACAGTCCAGTATTCGGTTATACATCTCATGTTTCGTTATCTCCATATTTCCAATTTCATCACTAAAGGACAAACCAAACAAAATACTGAAAATAATCTTAAAAGGTTCCAAAACTGAGACCCAATGTCAGACTGTGGTGACTTTAGTGCTGGGGTGGTCTTCCCTCCATTCAAGTTCTCCATTTGACTCTACGACAGGAGACGGTGTTGACTTGACCAAATCCGTGACCTCTTGACCATTACTTGTCTCCACTTTGATGGTCTGAATTGTGGTATTGACCAAGACTTCTGTCTTCGTGGTAGTCAACATGATGGTCTCCTTATTAATGGCGGTCACCACCTTGGCGTCCATGCTTGGTACTGGTTGGACCATGTCATCTGGACTAATTATGGTCACCGAACTTTCCTTTTTGGGAAGCCAAAACGCGGCATAAAGGGGTTCAGAAAAAGAGCCCTCAAACCTGTGCAGGAGCATCATGGTGTCCTTCACCCCGTAAAATGCCACAGTGCCTCTCTGGTAATTGATATAGACTCCAATTCTGGAAAACTTTCCTGTCTTTAGTGGAGTCTCCACGTCGCTGTGCCAAGCTGAAAAATCTTTACCATTCCACTTAATAGACCACGAGAAATCATTTCCGATGATGGTGCTGTTACTTTCTGTCCCTTTCCGGTCAATACACTTGTAGGTCACGCCAATGTAGAGGACCTCACCTTTGAACTCAACCTCAAAGTAATGGCGACCCACATAAAAGCTTTCATCACTCAGAACCTGACGCCAGTACTCAAATCTTTCTGGGTGCTCCGGGTAGGACTGCTGCCACGGGGAGGCATTGTTCACTTTTCTGTTGTTTTGTAGTAGCCTAAGGAAGCAGTGAGCAGTCACCGGGTCCAGGGTGACATTCGACTTATCTGCAATCACAAAAACATGAAATGTAAGGATGGAGTTTAATATCACTCCTAACAATAAGTTGTTTTTTCAGCGATCGTGGCATCAATGGGCTTCCACCAATCGCTACATTGTTTTGCAATCTGCTTCCGGTCTGGTGGCGGCTCCTTGCTGATGGAGATATTGCTACAGGATGGCTTTATGAGGTAGTAAAACCAACTCTGGAGCTGAGCAAGTACATTAAATGACAATTAACCCCCGGTGACCGCGCCTGGAAGAGCCTTAGGTACTGATACGGATAACAGGAGAGTGACCTAGATAGAACTGGGAGGATAAAGTTGCACACTGGAATATCAAGTCCTTCTCAGATATTTCCACTGCAGATGGGATCTCCTCCTCTGAAGTGATCCTCATGTACATTGATCAAAAAATTAAAGAGAAAATCACACATCGGATCTCAAACAAAAGTGAAGGTGAAAATCTTTACAGATATAAATTTTGCAACTTGTTGAGAACAAAGTGACTGGTCAAGGGATACCAAAGTCTTCACTCTAGGGCAAGTTATCAACCAAGACCAAAATCATCAACCGAGGGCTAGTCGCCCACTGAGTTGCCTAGCAAGTTGCCAAGTAAGTGATAGTCGCCGAGCAGATTTCCAAGCGAGTGATAGTCATCAGCAGAGACAAAAGAAAAAAACCTCATTAGGCTGCAGGTACCACCTCATGCTACAAGTAGTGATAAGGACATGAGGGGGAAAAAAAAGGCTAAAAAATGTAGAAGAGCTAGTCAGGAACGATCAGGAGAGGAGAAGTGTCTGCGGCCACCACCTGTAAAACTAGTTCTGGTTTTTCCACCCATTTTGGGGTTGTCTTGCTGATTCTCTCCAGTGTTCCTATAGGGACTGTCATTTCCCAATCTCTCCCCACCTGGATAGAACACTATCTCTAAGGTTTAATTAACTTAGAGTTATACTGTGATACAAGTGTTCCCTTATTTTTGAGCGGTGCTGTGTCCCCTATATTCCGAAGAGTGGATGGACATGGGGGATCAGAAAGGTGAAAGTGAAATTAGAGTTGGTGCTTATTGACAGAAGATCTGGACAGTTGGTAGTGTCAATGATCACTGGATGAGAGTCCCGAGAACCACCTCATACCTGACAGGCTCTCCTTTTAATTATAATTAGCCGACCTGGCGTGATGTCATCATTGAGGTGTGATGTTGCTCCAAATGCGGTAAAGTAGGAGGTTGTTCTCATGTCTCCCATCCAGAGACCACAGATTACTGACTTGTCAATTCAACGCCTCTCCCCAACTTCTACGGCTCCCATTGCCACATAAGACACGGGTGTGACTTCAGTATCTCAGGGTTAGTATTTTCTCATGAAATTTGCAAAATTCTAGCTTTTCAGATTAAAAATCTAAAGGGTTATTGGTTGCCAGGAGTGGACAGCACATCCGATCACTTACACTTCAGAAAGTCATCTCTCGTTGAGGGGTCAGGAGCCGTTATCTTGTGGTTTTTTGAAACAATTGCCGATACCATGGTCTTTATCTTGACGTCTTCTGCAAAAAAAAAATTTTTGAAAAAAAAACAAAACATTGACCTAAAATCATCATTGCAGATAAAAGTAATACGACAAGTCCTGCGCTCGAGGCGGCAAACCCCGACATGGGAATTAAATCTTTCCTATTCTCTGATATATTGGGACAATTCTATTATGTATGCGTTTCGACTTGGTGGAAAAAAGTAGATTTTTATTTAATATCTTGCAAAAATATATACAAGTCGTCATCATTCATTTTTGGGGTTTAGTTTTTGTTTTTTAGTTTCTGACAAAATAAAGATAAAATACACCTGGTAGCCACCAGGTGGCTGCAGTCTTTGATGTGCACATTAAATCGAATATCCTTTTTGACAATCTGTTTTGCAATTAACATTTGCATAAAGACTTGAACAATTTTTATACATATGTATGGCTATTAAAGTATTCACTCCCTTTGGGTGTGACTGCCGATTCGCACTATTCTTCTGATTTACTTGTCCTTTGTTTTCTTTCAAGGTCGTAAAATTAATTTATCAAATCACAATTTAAATATTTACTTCCCTGAACGTTTTGCCAGCAGCTTGTGTTCTAAGCTCAGGCCAAAGCTCTAGGTAAATTTATACTGTTGTACATGTTTTCTACATATTACAATTAGCTTTATGTCAATGGATTTAAAAAGGAAGCAGAGGGAATAAAGTCTATTTTTTTTGTTTTATTTTTTAAATCTGCCATATGGTTCCAGAGGTATGGGCCTTTTTCTTTAGTGCGGATTTTTATAGTCTTTCCTAAGCGGGCATTGCTCACAAGATAAGATTACGCAGCACAATCTATATACACCCCTGAGGATCCTGTGAGCAATGCCACCTCACCCTCATGGTAAAGACCATAAAAATTTGCATCAAACCAAAAGGCTCATATCTCTGGAGCTGTATGGTGGATTAAAAAAAATAAAATACATAAGAGGATCGGGACGATAAAATAAGTAAAACTGGCCACTTTTGACAAGTCAGCTTTGAAAAGCTAAAATGTTGTAGTGCAGAGGGTTATGAGCATTATAAACCAAGTTCTGCCCGTTTTATCACAGGAGTGATTGTTTCTACGGTGTCATCAATCCTGTGAGCGCTTCATAAATCAAGTCAGTCATGTAGGTGCGGCAGCCACTGACTTGATTTGTGATGAGCTCAGAGTGATGGTGACATGGTAGAAACACTCACTCCTGTGATAAAACAGGCAGGGAAACGTGTTATCTCAGAAAGCAGCAGTTGTGAACCCCTGCTGTGACGTCGGCATAAGGCCCCGTCACACATAGCGACACACCAGCGATCCCGACAACGATATGCACTTCTCAGGATCGCTGGTGTGTCGCTACTAGGGATGAGCTTTCCGATATTGCAATATCGGAAATCGGCTGATGGTGTGATCAGGCAGTATAAAAGGCTGTGGCTGCCATTTTAGCCTCACTCTACTGTGAAAGCAGATAGGGATAGGTTGCTGTTGGAGATAGGGAGAGATCTCGAATCTAATAGTGAAATTGCCGTTCTGAATCCATCAATTGAGATGAAGGCAGGGAGTAAGGGACGTCCCCGTGGCGGCCGCGGAAGAGGTGCATCAGCAGCTAGACATGGTGCACATCCAGAGCAAGCAGCAGGCCCAAGTCACTCAGCACCTACTTTCACCCGGCAGCAGTCATTTATGCGCAGCTTGTTAGGAGCACAGGGCCATAGGCTGATAAGAGAGGATCAAGTAGAAACCGTTGTTGGTTGGATGGCAGCTGAGGCATCCACCTCAATGAGCGCAGCATCCTCCCAGGACCTCTCCACCACATCGGGTCAGGCCACTGAAGACCAGCACCCATCTGCTTCTTCATCTCCCACTAAATTGCCCAGACATTCAGGAGGCCAGGAGCCAACCTTAATCCTCTTCTCAGAATCTGTTGGCTTGGAATCTGTGTGCCAGCCAGACAGCATTCCTGCAGCTGAAGAAGAGGTAGTGTGCACAGATGCGCAACCACTGTGTGTGTCTCAGGAAGAAGTGGAGGGTGGGCCAGTGCCCACAGGGACCAGACCCCAATCAGCAGATGATGATGAAACTCAGCTGCCAGTTTCTGCTGATGAAAGTGTATTGGATGACAAGGTCCTTGACCCATCATGGAATGCTGAGGGGCAGCAAGCAAATAGGGATAGCTCAGAGGAAGAGCTTGCAGGTGTGGCGCAGCGTGGCCGTCCACGTGGGAGAGGAAGAGGGAAAAATGTGTTGTCTGCTCCCTCAACTTCAGTACTCGTTAGGAGCAGGGCTCTTTTAAAGAGCACAAGGGATGCGCCCAAGAGTTGTGATGCATGGGCCTTTTTGACCAAGTTGCAGATGACGTTACAGTAGTCAGATGCAAGCTTTGTCGACAAACTGTGCAGAGAGGGAAGAACATCAGCAACCTTAATACCAATATGTTGATGCATGTCAGGAAGAGGCACCCTGTGGAGTGGCAGCATCACACCCAAGATGATTCGCCACCTGCAGCTGGTCCCCCACCTTCCATCTCTTCAGCCACCTCTTCCTCCAGCTCGCAAACAGCTGCTCCCGCTTCCTCGCCAGAATGCCAGGGTGCATCTGCAGGCAGCGTTGTATGGCGGCACACTGTCTGTACTTCGTCAGCATCAGCATCCCAATCGCTGGCATCCTCACACTCCCAATCCAGTGTGCAGCCATCTGTCACACAGGTGTGGGAGAAAAGGCGCCCGTACTCGGCAAACCACCCACGAGCCCAGGGCATGAATTCTCGCGTTGCCAAACTGCTTGCAGTGGAAATGCTACCATTCTGACTGGTGAGCAAGCCAACCTTTATCGATATGTTGGGGTTTGCAATCCCACAATACAGCGTTCCCAGCCGCTTCTACTTCAGCAGGCAAGCCGACCCCACTCTACAACAGCATGTGGAGCGTAAAATTAAGCAAGCACTACAAAATGCAGTTAGTAGCAAGGTCCACCTGACCACCGACGCGTGGACTAGTCTGCATGGCCAGAGACGCTACATTTCCATCACCGCCCATTGGGTAAATGTAGTTGAGCCTGGAACTGAAGTAGACAGTGCAAGTGCGCGGGTCCTGCCAATTCCACGGATTGCAGGCCTCTCCTCTGTACAAATTGACTCCTCCTCATACTCCTCGTCAAACTCAGACATGCCGTTTCTGGCTAGTACTCGTAGTGCATTTCGTCTCATTCACAGATGCGTTCTGCCTAGTACCGTCAGCTAGTGCCCATTTCCGTCACTGCCACTTTCACAGCATGCTGTGTTTCTGGGCAACAGTACCGCCAGCTGTACCTCGTTAGACCAAAGTGGAAAAAAAGGACGACAGATGCCAAACACCTATAGGCAGAAGCACAAGAGGCGGGATCCAGCCACGCCGGCTGTTTCGTGGCAGTGAAGTGCGGACACAGGTGCCTCCCCAAAAGGGTAAACAGAGTTCCAGCTGGCTCTCGGGAGTGCCCAAGGGCACGGGTACCTCCTGCTCCAAACCGTGTTTCGACAACGCTCGCTCTAACCCTAAGCCTTACCCTACTAACCATAAGCCCTAACCCTACCCCAACTAATCCTAACCCAAAGAAAAAACACCGCTGTTAAGAAGATGGCGACAAGTTTTCCTGCTACAGTTTTCGCTCTGTGCATTTTTCTAGTGATTTTTTTGCTCCTCTGCCTCTCCCCATTATCCTGAGGTGTTTCCCCTCCATTTTATCCATTATATAGCACTGTAGTGGTCATTTTGTAATTCCGATTTATTTCTCCCATTGACTTGCATTGATATCGGAAATTCCGATATCCGATATTTTTCCAATATCGGAAATCGGAATTCCGATACGATTTCAGGCAATATCACTCATCCCTAGTCGCTACATGATCGCTGCTGAGGGCGGCGCCTGGAAACCCGATGTGTACCTTGGTTACCAGCTGATTGCTGGTCTCCCGCCTGTCACACGCAGCAATGCGTGCCTGTCAGCAGGAGACCAACGATCAAAAAAAATGTCCAGGACATTCAGCGACTATCAGCGATACCCGGCAGGGGGGCTGATCGTCGCTGAATGTCACACACAGCGATATCGCTGGGGAGATCACTGTTGCATCACAAAACTAGTGACTCAGCAGCGATCTCGCTAGCGAGATCGCTGTGTGTGACGGGGGCTATACTCACTTATCATAAGTGACTTATGCTTCACCCTGACAGGAGCTGTGGTATGTGCAGGCAATAAACTGGAGCAACTCTGAGTGGGCGGGTACAGCCATTACACATTTAGAAGTTCTCAGCACAGGAGCATTTATTTTTAATTGATCAATTGTAGAACTTATTATTATTCCAACATCTATTGAATAAAATGTACTTTTTGCTCTTGGGACAACCTCTTTAAGGGCAATTCGACCCCCTTACCTTCCTTAGCAAACTCCTGAAGGTCATCAGTGTACGACGTCTGCAGGTCATTAATAACTTTTTTGGTGGAATCATTCACCACCTTTCTGATCCCCGACAGCTTGTCTATGAGTCCGATGTAAACGCTGGGGAGGGTGTCGTCTCCAGTCGCCTTCTTAAACTCACAATATTCCTGCGGAAACCATAAATAACGTGAGACATTAAAAAAAAAGTTAACAATTTCATAATTGGCATATATATGGGCAATTAATGAAATAACCCCAAGTACAGCATCAAAGCTGTATGTCCACCTTATACATACAGGAGATGTCAAAATATCATTTAAAAGTGACCCCTGACCACTTACAACCTATTTTTTTCCTCATTGTGTATTTATACAATTACATAAATCGTCAAAAACATTTAAAGGGGTGGTCCACTTTTTGGGGATAATTTTTCTTTTTACTTAAATGCGTATATTTTTTGCTAAAGAATTTTTTCAATTGGGTTTCCTTAAAAATTTTGAGCCGTTTATCTTCTACAGCCTCTGGGTTGCTTTTTAGTAAATCTCAGGCTGCAGAGTGGGTTAATTGAGAATCTGTCAGTGACCTTGTTCTGATAGTCCAAAGAGAGATCGTTTCTAACTCTTCTTGGTCTTTTTTTTTTTTTTTATCTCCTTTCAGCTGATTTGCAACCACGAACCATATCAAAATTGAATGTGCCAGGGAAACATGGAGACTTTAAGAGCCAAACATTGCAAAATTTTTGACAAAATCAAATTTCAAAAGTTATTAGCTGTTTTTTGAGAAGCTGAGTAAAATCCCACAGGGACTTCTCATTGCCTCGATGTTCACACATTTCATACCTGAAGGAAACAGAAGTCTCTCGAGTGATTTGCAATTCCCTCCACCTTGGCTTTTATCTTCCGAAGTTCGTTGCATTTCTGCTCCAAGTGGGTCTTAATACCATCGGCCTGGTTGATGGCCGCTCGCTCTCGTTGCTCCAGGAATTCCAGCACTTTGAAATGGGCCTTCTTCACTGCATCATGAAGTGCTTCGAACTGCAGATCTGTTGCTCGTTTTGCTTCCGCTACTGAGTTCTGGAAATACGCAAAAAGAGAGAATGGTTCTACAAAGATTCGGTAAAATTTGACACCAATGATCGCCTTGCCCAATAGTGAACCCATAACAAAAATTGATTGGAGCTTGGATATGTCATTAGAACATGAACTCCAACCAGACCAATTTGTTGTCATTTAGGACATTTGTTTTCAAAAGGTTTTTGCAGGACCCAGTTTTGGTGACTCTTGTGGGAATCCAGGAGAGTGTTCATAGTTTCAATTCTAGCATGGCAATGTCAATGAAATAGTTGACCATGTCCACCAAGACTCCCCTCCCCTTCTTAACTTTTTTACAATATGCCACCAAATTTGAAAGCAAGAGCCTTTACAAACTACCTCAAAAAGGTCTACACTGGCTCCAAAAACACCAGGTTTGACAGATTTCTATCCTTGATAGCTGCGATCCAATGTCATATTCCAAAGAAATCCACGTTTTTCTCAATATGTAAATGAGCCATTAAGATCTATGTGCTGGAAATAGATCTTCCTGGGAATCTGTCTCCAGAGCGGATTATAAATTAAAGGGGCGTTACCAATGAAACATGTAGATCAGGAGAGCAGACTGTCATTACATGGCTCACACCGGTTGCACCCCCTTTCATATAAACTAAGCTCTGGAAGCAGATTCTCTGATAAGATCTATGGGCCGGACATTGATCTAACAGCTCATTTACATATTCAAAAGAAATCCACATTTTTCTTAAGACATCGGATCGCAGCTATCAAGGTATCATTTTATTCAACTTTCTATGACCTACATGACCATGTAGATGGCATTGGAGGATTGATCCTACTGACAGATTACCTTTAAAGGTTGTCCAACAGTAAAATAAATATATTCATTTACTTTTTTTAAGCATAGATTATCTGAAAATAATCAAAGGCATACATACCTTCAAGTAGTCCCTCGGATCCAGCATAGGTTGTTCCAGAAGTCTGCACTGACACCAGAAGTGGTGTCTTCTCCAATCAGAAGTCACAGCATCGATGCAGCCTGTGATTGACTGCAGCAGTCAGGGGACTGCTGACGTTTCTTCAATGACATACTCCTTTAGTCACCTGATTGCTGCAGCCAATCACTGTCTACAATGGTGTCAATACATTGAAAAAGAGCAAAGAAAACTTCCGGAACCGGTGACACTTCTGGAGCAACCTCCGCTGGATCCTGGGAGGCAAGTGTGCCTCAGTTTGTTATTTTCAAATAATCTCTATCTCTGTTTTTCCTAGGAGAAGGTCTGCAGATGTCTTCAATTACAATACTGGACTTTTTCTCCAGAGAAAGTCTCATAAGGCCAAGTTCCCACAATGAGCTTTAGGTAAGTTTTTGATGTTGCAGATTTTCTGCAGCATTATTAAACCCATTAAGCAAGATGGGTTACTTGTATTTTTTCAAAAATACTCAGCATAAACAATTCACCAAAAACTCATCATGGGAACCTAGCCTTATGGACCACAATGAGAAACGAGTTAATAAAATTATTTGTAAGTTCAAAATTTCCAAAACATGGACGCTTTCTTCCAAAAACTGTAGCACACTTGGTGTGCTGATGTTTTTGGAAAAATGAAAAAAAAATTTAATTCTGTACAGCCCGTACAAATGTGGATTTTGACTACCCCTCATGTTCTGTTCAAGGTTTCGACAGATTGGCATATTTGGTCACTTTGGACTGGTCTCTCAAAGTTTGGCTGTCAGCCCTTGTGAGGTCGTCTCCATGGACAATTGTTCGGCTACCTGTATAGATGTTGTGTTTGCCTCCAATTTGATGATCGAATGTTCTGCACATTTCAGCTTCCAGTCGTATTCCGTGGCTAGCTCCTGAACTTCCAACTGGAGGAATGAAAGAGGATATAGGTTATTCACTGGTGCTTGCAAGAGTTTCCAATAAGGCATTTCAAAAGCATCTCCTAAGGAAATAGAGAAACATAAAAGAAGCTTCAACCACAAAATTCATCCTGCCCAGTCCCCCACGCAACAGAGGTACAAGATGAGAACGACGAAACGCAAATCTTAACCCATTCGCCGATTGGTAGGATTTTATCAATGGAGTTCTCGTGTGATCTTTCTTCAGGAGTGCAGCACCTCCTTACCTCTTGATTTCTCGCTTGCATAAAGGAGCATGAGGTTGACAGTTTGTGACAACAAGACCGTCACACCGCTGGCCCCAACGTAGTACTCTCAAATGCTGATATCAGAGATGGCTTTGTCGCAGTGGCTTCAGAGGAGGAGGAGTGTAGGGGGCTGAAGCTGACCAGATGTAGCATTCTGCCAGCTTCAGAGCAGCGCTTTCAAGCTGCAAAGCAAAGAGCTTGCAGGTGCTGCTCTCCTTTCTTACAAAAATGGCTAATACTGAGACTGCAGAGATGGTCGGTAATAGAGGCTACAAGATGTAAACTATACAATTAAAAATTCCTCCGTTCTTTTGAAATTTGACTCATTTAACAAGATGAGACAAAACTTTTACTGCGATGAGCGGATTGCTTCTCGTGTCTTCCATCCAGGTCAGTGCACTCTGGCCGTGGAAAGGAGCGGCATGCCTTTCCTGTGCTGCCGGGTTTCCCACTGCAGCGTTTGATTCGCCTGTCTGGAGTGCTGTCATCTGTGCATGCACACAGGTGATGTCTCGCCAGCTCGGCTAATCATAAGCAGAATCTTTTATCCAGGAGGGCTGGGCGCCAGTCTATGGCCAGAGACCTGGGCTTCGAGGAGTAATCTGCTCATCTCATTTTGGTCCCTGATCGGGATGATGAATTAGTGGCTAATTGGCCTGGAATAATGGTGGGAAACTCCACCCGAAACCAATTAAGTAAGCAGTTTCTAGTAATGATTGGCTGACTCATGCCCCAGTTACAGTATACATTTCCCTCTGACAGATTCATAGCTGGGCTTACCTTTCCCCAGGAGCAATGAATCGGTTCGGTGCCTTAGCCCTGCACTCACCAAGGCACAATGGCTTCTAAGCGCACCATTTGGCATCCAGCACCTGGGAAAAAAGCCCAGTAACCAGCCATCACCTACAGCTCTGCACTATGCTTATTACTACAAGTTAAAGGGCTGAGCCGGCACCTAAAATGTATTTTCTAACCATCTATTCCTATACTTTAACCACTTTTGTAATTTGCTTCATTACACAACACCGTATACTTCTGCCTATCCTGCTAATCTCTAGATGTGTTTTCATTGTACTTCCTGTGATCGTTTCATTTGAAAGGAGTCTCAAATGTGACGTCACAGGAGGTCGAGGCTGCACTTCCCAGCAATGTCCAATGCCTCTCCTGGAAGAGGACATCACTAGGGGACAGAGTTGCAGTTACTCACTAGATTCTTGCATCGCCGCCCCCTCTGAAGATGTCCTGGATTCCAGGTGGTGGACGCTGTGGGAGAGGCGAGTGCAGTGCCGACTCTCTGCTTCCATTGCCACCACAAAATCATCATCATTATAGAAGCTGTGAGTGCAGCGCCGTCCTATCTCTACCCCTGATGATGTCTTCTAAGGCCAGCTTCACATTAGCGTTCCTCAGAGGTGCGGAGGGCTGCGAACTTCCTCCGTGAAGCTCCGCCCACTGCCGCACCTCCTCCGGTTAGCTCCGCCTATGTCTGCATGCGACCTGCGTACCTATCTTTAACATTAGGTATGTAGGCTGTGCGGATGCCTCCGCATGCATCATTTTGACGATGCGGCGACCCGCGTCGAATGCATCGTGTTGGAATTTGCTTTGTTCGCTGCATCTAGTGGCGTTCCGTGAATAGAGCAGACTAAGCAGCAACTATGGGGCCCAGACAGGTGAGGGGGCCCACGACGGCCGCTGTCGTTTGGCAGCTCTGCTGTGCTGACACAGTACTATCTCCTTTAATTAAATATAAGCGACGGCCGGACACTGTAAACCCCCTTGAAGGTCCCCTTTCCTTGTTGTTTTCTGGTCAGCAGTTGGCTTAAGTCTCTGGCTGCATTTGCATAAGAAAGCCAGCCTGCAGCCAGAGACACGTGCATCACAGGAAGCAGAAAACATTCATAAGTTTCACTCGGGGAAGAGATACACAAGAAGGTGAGTCCTGCTGGCTGGGGTATGGGGTGGATTTTTTTGTTGAATGTGTCCCCTCACTGTGCTGGCACTTTATATTTACAATGGCTAGCCTCTGGCTGCACTTTGCACCTTAGGGAGTGAGGGGGTCCTGATTGCAGGCACTGTGGAGGGTGGAGGAGGGGGGCCCTGCATGCACTGCAGCCACTCTTCTGTACTCCTCACAATGCTTCTCCATTAGAGCTGGTTTCATGTGATTTAACCCCTGTACCACCACCAGGCAGGATGATGCTTCCTAGCTGTAGGTAAGACCTCCAGTCTATGTCCCACCACCAACTTCACTGTCAAGGTGTGCAACAATGCATGTCATGCAATACTAAAAATGTGCAATGCCCTGGAAATCATGGTGCAGCCAATAAATGTTACTAATTTATTCTGCTCCTTCACCCCAGAGGCATGCACCTGAGAGACAGCAATTACATGGGGCGTGCTGAGCTCATGAGGTGCCTGAGAGTGGAAGTTCTGCAGATGTTATGGAAGATATTGTGTGCGGCATTTCTGTGTCCCCTTACCTGTGATAAAATGTGTCTTGTAGTTTGTACACATGTTGGAACTTTGCATAGCTTACATACTCCAATCATTTCATATACAAAGATATGACATCCGTCTACCTGTCTTATATGATGCCATGAATGATGGGCATTGCTTGTACCTGCTGTCAGATTAGGTACCACACTTCTTACATCGGAGCACACTATGCAGCATGTTCCGTCAGGCTAGGTTCACATTTATACGCCTGCAGACTTAATGCGTTGGACGTATACATTAAAACGTATGCCATGCATCAACCTACGAATTTAAACAAGTACATTTGATACATATCGTACTTCCATCTTTGTCTCTATATGTTTTTTTTACTTAAAAAGAATTATTTTTTTCCATCCAGTTTTACTGGTGTCAACAGTCCCATCCCACTCCATTTTGGCATCAGTTCTGTGAGGAGGTGTCCAGAGTAGGGTTGAGCATTCCGATACTGCAAATATCGGGTATCGGCCGATATTAGCTGTATCGGAATTCCGATTCCGAGTTCCGATATTTTCGTCTTATCGGATACCGGAATCGGGATTGTCACTGTCAGTGTCCGTCGGTCGGGTCTGTCAGGAGTCAGCGGCACTTACCTGGTAGAAAATCTCCGGCGGTCACGGCCTGGACTGCTTCATGGCCGCCATCTTCTTTCCCCGGCGGACACATGCAGTTTCTCGCGATAACTGCAGTGACTGCTGGGTAATCCCGGCCGTAAAGCAGTCAGTCCGATGACGTCACCGCCGGGGAAGCAGGTAATCAGCTGTGCTGCGTTGCGATGACAGGCTCTGCCTGTCATTGCGATGTAGCAGAGTTGGATCGTCGTGGGACTGTCGTTACTATGGACTGCGTCGGACAGGTGGTATACTGTTGGTTTGTTTTTTTTCTTTTTTTACAGGAGATCGATGGCGTCGCAGGAATGAGAGTACAATAAAATTAATGAAAACTGTGTTGTCTCTTTTATTTCATTAAAAGACTTTTTTCTTGCTTTGTCTTTTTTTTAAACATTTAATAACTTTGGGATTAATAATGGATCGGTGTCTTATTGACGCCTCTCCATTATTAACCGGGCTTATTGTCACCGTGCAATCAACGGTGACATTAACCCCTTATTACCCCGCTTGCCACCGCTACAGGGCAAGTGGGAAGAGCCGGGTAAAGTGCCACAATTGGCACATCTTTTGATGCGCCAAATGTGGGGCTGCTGTAGCCTGGTATTATCAGGCTGTTGAGGGCCAAAATCCATGGGCCTTGACAGTCTTTTAATACCAGGCCGCAGCAGTCTGCATTTTACTTGGCTGGTTAACAAAAATAGGGGGGATCCCCACGCCGTTTTTTTTTTCGAGGGGATCCCCTATTTTTGTTAACCAGCCAAGCTAAGCAGACTGCTGTGGCCTGGTATTATCAGGCTGGCAAGGTCCATGGATATTGGATCCTTACCAGCCTGAAAAACCAGGCCTCAGCGGTCTGCTTCATCTGGCTGGTTAACAAAAATAGGGGGGACCCCACGCCAATTTTTTTCGAGGGGATCCCCTATTTTTGTTAATCAGCCAAGATATGCAGACTGCTGTGGCCTGGTATTATCAGGCTGGCAAGGTCCATGGATCTTGGCTCCTTAACAGCCTGAAAATCCAGGCCTCAGCGGTCTGCTTCATCTGGCTGGTTAACAAAAATAGGGGGGACCCCACGCCATTTTTTTTTCGAAGGGAACCCCTATTTTTGTTAATCAGTTCCCTCTGACGTCACTGATGGTGTCCCTGGCTGACCTGAAGTGAAAGTGGAAAGCAATCAATTAAGCTTTCCACTTAAGGGCCCGTCTCACATAGCGATATCGCTACCGAGATCGCTGCTGAGTCACTAGTTTTGTGACGCAGCAGCGAGCTCACCAGCGATATCGCTGTGTGTGACATTCAGCGACGATCAGCCCCCCTGCCGGGTATCGCTGATCGTCGCTGAAATGTCAGGACCTTTTTTTGATCGCTGGTTTCCCGCTGACAGGCACACATCGCTGCGTGTGACAGGCGGGAGACCAGCGATCCGCTGGTAACCAAGGTACACAGCGGGTTTCCAGGCGCGGGGCTGTGCCTAGAAACCCGCTGTGTACCTTGGATACCAGCGCCCTGATGCAGGGAGCTGGTATCCAAGGTACACAGCGGGTTTCCAAGCGCTGCGCGGTGCCTGGAAACCCGCTGTGTACCTTGGTTACCAGCGGATCGCTGGTCTCCCGCCTGTCACACGCAGCGATGCGTGCCTGTCAGAGGGAAACCAGCGATCAAAAAAAGGTCTTGACATTTCTGCGACGATCAGCGATACCCGGCAGGGGGGCTGATCGTCGCTGAATGTCACACACAGCGATATCGCTGGTGAGCTCGCTGCTGCGTCACAAAACTAGTGACTCAGCAGTGATCTCGGTAGCGATATCGCTATGTGAGACGGGCCCTTAAGCGATGTTACCCGCAGTGTCGCTGTCCCAGATCGCTGCCTGAGCTGCCTGTTTGGCAGCTCAGCAGCGATCATGTAGCGATACACCAGCGATCCTGACAAGTGCATATCGTTGTCGGGATCGCTGGTGTATCGTTATGTGACACCCAGCCTTTACTCTCCTGTCAGGCAGGAGAGGAACTCATTCATTTGGGGTTTACTGTGAGGCTGCAGCATTAGCTGCGGTCCCTGCAGTAAACATTAACCCTTTCTGAAGGATTACACCGTGGGACCTGACTGTGCATGGGATAGGTAAGAATAATTTTGCTTTTTTATTTTATTTTTATTACAGGAAATGGTTTTTGCAGTAAAATAAAAGATGGTCAAAAACATGTGTCTTTATTTCATTAAAATGATTTTTAATTACAGTGTGTGTGTTTTATTTTTATTTCATGCAATAGGATTAATAATTGATAGTTGTCTAATTGACAGCTCTCAATTATTAACCTGGCTTAAGGTCACCTTTCAATAGCAAGGTGGCTTTAACCCCATATTAACCCATTCGCCACCGCTACAGGGCAATGGGAATAGACGGGCAAAGTGCCAGAAAGGGCGAATCTAATTATAGATTTGTCTTTCCTGGGGTGTCTGGGGGCAGATGTTAGTAGCCGGGGGGGGGACAAAAATAATGGTCCCTCTCTGGGCTATTATTATCTGCCCCCACTCACTGGCTTTGTCTGTCTGGTTGCGAAAATAGGGCGGGAGCCCACGCATTTTTTTTCAGCAATTTTACACCTCATATATATATATACATGTCATTGAATTTGTGACACATATATATATATATATTTATATTTGTAGTTCATACACTTCTACATAGTATAATAGCCGCTAATTCAATTGCCAGCTTTTGTGAAAATGCAGAACCCGACATGAAATGACACTTGGTGTACATAGGGTTAACCATGTCTTTTCATGTCCTTTGCTATCTAATTTGCACAAACAATTAAATCAGACTATGTGTGCAAAATTTCACACCTGTAGGGGTTAATTAAAGGTGTAAATTCGTAGCAAAAAAGTCCGGTTTTTTTTACAACGAATTTACACCTTTAATTAACCCCTACAGGTGTGAAATTTTGCACACATAGTCTGATTTAATTGTTTGTGCAAATCAGATAGCAAACGACATGAAAAGACATGGTTAACCCTATGTACACCAAGTGTCATTTCATGTCGGGTGCTTCTGTCTTTTCACTGAAGCCGGCTTTACCCGGCAATTAAATCAGAGGATATTTTACTATGTAGAAGTGTATAAACTATACATATATGTATATATATATATGTCACAATGACATGTATATATATATATATATATGTATTCTATGTGTGTATATTTAGTGTTTACAAGGAAAGAATGGGGTTTTTTTAGTTGCGATATTTTGTTCCCATAGACTTACATGGGACTTCCGGTATCGGTATCGGGTATCGCCGATATTTTAGTGTTATCGGCGCTACCATTCCGATTCCGATACTGTCACACGCAGCGATGTGTGCCTGTCAGCGGGAAACCAGCGATCAAAAAAAGGTCCTGACATTTCAGCGACGATCAGCGATACCCGGCAGGGGGGCTGATCGTCGCTGAATGTCACACACAGCGATATCGCTGGTGAGCTCGCTGCTGCGTCACAAAACTAGTGACTCAGCAGCGATCTCGGTAGCGATATCGCTATGTGAGACGGACCCTTAAGTGGAAAGCTTAATTGATTGCTTTCCACTTTCACTTCAGGTCAGCCAGGGACACCATCAGTGACGTCAGAGGGAACTGATTAACAAAAATAGGGGTTCCCTTCGAAAAAAAAATGGCGTGGGGTCCCCCTATTTTTGTTAACCAGCCAGATGAAGCAGACCGCTGAGGCCTGGATTTTCAGGCTGTTAAGGAGCCAAGATCCATGGACCTTGCCAGCCTGATAATACCAGGCCACAGCAGTCTGCATATCTTGGCTGATTAACAAAAATAGGGGATCCCCTCGAAAAAAATTGGCGTGGGGTCCCCCCTATTTTTGTTAACCAGCCAGATGAAGCAGACCGCTGAGGCCTGGATTTTCAGGCTGTTAAGGAGACAAGATCCATGGACCTTGCCAGCCTGATAATACCAGGCCACAGCAGTCTGCATATCTTGGCTGATTAACAAAAATAGGGGATCCCCTCGAAAAAAATTGGCGTGGGGTCCCCCCTATTTTTGTTAACCAGCCAGATGAAGCAGACCGCTGAGGCCTGGTTTTTCAGGCTGGTAAGGATCCAATATCCATGGACCTTGCCAGCCTGATAATACCAGGCCACAGCAGTCTGCTTAGCTTGGCTGGTTAACAAAAATAGGGGATCCCCTCGAAAAAAAAACGGCGTGGGGATCCCCCCTATTTTTGTTAACCAGCCAAGTAAAATGCAGACTGCTGCGGCCTGGTATTAAAAGACTGTCAAGGCCCATGGATTTTGGCCCTCAACAGCCTGATAATACCAGGCTACAGCAGCCCCACATTTGGCGCATCAAAAGATGTGCCAATTGTGGCACTTTACCCGGCTCTTCCCACTTGCCCTGTAGCGGTGGCAAGCGGGGTAATAAGGGGTTAATGTCACCGTTGATTGCACGGTGACAATAAGCCCGGTTAATAATGGAGAGGCGTCAATAAGACACCGATCCATTATTAATCCCAAAGTTATTAAATGTTTAAAAAAAAGACAAAGCAAGAAAAAAGTCTTTTAATGAAATAAAAGAGACAACACAGTTTTCATTAATTTTATTGTACTCTCATTCCTGCGACGCCATCGATCTCCTGTAAAAAAGAAAAAAAAACAAACCAACAGTATACCACCTGTCCGACCCAGTCCATAGTAACGACAGTCCCACGACGATCCAACTCTGCTACATCGCCATGACAGGCAGAGCCTGTCATCGCAACGCAGCACAGCTGATTACCTGCTTCCCCGGCGGTGACGTCATCGGACTGACTGCTTTACGGCCGGGATTACCCAGCAGTCACTGCAGTTATCGCGAGAAACTGCATGTGACCGCCGGGGAAAGAAGATGGCGGCCATGAAGCAGTCCAGGCCGTGACCGCCGGAGATCTTCTACCAGGTAAGTGCCGCTGACTCCTGACAGACCCGACCGACGGACACTGACAGTGACAGTGACAATCCCGATTCCGGTATCCGATAAGACGAAAATATCGGAACTCGGAATCGGAATTCCGATACAGCTAATATCGGCCGATAACCCGATATTTGCAGTATCGGAATGCTCAACCCTAGCTCTGACTGCACTTTGCACCTTAGGGAGGGGGGCCCGGCTGCATGCACTGTGGAGGGTGTAGGGGGCCCTGCATGCACTGCAGGTGTGTGTGTGTGTGGAGTTAAGAGCACCTGTTTTTTTTTTGGGGGGGGGGCCCATTCAGACTTTTGCTATGGGGCCCCATGATTTCTATGTACGCCCCTGGCTGCATCGTCAAAATGGCGCATGCAGCGGCATCCGCAAACATCCGCGCGGCCTGCGTACCTAATGTTAAAGATAGGTACGCAGGCCGCATGCAGACGTAGGCGGAGCTGACCAGAGGAGGTGCGGCAGTAGGCGGAGCTTCACGGAGGAAGTCTGCAGCTCAGAGGAACGTTAGTGTGAAGCTAGCCTTACACAGAAGCTACAGAGGCGGTGGTAGAAATGGAGAGTCGGCGCTGCACTCACATCTCCCGCAGCATCCATCACCCAGTACATCTTCAGAGGTAGTCAAGCCAAGAAACTGTAGTAAGTAACTGCAGCGCTGCACCCTGATGAAGTACTGTTCCAGGAGGTGTGATTGACACTGTGGGGAGTTAGTGCAGCCTCAGCCACCTGTGACATTACGTTTGAGACTCCTCAAACGAAATGGAGCGCCCGCCAGGGCAGTGGGGATACTCTGTACTGGGCGGCTTCTTAAAGGGGAAGTGTCAAAGCGGCAGTGACCCGGTCCATGGCCCTGGGCAGCCAGTAAAAGGGGATATTTACAGGGGACAAATAAAGAGTTTGTAAAGTGTTCGTGACGCCACCTGTGGTATTCGGCAATAGGGATGTTAGCCGACGCTTTGGATGCAGTCCTATGGGACAGTTGGTGATGCAACAGAGTTGGTGAAGCTACCCACAGGTGAAGCTAAGTCCCAGGGCAGATGTAATATAAGGTGGATGGTAATGATGTAGTATTTGGCAAGGGATGTAGCAGTGTTGAGTGGGTGTTGTAGGAAGAACTTGAGAAGACACAGTCAGGTGCAGTTTCCAAAGCTATACTCACAGTTCTGGCTGCAGCCCAGATGCCCGCTTGGTGCTCTGTCCTCCAGGTGAGGGGTCCAGCAAACTCCCAGATAGATCAGGATACACCTTTCCAGGACTCCTTTAAGTGTGTGCCTTTCCTGGCCGTCTTACTGTGTTGGTTTCTCGCCTCTTCTACCCAACACCTCACAGTCAGTGTCCCAGGCCAGCAGCCGCGGACCCTGTAGGGAAACGTTCTCTCTCTGCGTTCCCTTGCTCCCTTTCTGGCGAAGATAACTATGGCTTGTGGCTGCAACACCTAAAGGTGCCTCTGCCTCCGGCTTGCCAGCTGAGTCTGACAATTATTCCACTGGACTAGGGGGCCGGTACCCCACTGAGACCTGGTCTCTCCACCATTGGAATCGGGCCCCACGGGTGGAATCCTCACTACACATGCCTCTGAGACCCCTTCTACTCCCCTCTGGGAGCTTCTTTCTGTCTCTTTTCTTCTGCAGCTCCTCCTGACAGGGAGCTGCTTCACCACATGTCTGTTACTTTCACTTTCTCCTCACGTTCTGCCTAACTCTTCACTGATCTTCCCCCTCTCCTTCTGTTACACTCCACCCACCCTAACACCCTTTCCTACCCAGCAGGGATGACAGAAGTCCCAGCTACTGTAGAATGTGTGGGGTGCGAATGTCGGAGTCCAGTGGGGTGTTCCCTCCTTACCTGAGAGTGGGGTATCACACCTCTGGATGAGGTGCATTACCTTTGTGGCAACTGAACCCTCAGGGGCGCCACAGAAACGTCACAGAAAATTAAGTAAGAGAAACAAATTGGGGGATTAGGTAGATAGGAAGGAGTGTAGGCGAGAGGAGAATGTAATTTAAAAAAAAAAAGCCATTTTCAGAGGAAAAATACGTGTAATTATCACATAGCGCTACGGTTTGATCAAACAGTTTTAACATAGTCACAGGGGCGGGCTGGGCCGGGTGGCAGGGAGGCAATTGCCCCCGGGCCGCTCCCTCTGGCGCGCTGGGGCCGGGAGCTTTCTCTGAGCTGTGTGCACCTGTTGGCTGGCTGCGCAGCTCCTGCTTGGTTGTAGCTAGACTGCATGGGCTCCCTGCATGTGTGGAGCCCAGCTGTGCTAGGATTCCCACATCTCCTGGAAGAGTGCACTGAAGGATTTAACCACTAGAGGTCCCAATGCATACACACACCTTCACCCATCCCCTAAGACCTCAAGAGGGAGCCGGATAGGCATATAAAAGGAGGGTGAAGACAGGAAAGAGAGTCAGTCAGATTAGAGTTCTGCTGAGTGCAGTGTACAGTGCAGAGCAGAAGGCTGCAGTCTGCAGCAGAGAGACTGCAGAGCAGTTCAGTTCAATAGAGTGGAGTCTAGTAGAGTGGAGTTGAATCCATTTCAGTCTAGTCAGAGCTGAGACAAGTGAGTAGTTTGCAGACGGAGCAGACGAGTGGAGTTTGCAGTAAGGGACTCCATAGCTCAAGTTGAGAGCTGGGAGCGTGCCGACGCTCTGAGAGCAGCGAAGAGGCAGCCCACCAACTGCCAGTGTGTGTAATCGTGTGAGGGCCCCGAGTAGGCCGAAGGCGAGTGGAAAGAAGTAAAAGAGGCAGAGGAGCCTTCATAGCTCACCTCAACAAGTATTTACGGGACGCCGGGGTCCGAGCCTATAGGGATCTCCACGACCCATTAGGAGAACACCGGAGTTCTTGGAGGACTACAGGTCCCAGGAGCACCACAGAGCTGATACGTAACTGGGCCAGGAGGACGGAGTCAGGCAGTGCACTGCCAGCAAGGACTGTGTACTTCAAGAAAAGGTTCAACCACAAGGTCAACCAGGTGCAGGACGGAGACTAAGTTAGGCCCTGTTACATGAAGGCCAGGACTTCATTACAGAAAGACAAGGAACAGGAGGCCACACACCTACTCAGTGGGAGAATCTGGATGTGCACCCTTCACCCTACAGTGCTCCGGGATGTGCCTGCAACATCTTCAGTAAAGGTACCAAAGTGACTTGTGTGTGTGTCCCTCTTCTTACCCCTAACTGCCAGGTTACCCTCCGTCCTGCATCCCTCCCATCTATCTGCCCTGAAGGACTCAGCCTCACCTGTGGGAGGCCTAACACCTATAGCTGCACAACACCAACCCTTCAGTGGATCTGCACCGCAGCGCTGGTCACCCTGACCAGGTACCACAGGTGGCATCACGAACCCCCATACCAACATTCAATTCCCCTGTAAATATCCCACATTTATAGGTGAGTGCCCAGGGCCACGGACCGAGCTGTGCTGCCGTGACATCCCCCATAAAAGTTAATATGCTAGGATCCAAGTACCCCACTGCTCTGGGAGGGCGGCTCACATGTACTGTCTACAGCCCATACATTCTAGCTGTCGCTCAGCAGTGAATGTGCTAGACTGTATGGGCTCCCGGCAGGTCCTCTCAGCAGCCCATACATTCTAGCTGCTTCACTGCTGAAAATGATACAATGTACAGGCTCCTTCCAGCGTCTACCGTGACAAGAAGAGGAGCTGCGCCTGCTGGAGATCGCTTGTGAGGTAAGTATGAAAAACGTTTTTTTTTTTTCTTTATAAAATGAATTAAATGGGCGAGGGGGCTGCAAATGATGGAGGGGGTGCTGCATATGATGGAGGGGGTGCTGCAAATGATGGAGGGGGTACTACAAATGATGGAGGGTGTGCTGCATATGATGGAGGGGGTGCTACAAATGATGGAGGGGGTACTACAAATGATGGAGGGGGTGCTGCAAATGATGGAGGGGGTGCTGCAAATGATGGAGGGGGTGCTGCAAATGATGGAGGGGGTGCTGCAAATGATGGAGCGGGTGCTGCAAATGATGGAGGGGGGCTGCAAATGATAAAGGAGATGCAAATGATGAAAAGGGGGCTGCCAATGATGGAGGGGGTGCTGCCAGTGATGGAGGGGGGTGCTGCAAATGACGGACGGGGGTGCTACAAATGATGGAGGGGGGCGGCAAATGATAAAGGGGCTGCCAATGATGGAGGGGGGCTGCAAATGATAAAGGGGGGCTGCAAATGATGGAAGGGGTGCTGCAAATGATGGAGGGGTGCTACAAATGGAGGGGGTGCTACAAATGATGGAGCGGGCTGCAAATGATGTGAGGGAGGGGACAGGGAACTGCACATGAACGAAAGGGGACTGCACATGAAGTGGGGGAGAATGGGGGACAGCGAATGATGAAGTGAGGGACGGGGACAGCAATTGAATTGAATGTGGGGGAAGGAAAGAGCAAATGAGGACCTGGGGAGAGCAAATAATGATGAATTTTCAGAGTGGTGGGAGTAAATGATGTACTGAATGTGGGGGGAGAGCAGTTGATAATGAATTGAGGGTGGGGGTGGAAGAGAGAGAAGACATGACAATGAATTGGGGTGGAAGGGGCATGTAAATATAATGAATCCGGGGAGCCGGAGGCACATAGTGGAGGACGTTGAGGATGCAGTGACTGGTAATGAATTGGGGGAACAGTACAGGGGCTAATTAATGTATATATTTATTAGGTGGGGAAAATGGCTATTTATAGTTGGTGGGGAATTATAATTTATATTTGGAATGGTGGATTGCATAATAACCAATTATATATTAATGGTGGGTGCACGTCTGTATTCAGATGTGTAGTGTAGAAGAAAGTGAAAAAGGGGGGAATGTGCTCTGGAAGCAGAGCTCTAGGTAATGTGTTATTTTATGCAGAGACGAGTCCTGGCTGGAAGAAATGATGATGGTCTGCACTGCATGAAAAAGAAAAGTAAAGATGAGGGACTTCAGCTAGAGACATCACTGGTGAGTCAGTGTGTTACCTGTACACTGACACTATACACTCTATTACATGTTCACTGAACACTATATACAGAGCTCCTGTGTATAATGTCACTGGTGATCAATGTATTACCTGTACACTGATACTATATGCATAGCTCCTCTGTATAATGTCACTGGTGATCATTGTGCTACCTGCACACTATATACTATATGCAGGGCTTCAGTGTATAATGTCACTGGTGATCACTGTATTACCTGTACACTATACACTATATACAGAGCTCCTGTGTATATCACTGGTGATCACTGTATTACCTGTACACTGACCCTATATACAGAGCTCCAGTGTATGGCTACAGGTTGGTCGTATGGGGAGACATGCACTTTGGGGCTTGGGCCCTTGATCTTTAAGGACCCTAGCAATGCCCCTGCCATACTGTGTGTCTACATGTCCGTTATCTCTGCAGTAAGCTCGGTTCTGCTCCCATATCTCTGTAGTAAGCTCTGTTCAGCTCCCGCATCTCTGTAGTAAGCTCAGTTCTGCTCCCATAGCTCTATAGTAAGCTCCGTTCTGCTCCCATATCTCTGTAGTAAGCTCCGTTCTGCTGCTATATCACTGTGATAAGCTCTGTTCTGCTCCCATATCTCTGGAGTAAGCTCCGTTCTGTTCCGATTTCTCTGGAGTAAGCTCAGTTCTGCTCCCATATCTCTGTGGTAAGCTCGGTTCTGCTCCCATATCTCTGTAGTGAGCTCGGTTCTGCTCCTATATCTCTGTAGTGAGCTCTGTTCTGTTCCCCTCTCTATGTAGTAAGTTCGGTTCTGCTCCCATATCTCTGTAGTAAGCTATGTTTTGCTCCCATTTCTCTGTAGTAAGCTTGGTTCTGCTCCCATATCTCTGTAGTAAGCTCCGTTCTGATCCATATCTCTGTAGTAAGCTTGGTTCTGCTCCCATATCTCTGGAGCAAGCTCCGTTCTGCTCCCATATCTCTGGAGCAAGCTCCGTTCTGCTCCCATATCTCTGGAGCAAGCTCCGTTCTGCTCCCATATCTCTGGAGCAAGCTCCGTTCTGCTCCCATATCTCTGGAGTAAGCTCCGTTCTGCTCCATATCTCTGGAGTAAGCTCCGTTCTGCTCCCCATTCATCTCTGGAGTAAGCTCCGTTCTGCTCCCATATCTCTGGAGTAAGTTCCGTTCTGCTCCCATATCTCTGGAGTAAGCGCGGGTTCTGCTCCCATATCTCTGTGGCAAGCTCGGTACAGCTCTCAGATCTCTGGAGTAAGCTCAGTTCTGCTCCCATATCTCTGTAGTAAGGTCCTTTCAGATCCCTTTTCTATGTAGTAATCTTGGTTCGTGCCTATGTAGAGGGCCTATGTAGTCAGCTTGCTTCTGTACAGTATCTATGTAGGCAACAAGCTTGGTTCTGCTCCCATATATATGCAGCTAGCTCGTTCTGCTCCCATATCTCTGTAGTGAGCTCGGTTCTGCTCCTATATCTCTGTAGTGAGCTCTGTTCTGTTCCCCTCTCTATGTAGTAAGTTCGGTTCTGCTCCCATATCTCTGTAGTAAGCTAGTTTTTGCTCCATTTCTCTGTAGTAAGCTTGGTTCTGCTCCCATATCTCTGTAGTAAGCTCGTTCTGATCCATATCTCTGTAGTAAGCTCCGTCTGATCCATATCTCTGTAGTAAGCTTGGTTCTGCTCCCATATCTCTGGAGCAAGCTCCGTTCTGCTCCCATATCTCTGGAGCAAGCTCCGTTCTGCTCCCATATCTCTGGAGCAAGCTCCGTTCTGCTCCCATATCTCTGGAGCAAGCTCCGTTCTGCTCCCATATCTCTGGAGCAAGCTCCGTTCTGCTCCCATATCTCTGGAGTAAGCTCCGTTCTGCTCCCATATCTCTGGAGTAAGCTCTGTTCTGCTCCCATATCTCTGGAGTAAGCTCGTTCTGCTCCCATATCTCTGGAGTAAGCTCCGTTCTGCTCCCATATCTCTGGAGTAAGTTCCATTCTGCTCCCATATCTCTGGAGTAAGCGCGGTTCTGCTCCCATATCTCTGTGGCAAGCTCGGTACAGCTCTCAGATCTCTGGAGTAAGCTCAGTTCTGCTCCCATATCTCTGTAGTAAGGTCCTTTCAGATCCCTTTTCTATGTAGTAATCTTGGTTCGTGCCTATGTAGAGGGCCTATGTAGTCAGCTTGCTTCTGTTACAGTATCTATGTAGGCAACAAGCTTGGTTCTGCTCCCATATATATGCAGCTAGCTCGTTCTGTTCCCATATCTATGTACCAGCCTGTTTTTAATGCCTGTTATCTCTGCTGCTTTAATGCAGTGGCCAGAGATAATCAGGGCAAAAGCACCACAACTGGAGGGCCGCTGCCTTGTGATTGCCCCCAGACCCAAAAGTGCCAGCCAGCCCCTGCATAGTCACAAACTGCAACATCCCTGTACACAGAGCATTCGGTCTCATCCGAACCTTCTCCTTATCCGGGGACTCCGACATTTAGGGTATGTGCACACATTGCGGACTCGTCTGCGGATTCGCAGCGGATTTTGCCCTGCGGATCTGCAGCAGTTTTTCTAGGGATGTACAGTACCATGTTATCCTATGGAAAACAAAAACCGCTGTGCACATGCTGCGGAAAATGCCGCGTGGAAACGCAGCGGTTTTTTTCCGCAGCATGTCAATTCTTTGTGAGGATTCTGCAGCGTTTTTACACCCATTCCATTATAGGAATCCGCAGGGGCAGAGAGCAATATCTTAGATTATAAGATGTGAGATAGAATTGTGCCAGGAGCCTAAATATCAAAAGTGACATTTAAGGGGTTTTCCACTATTCCAAAAAGATGGTTACCAAATTATAGAACTCATGCAAAATAACAAGAATCTAATAGAAGTCACCTTTAAGTGCTCCAGCGAGGACTTGCTGCCGTTTCTGTGTTAGAGTTTCGGCTACAGCAGTGACATCACATCACATTGACAGCTTACGTCACCACTGCAACCTGTCACTCAGCTCCACGGCTCGGACGATATAGACGACATGAGCCAGGTAGGGTAAATATTAATCGGATATTGTTATTTTATATGAGTTCAGTCATTTGGGGACCACTGTTTAAAAATGGAAAATCCATGTAAAGGGAATCTGTCAGCAGGTTTTTGCTATGTAATCTGATTCAGCATGAAGTAGGGGCAGAGACCCTGATTAATGTGATGTGTCACCAAGTTTCCTGCGTGCAGCAGTTGTAATAAAATCAGTTTTCTCTGCTGCAGATCTAGCAGAGTTCGGAATATTGAGCGCTGTATAGCCCCGCCCACTACACTGATCAGCAGCTGTCTGTGTATTGACTGAAAGCTGATAATCAGTGGTGGTGGCGCATGGACCAGGAGGCACAAGACACCTAGTCCTGTCATGATAATCTCCTGCTGATAATACACTGATTTTTTTTTTATTGAAAAACAAAACCACAGCCTAGTATGTGATACATCGCTGGAATCAGGCTCTCTGCCCCTACATAATTCTGCTCTCAGATTACATAGAAAAACCCTGGTGACAGTATTTGTTGTTTTTTTATTAAAGGATTTTTTTCAGGAAACACACAATACTCAATCATATGAAGCAACAATTGGGTATTAGTGTCCTGACAAGGTAAATTAGTTTTTAAGCATGTTTATGTATATGACTAGCAGTGCATGCTTTTGCAAAGTGTTATTGTAGTTATATTCTTATACACAGGGGGCAGTATTATAGCAGTTATATTCTAGCACATAGGGGCAGTATTATAGTAGTTATATTCTTGTACATAGGGGTGGTATTATAGTAGCTATATTCCTGTACATAGGAGCAGTATTATAGCAGTTATATTCTTGTACATAGGGGGCAGTATTGTAGTAGTTATATTCCTGTACATAGGGGGCAGTATTATAGTAGTTATGTTCCTGTACATAGGGGGCAGTATTATAGTAGTTATATTCTTGCACATAGGAGCAGTATTATAGTAGTTATATTCTTGTACATAGGAGCAGTATTATAGTAGTTATATTCTTGTACTTAGGGGGCAGTATTATAGTAGTTATATTCTTGTACATAGGAGCAGTATTATAGTAGTTATATTCTTGTACTTAGGGGGCAGTATTATAGTAGTTATATTCTTGTACATAGGAGCAGTATTATAGTAGTTATATTCTTGTACATAGGAGCAGTATTATAGTAGTTATATTCTTGTACTTAGGGGGCAGTATTATAGTAGTTATATTCTTGTACATAGGAGCAGTATTATAGTAGTTATATTCTTGTACATAGGAGCAGTATTATAGTAGTTATATTCTTGTACTTAGGGGGCAGTATTATAGTAGTTATATTCCTGTACATAGGGGGCAGTATTATAGTAGTTATATTCTTGCACATAGGAGCAGTATTATAGCAGTTATATTCTTGTACATAGGAGCAGTATTATAGTAGTTATATTCTTGTACATAGGGGGCAGTATTATAGTAGTTATATTCTTGCACATAGGAGCAGTATTATAGCAGTTATATTCTTGTACATAGGAGCAGTATTATAGTAGTTATATTCTTGTACATAGGGGGCAGTATTATAGTAGTTATATTCTTGCACATAGGAGCAGTATTATAGTAGTTATATTCTTGTACATAGGAGCAGTATTATAGTAGTTATATTCTTGCACATAGGGCAGTATTATAGTAGTTATATTCTTGTACACAGGGACTGTATTATAGTAGTTATATTCTTGTACATAGGGGGCGTATTATAGTAGTTATATTCTTGTACATAGGGGGCAGTATTATAGTAGTTATATTCTTGTACATAGGGGGCAGTATTATAGTAGTTATATTCTTGTACATAGGGGCAGTATATAGTAGTTATTCTGTACAAGGGAATATTAGAGTTATGCAGAATATAGGGGGCAGTATTATAGTATATATTCTTGTTCATTGGGGCAGTATTTATATAATTTCATAAATTTGCCACCTTAAACATTTGAACTTCACCTTCATCTCTGGGTTTGCGGATATAGATAATTACAGTAATTTTTCCTGTGAACAAGAATCAACATGTCAGGCGTTGTCATCCTGACACATCCTGCACACGCTTGTTCAGGTATCCATAAATTTTAGAACATTTTGACATTGGGAAATTTATACTTATCTAACCACTCACATACCTGAAATGTTAAAAAAAAAAATTTATAAAGTGCATCTTATGATATATTTGATTAAAAAAAAAACTGCTGTGTGAGACACAGACCCTATTCCTTCCATGTGTTTTGGGGGTGCCACCTGTTGACATAGCGCTGATTGCAGTGACATAACTACAAGGGCAAATAGAGAGAATTGTGAACAATAAGAATTCTTCCATGTAACAGTTGACGAGTCCCATTTTGCACGGTTTGGGACCGCCAACATTCATTTTTTTTAGGTCTTACCTCCACCTGCTTTCTTGCTTTCACACAAGGAATTGGGTCATGGTCTTTGTGGTCTTCCGTGGCACACTCTTCACAAATACACATCAGGTGCTCCTTACAGAACCACTCCAGGGGTTTATTGTGGATGCTGCAGGATCTCAAGGAGGCTTCATTCACAGGGGGCACCAGCTGATGGGAGAGCAGCTTGGGGTTATCTATGTGGGGTCTGAGGTGGGCAGCGCAGTAATTGACCATGCACGTAAGACAAGTCTTCAAAGCCTTCACTTTGGTCTCCATGCAGAAGTCACACCAAACCTCGTCACCAGTCAGCGCCTCAATTTTCTCCGTGGATGGATCATATAATATTTTGGATTCTCCACCTGCAGAACCAGGAACATTTAGCGTTCTCTTCTCCTCTACGGAGTGGCTTTTAGCCACCTTGCCCTCCTCGTGGTTGGCCACGGATGAAATTTCCACGCAGCTTTGGCATTTGGAGAACGGCTTGGCGTTTATCTTTGTTTCAGCCATGTTCAAGAAATTCCCAGCTCCAGTCACAAACTTTTCTGCTTTCTCTCCAGCTGTAGATCAGGTTTACAGAAGGCCACACCTGACTGAGTAACCGAGCCCGAAGCATTTAACCGGTTGGGTTCCGGAAAGCAGCGCCAGCAGATAGTCCCACAAGACTGGGCTTCCTTAATTCCAGCCATGCGTTCCTTTGGCAAACAAACTGTGTGTGTGAATTTTAGCAATGGTAAAAATAAGAATGTGGACTATGCTGACATCAGCTGGCCTGCAAGAAGAACAAACCTGAGAATTTGCCAAGTGTAAAGTGCAGAATTCATTCTAGCCTTGGAAGATAAGCGTACAAATAGAAAGTGCAGCATTCCTGAAATTAAAGGGGTCCGAAAAAGCTGAAAAATTACCCCACACTTTACCGTATGCAAAAAGGGTAGCTTTTAGGCCATTTTTGAATCATTTGAGGAGGATATCCCTGGGTGGCACAAATTTTGACACGTATTAGCTCACTGTTCCTCCTCACTGTGGCCATTTCCACCAACCCCCATACACATATAATGGAGCAGCCGGGATAGCACTGCTCTTCCACAGGGCAACACTGAGGAAGGGACATGTGTCATGGACACCTCAGCTGCTCCTCCTGTTTTGAATGATTTGGAAGCTCTTGTAAATTGGTCATTAATGTCCAGGAGTAACACCACCCCGTCCTCAGGTTGTCAGTAGTATTGTATCTCAACCCAATTTAACTCAATGGAGCTTAGCTGTAATACCAGACACAACCTGTGACCATGGGTGGCGCTGTTTTTAGAAGAAAGCAATCATGTTATAGTAAATCCTGGACATATGATCACCTGAGGGCCAAATCCTGAGGCGGCACAGCTTAGGCCTCTTTCACACATCCGTCTTTTTGTATCAGGCATGATCCGTCGAACACCTGAAGGGACAGATCCGGCGCTGAAACAAAAAAACTGATGCAACGGATCCGTTTTTTTGCTGGATCCGACCTGAACTTTTGAACCCAGAAAAAGAGGGTTTCTGATGCCCGGAGACACTGGAAAATGTAGTAGTAGTAGTAGTAGTAGTAGTAGTAGTAGTAGTCGTTAGTCGTAGTCGTAGTAGTAGTGAGAAGAGTAGGAGAAGAAGAAGAATACCGGATCAGACTTTTGCCGGATTGCACAAAAGTCTGATCTGGATCCATTGACTCTATTGTTTCCGGCCGCCTATGCGCCGCTTCAGGCACATCAGGCAGCTCCGGCAAAAAAAAAAAACGTTACATGCTCCGTTTTGTCCGGCCGCCGGAATGTACATTTCCGCCGGATCCGGACAAAAACGGAGACAACGCAATGACATCAGGCACGATCCGGCGCTAATGAAATTCAATGGTAAAAAAACAGATCCGGTACCGGATCCGATTTTTTACCAACACGCCGGATCATGCCTGATACAAAAAGACGGATGTGTGAAAGAGGCCTTAGACTTCCATATTACATCATTTTTTGTACAGATGCAAATTACTAAATACATCAATGTCCATATATGATGTATCTACACCTGGTGCCGGGGGGTAATAGCCCTTCCGGCCATGCACAAGTCAGACTTAATAACGTACTTTGTAACCCTTTTTAAAAGGCGACCTTACAAACTTGCAAAAGGGTCGGCAAATGGTGTGACTTGTTTTGCTTCATGTTGAAGCCATGTTCTTGAGATGTGGATCCCATCTGTAGGACCCACATCTATCAGATGCTTATGTCATGCCCCGGCCATATGCCAGAAATGGGCCATGGGATCACCCCATTAGTGGTGTGATGAGTCCGAGGTTCCTTTAATGTGAGGAATTTGTGGTGACTCCATCATTCATGTGACACAATTGTTGTCCTGGTTCCAGCGGCCGCCTGTCCTGGTTCTGGTCCAAGCTTCCTGTCCACAACTTCCTGGACATCCTGTTCGGAGCTCATCTTATTGCCAAGATCTCTGCAGACAGCGACTTTGTAGAGATATTCCTCACTCCTTCTGTACTTGTGTGTCCCTTGTCTAGCACACGTTTATTGTACCTGTCTATATTTTCCCTTTTCATATGTAAAGCGCCATGGAATAAATGGCGCTATATAAATGTGTAATAATAATAATATTCTGTTTTCTCAGAGACGTATGATTTCCTCTACATCCCGGGCGATTATTATACACATCTATAGATAACTGCATTTATTTAGCTCTCGTAGCCAATGGTCCAGAAATCCGAATAACCAGAAGTTCATAATATAGTCCCATGTTATTATCAGGTGGTGCAGGACTCACTGCTCTCATATGACCCCTGAGTGGGGAAAAGGGCATTACAGGAAATCCATGAGTACTAACTGTGCCTGGCTGCATTAGTGGGGGACAGTAATAAACTGTGTTGTGGGGGCACAGTGATAGGCCGTATTATTAGGACACAGTGGGTGGATGTGTTATGGGGGCGTAGTGAGTGGACGTGTAATGGGGTTCAGTGGCTGGATGTGTTATGGAGCACAATGGGTGGATGTGTTATGGGGCACAGTGGGTGGATGTGTTATGGGGCACAGTGGGTGGATGTTTTATGGGGCACAGTGGTTGGATGTGTTATGAGGGCACAGTGGCTGGATGTGTTATGGGGGTACAATGGGTGGATGTGTTATGGGGCACAGTGATAGGGCTTATTATTAGGACACAGTGGGTGTATGGATTAAGGGGGCACAATGGGTGGATGTGTTATGGGGCACAGTGGGTGGATGTGTTATGGGGGCACAGTGGGTGGATGTGTTATCGGGGCGCAGTGAGTGGACGTGTTATGGGGGCACGGTGGCTGGATGTGTTATGGGGGCACAATGGATGGATGTGTTATGGGGGCACAATGGATGGATGTGTTATGGGGGCACAATGGATGGATGTGTTGTTACCCTTTCCTAGTGTATTCTCACCCATCCCTGTAGACTGTGAGCCCTCGCGGGCAGGGTCCTCTCTCCTTCTGTACTTGTGTGTCCCTTGTCCAGCACATGTTTATTGTACCTGTCTATATTTTTCCCCTTTTCATATGTAAAGCGCCATGGAATAAATGGCGCTATATAAATGTATAATAATAATAATAATAATAATAAATGTGTTATGGAGCACAGTAGGTGGAGGTGATATGTGGCACAGTGGGTGGATGTGTTATGGGGGCGTAGTGAGTGGATATGTTATGGGGTACAGTGGCTGGATGTGTTATGGAGCACAATGGGTGGATGTGTTATGAGGGCACAATAGGTGGATGTGTTATGAGGCACAGTGATAGGGCTTATTATTAGGACACAGTGGGTATATGGATTAAGGGGGCACAATAAGTGGATGTGTTTTGGGGGTACAATGGCTGGATGTGTTATGGGGCACAGTGGGTGGATGTGTTATGGGGGCATAGTGAGTGGACATGTTATGGGGTACAGTGGCTGGATGTGTTATGGGGCACAATGGGTGGATGTGTTATGGGGTACAATGGCTGGATGTGTTATGGGGCACAGTGGGTGGATGTGTTATGGGGCTCAGTGGGTGGATGTGTTATGGGGGCATAGTGAGTGGACGTGTTATGGGGTACAGTGGCTGGATGTGTTATGAGGCACAGTGATGGGCTTATTTATTAGGACACAGTGGGTATATGGATTAAGGGGGCACAATAAGTGGATGTGTTTTGGGGTACAATGGCTGGATGTGTTATGGGCACAGTGGGTGGATGTGTTATGGGGCATAGTGAGTGACATGTTATGGGTACAGTGGCTGGATGTGTTATGGGGCACAATGGGTGGTTGTTATGGGGTACAATGGCTGGATGTGTTATGGGGCACAGTGGTGGATGTGTTATGGGGCTCAGTGGGTGGATGTGTTATGGGGCATAGTGAGTGGACGTGTTATGGGGTACAGTGGCTGGATGTGTTATGGGGCACAATGGCGGATGTGTTATGGGGCACAGAGGCTGGATATATTATGAGGCACAGTGTGTGGATATGTTATGTGGTCACAGCAACTGACTTTTTATGGGAACATGGTAGATGGATGTGTTATGTGGGATCTGTATTATGCTATGTTTGGGGATACAATAATAGGGCTTATTATTAGGGCACAGTGGCAGAATATTATGAGGGCACGATAGCTGGATGTGTTATGCATGAACTGTATTAGGCTTTATTATGGGGGCACAGTGGCTGGACGTGTTATGGAGGCACAATGTGTGGATGTGATATGAGGGAACTACGGGTGGAAGTGTTATGGGGCACAGCAGGTGGCTGTTTTTTGGAAGCATGGTAGCTGATGTGTTATGAGGGCACAGTGGCTGAATATCATGGGGCACAGTGGTGGATTTATTATGGGGCACAGTGACTGAATGTATTATGAGAGCACAGTGGCTGAATATTATGGAGGCACAGTGAATGAATATTATGAGGGCACGGCAGCTGGATGTATTATGGGGGACTGTATTATGCTGTGTTATGGGGCACAGTGATAGGGCTTATTATGGCACAGTGAGTGGATTTGTTATGGGGAAACAGTGGCTGAATATTATGGGGCATAGTGGCTGATATTTTGGGGCACAGTGGCTGAATGTATTATGGGGCACAGTGGCTGAATATTATGAGGGCATGGTAGTTGGATGTGTTATGGAAGAACTGTATTAGGCTATGTTATGGGGCACAGTGGATAAATGTGTTATGGGAACACAGTGGGTGGATGTATTATTGGAGACAGTAGGTGGATATGTTATGGGGCACAGTGCTAAATATGTTATGGGGCACACAAGCTGGATGTGTTATGGTAGCACAGCAGGTGGATTTGCAATCAGGGCACAGTGGGTAAATGTTTTATGGGGCACAGTGGCTGGATGTGTTATGGGGCACAGCAGGCGGATGTATTATAAGGGTAAAGTGGGTGGATGTGTTACGTGGGCACAGTTTCTGGATTAGTTGTGAGGCACATTGGGTCAATGTTTTATGGGGGCACAGCAGGTGGATGTGTTATTAAGACACAGTGGGTGAATGTTTTATGGGGTCACAGCAGGTGAATGTATTATGAGGCAGGGCCGGCTCCAGGTTTTTATGGGTCCCGGGCGAAAGAGTCTCAGTGGGCCCCCTTAACACAGACCACGATTCATGATGCACAGATACTGCAGAGAAATATGGGTATAGTATAATGCCAAACACTTCACTTCTTCCATTACATGAGTGATATCTATTGTAAATTGTACAATAGCTCAAAAACCGCCAAATCCTCACAGCGCACAGTACAGACTGGACAGTACAGTCCTCCATACAATATTATGGGCACCACATAGTCTCCCCCTCATCACCCATATAATACCCCATGCAGGATGTCACCCCGCCATCCCCCATATAATGCTCCATACAGAATACTGGACCCAATATAATGCTTCATACAGAATACTGGACCACATATAATGCTCCATACAAAATATGGAGCTCTCCTCTACACTGTGCTGCGTTCTGCACTGTTACGGCTCAGGAAAGGGCGCTGTGGAAAGACTCCCCATTATTATCATCATTGCCTGCCCATTATCATCATCATTGCCTCCCCTCATCATCATTGCCTTCCCATCATATCATCATTGAATCCCTATCATCATCATTGCCTCCCCATTAATATCATCATCATCATTGCCTCCCCATTATCATTGCCTCCCCATCATCATCATTATCATTGCCTCCCCATTAATATCATCATCATTGCCTTCCCATTATCATTGCCTCCCCATTAATATCATCATCATCATTGCCTTCCCATTATCATTGCCTCCCCATCATCATCATTATCATTGCCTCCCCATTAATATCATCATCATCATCATTGCCTTCCTATTATCATTGCCTCCCCATCATCATCATCATCATCATCATTGCCTCCTCACCACCATCACTGCCTCCCCCTACCACCATCACACATACAGCACCTCAGGCAGCACTCTCTCACATACACACACGTAGGCACACACACACGCCTCACCTGTCCGGCGTCCGCGCACTCTCTGCCACAGCCGGCGGCTGAATGATGACGTCATTCAGCGGCGCTGCTGTGAGAGAGGAAGCGCAGGCGCCCTCTGGAGCTCGGAGCTGCGACAGCGGAGGCACGGGGAGAGGTAAGTATTGCGCCGGCTGCTGCCGGGGCCCTGAGCAAGCGGGGGGGCCCATTGGCGGCGCTGACACCGCTAACGGGCGCCAGGGTGCCCGACGGCGAGTGGGTCCCCCCGCCTGCTCAGGGCCCCGGCACTTGCCCGGGTGTTCCGGGTGCTGACGCCGGCCCTGTTATGAGGGTACAGTGGCTGGGTGTTTTATGGGGATCTGTTTGGTTGTGTTATTGGAGGCACAGTGATAGGCCTTATTATTAGGTCACAGTTTCAATATGTTTTACATGGCCACATTAGGTGGATGTATTATGGGAACACAGCAGGTGGATGTATTATGAAGGTACAGTGGGTGGATGTGTTACGGGGGCACAATGGCTAAATAATAATAATAATCTTTATTTATATAGCGCCAACATATTGCGCAGCGCTTTACAGTTTAACAGTTTCAAAACACAAGTCATAAGTAACAGCGTTAACAATACAATAATTAAAGCAAAATAAGCCGCCCCTGCTCGTGAGAGCTTACAATCTACAATGAGGTGGGGGAGGTACAAAGTACAGGTGTGTATATACAATGGTGCATTTACAATGATGGTCCAGCCATCTTGAGCGAGTGAGGGATGGATGGAGATAGTGAATGGGCTACACATACACACTTACACATAGAATGACTTTGTGTCATGGGTGTATCGCCACGAGGATCGTCGCGATTACACACTCTGACTTCTCACAGCTGAGTTGCTGTTTCTTTGTGTTTGGTAATGAGGGAGCTAATTTTACCTAGCTCTTTGCTAAGACTAGGTCCAGCCTCGCCCGGCTGCTTTTGATTATGTTCTAATTAGATTCCTTCATATACCTGCCAGTCTGCTTGTTAGATGCCGGTGAAAGCATTCATGTAGTCTAGCAGACTGGATCGGTTCTGAGAATACTTAAGCTAAGAGCTCCTTAGTTGTTTTTACTCTTATAGCTTATAGTTTATCTCTGAGACCTTAGGTGTTCCTACTGTGTGTGAGTGTTGTATGTAAGACTTTATTTACTTTATTTCTTGTCTTTCTTGTATGTCTTTCTGTTCATTAACCGTTACCTGTTCATTCCCTTTGGTGGTAATCAGGGTCCTTCTTAGGACTAGATTACAGTTGGCAGGGATTGATAGGAGACAGGGTTTACGCTGGTGGCCTGGACCTCTGTACCTTTAACAGTACCTCCAGGTAGAGGGATTAGTTAGGACCCCAGTTTAGGGTCAGCATAGACCCCGGTCACCCTCTAGCCGGAGACAGCGTATAACGGATTCCGTATTGACCCACTGGACATTCTGTCAGGTAATTCTATGTTATCATATATCTATGCGCATGTTATATAGTATGTTGCCCTTTTGATATAGATTACTGTCATCACATACATATCTGCTATACAGCGTGACATTTTCACCGGCCCTACTAAAGATTCTCCCCAGCTGTCATGGATCCAGTAGCCCAGCTGGCCCGGCAGTTGCAGGGGTTGTCCATGGAGTTGGCAGACATTAAGTCCAAGGTTTTGTCCCCCCCGGAGCAAACCAGATCTGAACCTAAGGTTGCTCTCCCGGACAGGTTCACTGGTGGGCGGGACAAATTTTTTACTTTCCGGGAGGCATGTAAATTGTACTTTCGGCTGCGGCCTCGGTCATCTGGGAGTGAAGAGCAGAGGGTGGGAATTGTTATCTCGCTCTTACAAGGGGACCCTCAATCTTGGGCGTTCTCTATTCCTCCAGGCTCCCAGATCTCCAGTCAGTGGATCGATTTTTTACTGCCCTGGGTCTGGTATATGATGATCCGGATCGAGTTTCCCTTGCTGAAACAAAGTTACGTAAAATACGGCAAGGAAATTGTCCAGCGGAGGAATATTCTTCTGAGTTCCGTAGATGGGCAACAGATACTCAGTGGAATGACCCAGCTCTTAGGAGCCAGTTTTGTCAAGGGTTGTCTGACAAATTAAAAGATGTGTTGGCTCAGTATGATTCTCCTCCATCACTGGAGGCTGCTATGGCCCTCGCTATTCGCATTGATAGACGAATTCGGGGAAGACGCGAGGTAACTCCGCCTCCCGTGATGACTCCACCTACTACTAAAGTCCCTTATACTGAGGTTCCCCTGGTCTGTTCTGAGGAACCCATGCAGTTGGGAGGGACATCTTTTTGTAGGAGGGAATCGGCGGTGCACCGCAAGACTAGAAGGTGTTTCTTTTGCGGGAGAGAGGGACATTTTGTTGGGGGGTGTCCATCCCGGGCCTCTTTGAGCAAAGGAGTTAACCTGGGAGTGTGTATTTCGTCCCCAAATCCCTCTCAGTTTCTCGTGCCTGCGGAGGTGGTGATTGGTACTAGAACTGAGAGGATTTCTGTTTTTCTTGATAGTGGGTCCGGGGCTAATCTGGTGGACGCTCGGTTTGCCCAGGTGCATGGTATGCAACTGAGTGTATTGGCCAAACCGGTCCCTATAGTATCTATTGATTCTAGACCTCTCGGTCAAGGTAGCTTGGTACAAGCTGTTCATAACATAGATCTTCGAGTAGGGGCAATACATAAAGAGCAATTGTCTTGTTATGTGTTGGAGGGTCTACCCACTCCTATTGTGTTGGGACTTCCTTGGTTGGCTAAACATAACCCAGTGATTGATTGGCAATCCGGAAAGATAAGCCAGTGGGGTGAATTTTGCAGGAATAACTGCATGAGCACGGTCATCGGTGCGGTTGTGCCTAGGACTTTGTCTCCTTTTCTGGAGGACTTTGGGGAGATGTTCTCAGAGGAGGGGTGTAAAGAGTTACCTCCTCATCGCGCATATGACTGCTCAATAAAGTTGCTTCCTGATGCCTTATCGTACTTTCCCAGGGGCCGGGAAGACGGATGATCCGGTTCCTATTCCTCAGGAGGGAGTTGTAGTGTCAGCTGTATGCTCTGAGCTTGAGGGGGAGGTATTGGGGGCTCAGGGGGACGCCCTGGGGGACTTCCAGGGAGACTGATAGTTCCAGATCGGTTAAGACTGAAGGTTACGGGGAACCGTTACAAACGGATGGCTGATAGGGGGAGAGTTTCTGGTCTAGATCTGAAGGTGAACGATCTTGTTTGGTTGTCTACCAGGAATATAAAACTTAAAGTTTCCTCCTGGAGGTTGGGTCCCAGATTCATCGGGCCGTACAGGATCAGTTCCATAATTAATCCTGTGGCATTTCGTCTGGACCTCCCTCCTACGTTTAAAATTCATAATGTGTTTCACAAGTCATTACTTAAAAAGTATGTGGCACCAGTCATACCGTCACCTCTACCTCCTCCTTCAGTGGTGGTCAATGATAACGTGGAATTTCATGGGTCGAAAATCATTGACTCACGTCTCAGTCGCCGATCCCTTCAGTACTTGGTTCATTGGAGGGGGTATGGTCCTGTGGAGAGGACGTGGGTCCCTGCGTCTGATGTTAACGCAGATCGATTGGTTCGGACCTTTCACACAACTCACCCGGGCAGACCTGGCCCTGAGGGTCCGGAGTCCCCTCGTAGAGGGGGGGGTACTGTCATGGGTGTATCGCCACGAGGATCGTCGCGATTACACACTCTGACTTCTCACAGCTGAGTTGCTGTTTCTTTGTGTTTGGTAATGAGGGAGTTAATTTTACCTAGCTCTTTGCTAAGACTAGGTCCAGCCTCGCCCGGCTGCTTTTGATTATGTTCTAATTAGATTCCTTCATATACCTGCCAGTCTGCTTGTTAGATGCCGGTGAAAGCATTCATGTAGTCTAGCAGACTGGATCGGTTCTGAGAATACTTAAGCTAAGAGCTCCTTAGTTGTTTTTACTCTTATAGCTTATAGTTTATCTCTGAGACCTTAGGTGTTCCTACTGTGTGTGAGTGTTGTATGTAAGACTTTATTTACTTTATTTCTTGTCTTTCTTGTATGTCTTTCTGTTCATTAACCGTTACCTGTTCATTCCCTTTGGTGGTAATCAGGGTCCTTCTTAGGACTAGATTACAGTTGGCAGGGATTGATAGGAGACAGGGTTTACGCTGGTGGCCTGGACCTCTGTACCTTTAACAGTACCTCCAGGTAGAGGGATTAGTTAGGACCCCAGTTTAGGGTCAGCATAGACCCCGGTCACCCTCTAGCCGGAGACAGCGTATAACGGATTCCGTATTGACCCACTGGACATTCTGTCAGGTAATTCTATGTTATCATATATCTATGCGCATGTTATATAGTATGTTGCCCTTTTGATATAGATTACTGTCATCACATACATATCTGCTATACAGCGTGACACTTTGATTAGTGAACGTGATAGGCCGCTCTGAACAAATGTGTTTTGAGGGAGCGCCTGAAACCATGCAAATTGTGGATAGTCCTAATTTCTTGGGGTAGACCATTCCAGAGGATTGGCGCAGCGCGGGAGAAGTCTTGGAGTCGGGAGTGGGAGGCACGGATTAGTGCAGAGGTTAGTTGAAAGTCGTTTGCAGAGCGCAGCAGTCGGTTAGGCCAATAGATAGAAATGAGGGAGGAGATGTAGGGGGTGCTGCACTGTGGAGAGCTTTGTGGGAGAGAACCAGTACTTTGAATTGGATCCTATAATGAATGGGCAGCCAGTGTAAGGACTGGCGAAGAGAGGACGCGTCCGAGTACCGATTAGCCAGATGGATGACCCTGCTGCTGCATTAAGGATGGACTGGAGAGGGGATAGTCGAGTAATGGGGAGGCCAAGTAATAGAGCGTTGCAGTAGTCCAGGCGGGAGTGGATCAATGCTACAGTGAGGGTTTTTGTTGTTTCCATGGTGAGAAAATGCCTAATATGTTCTGGGGCACATTGAGTTGATGCATTATGGGGTCACAGTGACGGGATGTGTTATGGAGGCACAGCAAGTGAATGTTATCAGGACACAGTGGGTGGATGTTATTTGAAGGTACAGTGAATGGATGTGTTACAGAGGCTTAGTGTCTGGATGTGTATGGGGCACAGCAGGTGGATGTGTTATCAGGGCACAGTGGGTGGATGTTTTATGGGTGCTCTGGGTGGATGTGTTACGGGGGCACAGAGTCTGGATATGTTTTCGGGTCACAGAGGCTGAATGCTATGGGGCACAGCAGGTGGATGTGTTATCAGGGCACAGTGGGTGGATGTTTTATGGGGGGTCTGGGTGGATGTGTTACGGGGGGCACAGAGTCTTGATATGTTTTCTGGCCACAGAGGCTGAATGCTATGGGGCACAGCAGGTGGATGTGTTATCAGGGCACAGTGGCTGGATGTGTATGGGGCACATTGGGTTGATGTTTTATGAGGGCACAGCAGGTGGAAGTATTATGAGGGCACAGTGGGTGGATGTGTTACAGAGGCTTAGTGGCTAGATGTGTATGGGGCACAGCAGGTAGATGTGTTATCATGGCACAGTGGGTGGATGTTTTATGGGGGCTCTGGGTGGATGTGTTACGGGGGGGCACAGAGTCTGGATATGCTTTCTGGCCACAGAGGCTGAATGCTATGGGGCACAGCAGGTGGATGTGTTATCAGGGCACAGTGGCTGGATGTGTATGGGGCACATTGGGTTGATGTTTTATGAGGGCACAGCAGGTGGAAGTATTATGAGGGCACAGGGGGTGGATGTGTTATAGAGGCTCAGTGAATGGGTGGATGTGAATGGGGCACATTGGGTTGATCTGTTATGGGGCACAGCAGGTGGATGTGTTATGAGGGCACAGCAGGTGGAAGTATTATGAGGGCACAGTGGCTGGATGTATTACGGGGGCACCACAGGTGGATGTGTTATGAGGACACAGTGTCTGGATATGTTATGGGGCACAGTGGATGGATGTGTTATGGGGCACAGTGGGTGGATGTAATATAGTAGCATAATGGGTGGATATATTATGAGGGAACGGCGTGTGGAAGTACTGTGGGGTGGGTGGATTTGTTATGGGGCACAGTGTGTGAATGTGATATGGGGGCACAGCAGGTGAATGTGTTCTGTAGACAGCAGATGGCATTTTTATTTGAGCATGGAGACTGGATGTGTTATGAGGGAACTGTACTATGCTGCACAGTGATAGTGAGTCGCACAACACCAGGGTTATGGGGTACTCGGCACCGAGCCCATTGAAGTCTATGGGGAATGTCACAAGTAGCACAGCTCGGTCCGTTGCCTGGGCGCTCATACAAAGGGGGATATTTACAGGGGAAAAATAATAATAGTTCGTGACGCCACCTGTGGTTTCTGATCAATATGACCAGCGCTGCAGGGTAATTCTTCTGAGGGGATGTTACTAGGCAGCTAGATGTTAAGTCCCCCACAGGTGGGACTGTTCCCTCAAAGTCAATGGTGTTGCAGATAATAAGTCAGTCACACACAAGTTGTTCTCTTTCCATACCTTTACTGATGAAGGTGGCAGGTATGTCCCGGGAAGCTGCTCAGGGTGGAGTATGTACATCCAGATAATCGCTGAGTAGATTTAAGGCCTCCTGTCCCTTTCAAGTGTGGGAGTCCTAACCTGCGTGAAGTCAGATTTAACTCCAAATAGCACAGCTACGCCCGGCCAACATTGTGGTGGAAGTCTTCTTGTGGCAAGAACTAAGTCTCTATGGCTGCAGACCCGACTCCTGTTCTGCCTGACCCCGGTTACGTATCGGCACTTAGGGCTACCTTCTGTGACTTGAAGTCCAGCAAGGATTCCGGTGTTTCTCTCACTAGCCGTAAAGGTTCTAGCAATACTTCGGACCCGGTGTCCGGTTAAGTCGAGTGAAGGTGATCTGTCACCGAAGTCACTCCTTCCTAGGGTCACCACTTGCCCGTCGTTCTACTCTCATCCTTAACATAAGCACAAGGCAACAGTAGGTTTTGTCATTAGCTTTCTTCCTTCTTTCCAAAGCTCGCTGACTGATTCTCAGTTAACTCGATGTTCAGACAACTGTAGTCCCCTTCCTTCTTTTCCTTCTTAAACTCTGTCCAGAGCGGCTATCAGGACCTTCCGTCAACTGACCTCGTGCTCGCTCCGAGAGTGTCTTTCCACATTCGTTAGGAACTCACAATCTAGATGTCCTGAGATATCAGCTTGCAATCTCTCTCCTCCGTCTGTCTGGAATGACTCACTGCCTCAGACTCGTCTCCAACTGATCTAATCTAATCCCACTGCTACATCTCTCACACCCCCTTAAGTACTCTAAAGGGGCTCCCTCTGGTGGCAATCTAGGGAAGTGTGAGTGTGAATGAATATCAGACTTTGCAATTACCTTTCAGTACATACTCCTGGAACATGTGTACCAAGCGCAACTGGGCCACACATCCCCCCCTAGTTATCATCAGCACTCCCGGGCTGAAATAGAAAAACATTTTTATAATAACATCAACAATAACTCATCCCTTGCGGGAGGTGAGGACACTTTAACGTTACAATGTATACAATAGCAAAATAGGAAAATATCAAAATAGTATTTACAATAAATAATTACAAGGCAAGATTCTTGTGGAGGACCCGCACCAAAAACCTCCCACGTGGGTCCTGGGTGGGCTGCAGGACTTCTCTGCTGCAGACCTCACTCTAGGCCACACCATACGGGTTTTTCTTCAGAGGTAGTAAGGCTTTATGTAAAACCAAGATGGGGCACCGAAGTGCGAACTATTTACAATTAAAGTTTTTGGGCTGGCAAAGTCCTCAGCCACGTAGTCCTTGGATAAGACATTTCAAATAAATCACATTTATACTTCACTTAAATACTTCACTTTACCCAACTGGGGTATTCTATCTAAAATTATGCAAAACTATGCAAACCTCATCACATGTTATCAACATTTCAATAAAGTGCAAATTCTTCTTCAACTTTGTACAGATGCAGTAAACCCTGTCTGGGTCCAACTGGTCTTCTTCTCTTTTGCAGATTGCGATGACATCTTCCACTCCTGGGGCTGGAAGCACGCGGTGCGATCTGGAACGCATCACTAACATATCATGTCCTGCTACCTGTGTCTGGGTAGTGTAAGGTTTTACTCACTCGGCTGCTTCAGAAGTAAATCAGGAGACTCGATCTTATGCAAAAAGTCCTTAGGTTTATTACATCATAAACCATATGGTACATATAATACAGCTCTTCAATGCTTCAGCTCCTGCCTGGAGCCTCACTCTTCATTCACAGAGACCTCTCTGTAATGTCCTGCCTTGGACACATGGAAGCCTGTCCACACTGGCAGACTCCCACACACTCTCTCACAGGTGCAAAACAAACTCCATTACATAGGTGTAACCCCACCCATAGGTGAGGTCAGGATCACATGGTTAGGTCACCTGATCATGACCTCATCACAGGTCCTTTTGATACACATAACATAGGTGAGGTCAGGATCACATGGTTAGGTCACCTGATCATGACCTCATCACAGGTCCTTCACCACAACACAAACCATGCTTCCATGCATACCTCGAGGAGCATACACAGTGCCCCCTAGCTGCATCAGGTGTCACTACACCACATACTGACTCGACCACGCACCACAATTGTGGGTTACCAGGGCTATGGGGTACTCGGAGCCGAGCCCATGGAAGTCTATGGGGGTTGTCACTGGTAGCGGTGGCTCGGTCCGTGGCCCTGGCGGTCAGGCGTATGATGGGGGGGATATTATTTACAGGGGATAGGTAGATAACAGTTCGTGACGCCACCTGTAGTTTTCTGATCACTAAAGACCAGCGCTGCTGAATAGATCTCTGAGGGGATGTTATGGCAGCTAGATGTCAGGTCCCCCACAGGTGGGACTGGTCCCTCTGAGTCTATGGTGATGGTGATAGTGCAGGGGTGTGGATAAATGAACGCAGTCTCACACAATGCAGCTTCTTTCCATACCTTTTACTTTCAAGATGTTAGGCAGGTCCCGGGGAGCTGGTTGGGGTGGAGAATGCACATCAGGTAACAGCGGAGCAGGTTAGAGGCCTCCTTTACTTCCAATGTAGATGAGTCCAACTTGCGTGAAGCTAAGTTAACTCTAATAACTCCAGCTAACTTCTCAGCTGTACTACTGCCCGGTCAGCTTTGTGGTGGAGCCTTCCTTATCTTTGCTTTACAGATGTTGAGAGACTAGGTTCTTGCTTTTGTCCTGCAGAGACTCAAAGTTCCTACTCTCCCTGACTCCAGTTACGTACCGACACTCTAAGGGCTTGTTCCTGTGACTTGTAGTCCAGCGAACCTCTGGTTTTTCTGTTACTATGCGTAAAGCGGTAGCAACACTTCGGTCCCCAGTCACCGGTGGTTTAGTGCAAGTAATCCAATACTTTAGGCACTTCTCTAACTTCTTCCACTGCGCCCTTCGCCCTGCTTCTTCTCTTAACACAGCACTGCAGCGTGGATGTAGTAAGGCAGTTCTTCTCTGAGCTCACTGAGCAGCTCCTAATATCCTCCAAGTCCAGACTGGTTACGAGGTAGCTCTGACTAGGCTAGGATGACTGACCTCACCCGTACTAGCCTCCACTTCTTTGTCAGGTGAGCTTCTCTTTGGCACTTAGCTCACACAGAGCTCTAACAGGAAACTGATCTGAGCTGTAACACTGTGCCACAGACTACTGACTGTTGAAGGACTCACTGTCTGCACTTCCTGCAAGACTGTCTGTCTGCTGCATGTCACTTCCTTTATATACCTTGTGGGTGTGTCTAGGTGTGATGAATGATGTCAAGCTTTAACTGTTACCCTTCTGTGCAGACTCCAGGATTTACTGTGCCCTACAAAGCTGGGCTACACATCCCCCCTTGGTAAAACACAGCACTCCCGGGCTGTAGATAGACAAAGAAAGACATTTGTTTTGAATTAAAACATAACATCAAAACTCATCCCATAAGGGAGGTACGAGTTCTTAAACGTTACATTATGTACAATGGTCATTAGAACAGTATCAAAATTATCACAACTTTCAATAAATACACAGTATTCTTGTGGAGGACCCGCACCAAACCTCCCACGTGGGTCCTGGGTGGGCTGCAGGACTTCTGAATGCAGACCTCACTCAGTGCCACACCATACGGGTTTTAAGTTCAGAGGTAATTGTTATGGTTTTATGTAAAACCACGATGAGGCACAAGGTGCGACTATTTACAGGATACAGTTTTTGGGCTGGCTCAGTCCTCAGCCACGCAGTCCATTATAAAACATTTTCAAGTAATTCACATTACAATAACGAAACTTTAAATTCCTTCAAGTGCAATAAACTTCTTTATACAACTTTATACAATTGGTCATAGATAGTAAACCTTTTCTGAGTCATAATAAACTAGTTTGCTAGGACTACTTTTGATAACGAATAGGTAGCTTCCCTTTCGTTGTACGTTCTGATCTACGTGGAGTAGCTTCAGGTATAATAGTCTCTGATCTATCTGTTCTGCGTAACGGCAAACTATAATACTGTCTCAATCTTTCTATGGATCTGGCAAGCGTACTGAGGGCTGGGCGGTGTGAGTCAGCTTCGCCAGGGGATCCCATAGCATGGGGCGCTGCTTCTGGTGATTCTACTTCTTGAGATTCTGCAGGCTGGGGTTCTGCTGGAATAGGTACCTCTAGAACTGGCTCTATTGGCACAATGGGTACGACTGGAGGTAGAGTTTCCTCTTGTGGCTGATAAAACTGCAACACAGGAATGATTACCGCATCTCCCAGTCTGGGCCAATCCGCAGGTAAATCTCCCAGATCCGTGTGTATGACCTCCTCTTCACTTTCTTCTCGATTGACGACAGGGTTCTCTTCACGAAGCTTTAATGGCTCTGGACACAACTTTAAATGGTCTCTAGACACAGTGGCGGTCGTTCTTCCTCCATTCTTACTGATGATACAGACTTTTCTGTTATCATATTTGGAATTTTGTACGACATAGGGCTCTTGTTCCCACTGGTTGTCCAACTTGTGCATCTTCCTTTTCCTTTTTAACACCATTTCTCCAGGCATCAAAGGCTTAGCGGGAGCATTCTTGTTGTAAATATTCTTCTGCTTTTCCCGAACTTTATTGAGACTTTCTTCTACGCAGGCTTGCACTCTTCTGTATTGCTCTTGCCGATTTGTGTCCCAATTTTCAACGGTGTCATCTGCCTCTGGTTCCACCACACCAAGTTCCAAATCCATTGGCAATCTTCCAGGTCTTGCTCTCATAAGGTAAGCTGGGGTGCAGTTGGTAGAACTTACTGGTACGTGGTTATACAAGTCAACCAGGTCAGGCAACAACTCCGGCCACCGATTTCTTTCTTCCAGTGGTATGGATTTTAGCAAATCAATAACAATGTGGTTCATTTTCTCACAAAGGCCGTTGGTTTGAGGGTGGTATGGCGTCGTTCTAATTTTCTTACACCCATACAAGTGACAGAATTCCTTGAACAGATCCGCTTCAAAAGCAGGACCTTGATCAGTCAGTACCTGCTCCGGATACCCATGCGGTCTGCAGAAGCTTGCTTGGAAGGTCCTTGCTGCCGTCACTGCTGTCTGATCCTTGACGGGGAAGACCACCAAAAATCTCGAATAATGATCCACCATGGTCAGGGCATATGAGTATCCAGACCTGCTTGGCGCCAATTTGACGTGGTCCAAGGCCACGATCTCCAAGGGACGAGTCGTCCGGATAGGCTGCAGGGGTGCCTTCTGACTACCATAGTCCTTTCGTCTGAGACCACAGGGTCCACAGTTCCGACACCACCTCTCTATGGAGCTGCGCATTCCTACCCAGTAGAACCGGCACCTCAGCAGGATCTCCAGCTTTTTCCAGCCAAAGTGTCCCGCTTGATCGTGGTAGGCCTCTAACACCATTTGGACGTCTGCCTTGGGGACCACTATCTGCCATACCATCTCATGGGTCCTGGGGTCGACGTATCTCCTGCACAACTTCTCACGGTATATGAACAACCGCTTCTCTCATTCCACAGGAGCTTTGCTGACATAGGTGCATCTTTTTCCAAGGTGGAACCTTCTTGTCTTAACAACTCCTTGATACGGCTGACCACTGGATCGCTGTCCTGAGTCTCTTTCCAGCTGTGATGGGGTAAGGGATTTAACGTTTTACCATACTGCTTTCTGTAGACTCGCTGCTCATGGATTATCCCATTCCTATGGACGCAGGTAGCTCAATTTCTTCCAGGTCGTCCGATTCTTCCTCCGTGTCAGATTCATGCGGCATTCTGGACAAGGCATCGGCGTTGGCATTCTTACGGCCTGCCCGGTACTTGATGGTAAACTGATAGTTTGACAGTCGAGCCATCCAACGTTGCTCCATGGCTCCCAGCTTGGCTGTTTCCAGGTGCGTTAACGGGTTGTTGTCTGTGTATGCAGTGAACTGGTTGGAGGCAAGGTAGTGCTTAAATCTTTCAGTAATGGCCCAGACCAGCGCCAGGAACTCTAGCTTGAAGCTGCTATAATTTTCCGGATTCCTCTCAGTTGGCCTGAGTTTTCTGCTGGCATATGCGATGACTTTTTCTTGGCCATTCTGCTTCTGACTGAGAACCGCTCCCAATCCTTCATTACTGGCATCGGTGTACAGCAGGAACGGTTGGCTGTAATCAGGGTAAGCCAGGATTTCATCACCTGTAAGGATCTCTTTCATCTTTTGGAATGCTTCAGCCTGTTCCTTGCCCCAATTAAAGGGAGGGTTTCTGCTCTTTAGGGATTGTCCTACTAGGAGGTCCTGTAGAGGCGCTGCCTTCTTTGTGTAATCTTTCACGAACCTCCTGTAGTAACCCGTTAGTCCCAGGAACTGTCGCACTTCCTTGAGGTTCTTCGGCTCCGGCCATTTCTGGATGGCGGTGACTTTCTCTGGGTCCGGCGCTACTCCTTCCGAACTGACGATGTGCCCCAAGTACTGCACCTTCTGTGTGAGTAGATGGCATTTTGAGGGTTTCAACTTCATCCCGTACCTGGACAGGGACTCGAATACTTCTGCCAGGTGCTTCAGATGGTCCTCATATGTCTTGGAATACACGATGACGTCGTCTAGGTATAGCAGCACGGTTTCAAAATTGAGATGTCCCAGGCAGTTCTCCATCACTCTCTGGAATGTTCCTGGGGCACTGCTGAGCCCAAACGGCATTCTGTCGAACTCACAGAGCCCCATTGGGGTGGTGAAAGCCGTTTTCTCACGATCCTCCTCAGCCACAGCCACTTGCCAGTACCCACTAGTCAGATCGAGAGTAGAAAAGTAATTAGCCGTTTTCAGAGCAGCTAAGGATTCCTCAATTCGTGGTAATGGGTATGCATCTTTATGTGTTATGCGATTCACCTGCCTGTAATCCACACACATTCTCATGCTACCATCCTTCTTTTTAACCAGAACTAGAGGTGCTGCCCAGGGACTACAACTATCCCTTATTACCCCGGCTTCCTTCATATCACGTAACATTTCCTTAGCTTTCTGATAATGGGCTGGAGGTATAGGCCTGTACCGCTCTTTGATGGGAGGATGACTGCCTGTAGGGATATGATGCTGTACTCCCTTAATGGTCCCAAAGTCGAGGGGGTGTTACTAAATACTTGTGCGTACTCTTGTACCACCCGTAATATCCCTTGCTTCTGGTGGGCGGGAGTGGTGTCCGTCCCGACATGGAGTTGCTGACACCAATCCGCCACCTGAGTTGCCGGGTCATTATCCTCCGCTAGTTGGCGGGAGACTAAGGACTCAGTCGGGAGAATAGAATTATTATCGACGGCATGTAATTTAGCAACTGTTGCATAACGGGGTAAATTTATTTCGTCATCTCCCCAGTTGAGAAGCCGTACCGGTACTCTCCCATTTATCACTTCCACTACCCCCCTAGCAGTCATAAGTGTAGGTCTATGTTCTGAACGATAGGGTTCTACTACTGCTTGGTAGTTCTGTCCTCTCAGACCTATGGCTGCCCTACACCATATTATCATTTCACTCATTGGGGGTATCACAATGGGATTCGAGTCTGTGACCCGTACATTACCAATTTCGCCGTCTGTAAGCTTCGCTTGCTGCTGACACATCAGGGCCGGATCTCTCTCTGGATCACTCCCTTCTGTCTTGGTCTGGCAATTTCAGCGAGCTGTTGGAGTAAAAACACAACTTCTCCCAGACAGTTACTGATAATGTTAGTACCCAAAATTACATTTAAACCGTTCTCTTCATTTACAGTCTTTACTACTAGAAGCCCCTGGTCTTTCAACTCCTCTCTGCCCACTTTCACATCCACACTTTTGGTCCCGAGTACTTCCACAGGGAGACCATTAGAAGCATACACGGTAAAGTCAGGCTCGGGGTTTGGAGACTGTCCATAGACCAGAACTTAGTGTATAGGACATCAGGTATTATGGTCACCTGAGACCCAGTGTCCAGCAACGCCGGAACTGCAATCCCGTCCAGAATGATGGATAGGTAGGGTCGTCCACCCACGAACCTGCGGTTCCAATCTAAGGGGCCTGACGAGTCTCCACCTGGGTGTTGGCCCTCGGACCCAGGTTCTGCCCGTTTAAAGGACACTGTGTAGACATATGACCTTTCCGGTTGCAGCGGTAACAGATGATCTCCCGGCGAGGAGGGTGCTGATCAGGGGTTGCTCCTGGGGGTGGCGTTGTCCTCCTCCGGTGGGGCGACGTCCTCCTTCTCCTCCGGTTCATCCATGGGACATCCTCTGGGCAGTCGGCTAATAAGATCTTTCCTCCTTCCTCTTTCCGCAGCTGTAGGGCACTCATTACAGTAGCCAGATTTTTAGTCAGCTGGCGCACTTCTGAGCGCAGACAGTCCAATTCACTAGGGGGCGTCGCCTGCATTTTGGCTTCTGCCACTTGTGGGGAAAAGGTAGGTACTGCCGGTTCCAGAGTGACTTCACCCGGGTGATGTTGAGTCGCCACCTCAGGTTTGCCCAGGGGTCGCAGTCCTTTTATTGCCATGTCCTTTAGGGCATCAAAAGTAGCATCTGGATGATCTAAAGACCACCAGTTTACAGTTCTGCGGTCTGCTTGGGACCTTAGTCCTTGCACAAATTGTTCTTTCAGCATCTTACTTTCATCAATGGCACTTATGGTATTAACCTGCTTGAGGGCTCTCAGGACCCCTTGTAGTCGGCAGGCGTAGTCCCTTATACTGTCGCCTGGTTGCTGTGAACAGTGGTAAAATGCCATCCGGAGATCTGTTTCTGTGCGATCTTCAAAAATGGCCTGCAACTTTAAGAGGATCGCAGGCACCAACTCCTGGTCTGTGGTAGCCCAAGTCTCCACTTCTCTCTCAGCAGCGCCAGTTAGCTGCCCTATCAATACTGCAGCTTTTTGTCTCTCAGACATGGAGTACATTTCCAGGATACTGCATATCTTCCGTTTGAATCCTGCTAAAGTGCCTGGCTCGCCGCTGTACTGGGGAAGCCATTTCGCCCCAGGCATGTATGGGAGCGTTAGTGGCATGAGCGGGACCACCGGACCAGGTGAGGGGCCTGCACCTCCACCCGGCGTTTCATTACCAAGCGGTGCGTGATCGGGACCTCCGGCTGGGGCTGCACTGGCTGCCGGTTGTTGCGACATGTTAGTGCCCCCTTGGTTAAACGGAGCCTACCGTTTTCAGAAGCTGCTGCTCCACAAGCGCAGCGGTGGGGACAGGACCTTCGTCGCAGGCGCTCTGATGTCAGAGCGTTCACTTCCTGTTGCAGGACCTGCCGCTGAGTCAGAGCCGGGGGCGTGTCCAAGACTCTGCGTGCTCTTTCAGGTACGCCCACCTTCTTCTCCAGCGCCTTAGGGCGCGAATATGGCGGCAAATATGGCGGTATTTGGCGCCCAAAAGTGCAAACAGTCTTTTTCACTAAAACACTCCACAGGCACACAGGGCTCGCAATGCTGCAAGTTTCAAATCCTGTTCGTGACGCCAAAGTTGACTCGACCACGCACCACAATTGTGGGTTACCAGGGCTATGGGGTACTCGGAGCCGAGCCCATGGAAGTCTATGGGGGTTGTCACTGGTAGCGGTGGCTCGGTCCGTGGCCCTGGCGGTCAGGCGTATGATGGGGGGGATATTATTTACAGGGGATAGGTAGATAACAGTTCGTGACGCCACCTGTAGTTTTCTGATCACTAAAGACCAGCGCTGCTGAATAGATCTCTGAGGGGATGTTATGGCAGCTAGATGTCAGGTCCCCCACAGGTGGGACTGGTCCCTCTGAGTCTATGGTGATGGTGATAGTGCAGGGGTGTGGATAAATGAACGCAGTCTCACACAATGCAGCTTCTTTCCATACCTTTTACTTTCAAGATGTTAGGCAGGTCCCGGGGAGCTGGTTGGGGTGGAGAATGCACATCAGGTAACAGCGGAGCAGGTTAGAGGCCTCCTTTACTTCCAATGTAGATGAGTCCAACTTGCGTGAAGCTAAGTTAACTCTAATAACTCCAGCTAACTTCTCAGCTGTACTACTGCCCGGTCAGCTTTGTGGTGGAGCCTTCCTTATCTTTGCTTTACAGATGTTGAGAGACTAGGTTCTTGCTTTTGTCCTGCAGAGACTCAAAGTTCCTACTCTCCCTGACTCCAGTTACGTACCGACACTCTAAGGGCTTGTTCCTGTGACTTGTAGTCCAGCGAACCTCTGGTTTTTCTGTTACTATGCGTAAAGCGGTAGCAACACTTCGGTCCCCAGTCACCGGTGGTTTAGTGCAAGTAATCCAATACTTTAGGCACTTCTCTAACTTCTTCCACTGCGCCCTTCGCCCTGCTTCTTCTCTTAACACAGCACTGCAGAGTGGATGTAGTAAGGCAGTTCTTCTCTGAGCTCACTGAGCAGCTCCTAATATCCTCCAAGTCCAGACTGGTTACGAGGTAGCTCTGACTAGGCTAGGATGACTGACCTCACCCATACTAGCCTCCACTTCTTTGTCAGGTGAGCTCTCTTTGGCACTTAGCTCACACAGAGCTCTAACAGGAAACTGATCTGAGCTGTAACACTGTGCCACAGACTACTGACTGCTGAAGGACTCACTGTCTGTGTGTCGACCCGCCACCACAATTGTGGGTTACCAGGGCAATGGGGTACTCAGAGCCGAGCCCGTAGAAGTCTATGGATTGTCACAGGTAGGTGTGGCTCGGTCTGTGGCCCTGGCGGTCTGGCGTATGTTGGGGGGTATATTTACAGGGGATAGATTTATATACAGTTTGTGACGCCACCTGTAGTCTTCTGGTAATTTATACCAGCGCTGCTGTAGATCTCTGAGGGGATGGTGATGCAGCTAGATGTCGGGTCCCCTACAGGTGGGACTCTTCCCTCAGGTCGGTAGTTAGGTAGGGATTGTGCAGGCATGCAATAATAACTCAGTCTCACACGGTCAGCGTCTTTCCATACCTTTACTTGCAAGATGTTCAGGCAGGTCCCAGGGAGGCTGATCCAAGGAGAGTGTATCTTGAGACAGCAGCTGGACAAGTTAGGGGCCTCCTTTACTTTCAATACGATGAGTACAACCAGCCTGAAGCGTAGTTCCCTCAATAACTCCAGCTAATCCATAGCTGTACTGCCCAGTCAGTTTTGTGGTAGGAGCCTTCCTGCGAGAGAGCTGAATTCTTATCTTGTCGTGCACTGACTCAAAGTCTTCACTCCCCCTGACCCCAGTTACGTACTGACTATATGGGGCTGTTTGCCGCGACCTAAGGTCCGGTAAATCCCTGGTTTTCTTACCACTATGCTTGAAGCTAATAGTGATCCTTCGGTCCCCAGTGACCGGTTGCAATGTGCAGGACTTCTTCAATCCAAACGCACCTTTCCAATAAACTTTCCACTGTGCCTTTCGCCTTGTCCTCGCTGGTAGCATAAGCACTCACACTTGCATAAAGTCGGGTAGTCACTTCCTTCATTCACTTTCTACGAAGTTAGTTACAGATTCTCAGTTATCACTAGGCAGGAGCACGTCTCTGAACCTTTCACTGTCCTTTAGACAGGTGACTGAAGTCTTTCTGCACTAAACTTCTTCTTTCTTCCAATGTATTCAGGTGAGGTACAGCTCTGACTAGGCTAAGGTGAATTAGACCACCTGTACTAGCCTCCACGTTCTGAACTGAAGATGAGCAGGCTGGACAACTTCCTCCCTCCAGCTAAACTCCAGACGTCTGCTCTGTCCGAAGACAGGAACTGAACTCTCTCTTCTAAAATCACTCAACCAACATACACCCTGACCACTCCCTAACGAGTAACTACACTACCCTAAGGGTGTGTCTAGTGTATGTTGAGTGAATGGATATTGAGCATTAAACTGCTGTCTCGCCACACACTCTCCAGGGTACTGCGTGTGCCTAACACCAGGGCTACACATTCCCCCATGGTAAAAGACAGCACTCCCGGGCTGTAAAATACAAAAGAGACATTTTGTTTATGCAATAAACATTAAACAATAAACAGTAATTCGTCCCATCCGGGAGGTGAGGATATCTTGAACATTGCGATAAAACATTATAGAAAAATACAAATATTAAATAGCATTCAATAAATATACAGTATACTTGTGAAGGACCCGCACCAAACCTTCAACGTGGGTCCTGGGTGGGCTGCAGGACATCCAAATGCAGACCTCACTCAGTGCCACACCACACGGGTTTTTGTATTCAGAGGTAGTTGTGCTGGTTTTATGTAAAACCAAGATAAGGCACCGAAGCGCAACTATATACAAATAAGTTCTGGGTTGGCACAGTCCTCAACCTCAAAGTCCATTGTAAAACGAAGACATATCATATCAAATCACATAATACTACAGTGCAACTTTTCTGGTTACTGGTTACCCAGCCGGGCATTCTACAGTTAGAAACATATATATATGCATTATATACGCTATACTCTTCAACTTGTGCAAAACTCTATAAAACATTCTCAAACTCTCTACAATATTACTTATGGTAGACCCTATATGGATCTCACCGATTCTTCTTTACTTATTTATTCATTTTCAAATACACTTTCCAATACATTTTCCACCCCGGGGGCTGGAACAATGCAATGGGCCCTAGATCCCAGAACTAACAAATCATGCGCTGTGATTAGGGTTTGGGTCGCCACAGTTCTCGTGCGAACCTCTAGGGGCGCAACGGGTACATTCTCCTCACGAGACACCGATTGCGTTTCAATCACAGTTAACGATATGGACCGTGTCATGGATTGCGATTGAGACTGGGTCGCATGTTGCGATTTAGATGCTGCTTTAATTTGCGATGAACTTGCAGGGGGCGATGCTGGGGCACGGCCGGATACTGCTTGAGCTGGAGACAGGGACGCTGCGGTAGTGGTGACGTTACCTGCGTCAGGGACGGGGTCACGGACAATGGTGACGTTAAGGGCATACCATCCCTTCATTCCCCAGTGCCGTGTGTACGTGACAATGTCTCCATTCACTAAGTCCCTCCCGGGATGGCCTTGCGGTAGGTGGGATTCTACGTCACGCCTGCTGACAAAGACCCCTGGGTAGAGGCCCGGTTCACGGATAAAGCCCCAGCCCTTCCGGAGCTGGAACTCAGTCACACACCCCTGCCGCCGCGGTTCCCTCAGGGTACCTTTCTCTCTCCGGACACTCTCCTTGTCCGCGATCAGCTCTGCATGTTGTCGCTGACGGTTCCGCTGAGCTTCCCGCTCTTCCTCCTGCTGACGTTTCTGCTTCTCCTCACGACGCTGCCACTCATATTCCCACTGGGCGGTATAGGCGATGTCATCCAAGCGCGCCATTTCGTCCCAGTCGACGTCTGGTAACGACGGACAGGACCCCTCCGGTGTCCCTGCCGGGGACCGATCATCTGCTGCGGCCTCCTGGCCGGGCGGGCGTTCCGGAACTGGCGATACCTCCTCAACCTCCTTCGCCTCCACCGCTTCACCGGTGGGATCAGGATTGGTACTTTCGGGGGCAGCCTCCGGTTGCTCCTTCGCCTTGGGCAGCAGAATCTTCGGTAACTGGAATCGTGGGGGGTCGTTGAGGGGAGAGATCACCGTGTCCCACAGCCTCCGCTGCTCCAGGGTACGCCGGCGTCTCTCGATCTCTTCAAAGCCAGGTTGGTACTGGACCATCTTCTTCAGGCGTGCATTTTCTTCTTGAATCTCTAGCAACGCCTGCTGCAGGTGCAGGACCACGGATAACTCCGATGCTGGTGGCAGCTTGGCTGGGGCACGGGGCCTGCCTTCCTCCGCTTCCCTGCTCGGCTGCACACGTCCTGCTTCCATGATGTTCCAGAAGATTCCTTCTTCTTCCTCCAGAGACATCCGGTCTCTTCCGTGGAGGCGGGGTTTGCATCTCCTCCGCCTCGCAGGGAAGGTGAAGAGGAGGCGGACCTCCTTTGCTGTAGGGCAGGATCGCATGTTGTAATAGCACTTGGAGAGGGCCGGCATTTTCTTCGCGCCACTGGGGGGTACACGCCCACGAAGGTACGCCCACCTTCTTCTCCAGCGCCTGAGGGCGCGAATATGGCGACAAAAATGGCGATTTTGGCGCCAAAAGTGCAAACAGTCCTCTTTCACAAAAACAATTCCATAGGCACACAGGGCTCGCAATTTTGCGAGTTTCGCATCCTGTTCGTGACGCCAAAGTTTTGTGTCGACCCGCCACCACAATTGTGGGTTACCAGGGCAATGGGGTACTCAGAGCCGAGCCCGTAGAAGTCTATGGGATTGTCACAGGTAGCTGTGGCTCGGTCTGTGGCCCTGGCGGTCTGGCGTATGTTGGGGGGTATATTTACAGGGGATAGATTTATATACAGTTCGTGACGCCACCTGTAGTCTTCTGGTAATTTATACCAGCGCTGCTGTAGATCTCTGAGGGGATGGTGATGCAGCTAGATGTCGGGTCCCCTACAGGTGGGACTCTTCCCTCAGGTCGGTAGTTAGGTAGGGATTGTGCAGGCATGCAATAATAACTCAGTCTCACACGGTCAGCGTCTTTCCATACCTTTACTTGCAAGATGTTCAGGCAGGTCCCAGGGAGGCTGATCCAAGGAGAGTGTATCTTGAGACAGCAGCTGGACAAGTTAGGGGCCTCCTTTACTTTCAATACGATGAGTACAACCAGCCTGAAGCGTAGTTCCCTCAATAACTCCAGCTAATCCATAGCTGTACTGCCCAGTCAGTTTTGTGGTAGGAGCCTTCCTGCGAGAGAGCTGAATTCTTATCTTGTCGTGCACTGACTCAAAGTCTTCACTCCCCCTGACCCCAGTTACGTACTGACTATATGGGGCTGTTTGCCGCGACCTAAGGTCCGGTAAATCCCTGGTTTTCTTACCACTATGCTTGAAGCTAATAGTGATCCTTCGGTCCCCAGTGACCGGTTGCAATGTGCAGGACTTCTTCAATCCAAACGCACCTTTCCAATAAACTTTCCACTGTGCCTTTCGCCTTGTCCTCGCTGGTAGCATAAGCACTCACACTTGCATAAAGTCGGGTAGTCACTTCCTTCATTCACTTTCTACGAAGTTAGTTACAGATTCTCAGTTATCACTAGGCAGGAGCACGTCTCTGAACCTTTCACTGTCCTTTAGACAGGTGACTGAAGTCTTTCTGCACTAAACTTCTTCTTTCTTCCAATGTATTCAGGTGAGGTACAGCTCTGACTAGGCTAAGGTGAATTAGACCACCTGTACTAGCCTCCACGTTCTGAACTGAAGATGAGCAGGCTGGACAACTTCCTCCCTCCAGCTAAACTCCAGACGTCTGCTCTGTCCGAAGACAGGAACTGAACTCTCTCTTCTAAAATCACTCAACCAACATACACCCTGACCACTCCCTAACGAGTAACTACACTACCCTAAGGGTGTGTCTAGTGTATGTTGAGTGAATGGATATTGAGCATTAAACTGCTGTCTCGCCACACACTCTCCAGGGTACTGCGTGTGCCTAACACCAGGGCTACACATCTGCACTTCCTGCAAGACTGTCTGTCTGCTGCATGTCACTTCCTTTATATACCTTGTGGGTGTGTCTAGGTGTGATGAATGATGTCAAGCTTTAACTGTTACCCTTCTGTGCAGACTCCAGGATTTACGTGTGCCCTACAAAGCTGGGCTACACAATACCTCCCCCCTCTGTTCAAACTTGTGGGGTTGAACACTTATTACCCCACCAGAGATCCTTCTCGGTCGTCTCTGCCAGTCAAACCGTCTGGCTAAGTCGGGCCCTCTGTCAGACCACCCGCCTCCCCAGCGGTCAGTACGGCGTCGCAATTCACTTGCACCCATACGTCCTGTCTGGTCTGCGTCCTTTTCATTTTTTCCACTATAGGTTCTCCTGCTTAAGTCACTCATCACTGAGCTAACTGAGGCATCACTACTTCTATCTCTTCTCCTCTCAATACCACGGGTTGAAGGTGGAGGCCATCTTCTTTCTATTTTCTGCAGGTTCCTGTTGACCTGGTCCCTCTCAAGTCGTAGTTGCTCTACTTCTCTAAGGTAGAACACACGATACTCCAGGAGCATCCGGATATTCCCAAGGATCTCCCTGGATCCGACAACGAGGAACGGAACCATCCCGTCTTCACCCACGACCTGGACGTCGTCATCAGCCGGAATCCTGACTCTCGTCACACCGGACTTATTCACCATCTCCTGCATCATTTTCCCAAGTCTTCCGATGACTTTCTTCACCAGACCTCAGGGCACTTGAATGATGTCCTCCATTAATCCAAGCTGACTTTGAGCCTTTCTTGCTTGCTCCAAATGTCGAGTGGCTTCGTGATTTCTCAACAGGATCAGTTGCTTTGTGCGGAGACAATGTAGGTGCATGTCTCTCAGGACAGCCACTCGCTTCAGTGTGACTTCCTTAGTCGACAGTATGACTAACTGTTTCATCTCTGGCACCCAGTTCACACTACATGCTTCTACCGCTTTTCTAAAGGCCTCATGTACATCCTCACTGGCACAAGCTTCTTGCATGTCTTCGGGTACCTCTATCATACACTTGAAAAGCGATGTCTCCTTTTCCTGAACATGCTGTTGGACCTCCTCCTCCTGAGCATCAGCGCAGTTCTCCAAGACCTCAGCATTTCTTGTGTGGCCATCTGTGTGGCACTTTGCTTGCTGTACTTCGTCTCCCGTGGATTTCTGGAGCTGGGTGTGATGTTGTTACTATATCTGTGATTGGCTTGCTGTTATTCTTGTTTCAGTTTCTGCCTAGTAACAATGATGTAATGGGGAGGAGGAGACTAGGCAGGAGCAGGAAGTCCTGGGTAAGGGGAGCAGGAGAGACGAACGAAAATAAAGTATGGCTGTTTAAACCTACCATCCAGCATCTCTGTGTGGCCTTCTGGAGTTCCCTTCATCTGCACAACAACACCACAACTGGCGACGAGGAAGCGTTCATCATCAGCTAAAGGTATTTCAGCTCTACAACAATGTCCTGTTTACCTGCCTTCCCTGCTTTTGATGTGCATCAGTCCCCAGCTAACCTAGCAGCATGTTGGGAGAAATGGCTGAAGCGTTTTGATATATTCCTACAAGCCATGAACATATCAGATGATACCAGGAAGAAAGCCATGCTATTACATTATGCAGGGGAACAAGTCTATGATATCTTCACTACTCTGCCTAATACAGGAGAAGATAAAGACTATGAGCTCAGTAAGGCAGCATTAAGCAAGTATTTCTCCCCACACAGAAATGCAGCATTTGAAATCTTCAAGTTTAGACAATTAAAGCAGTCAGCAACAGAAAGCATTGATGAATATCATGTCCGACTACGGCACCTTGCAGCTTACTGTGAATTTACAGATGTCGACAAAGAGATCCAAATGCAGATTTTACAAGGCTGCATCTCCTCTAAGTTACGGAGACAAGCACTCAGAGATCCCACCATGACTTTAGCAAAACTGCTTGAAACAGCACTTGTAAATGATACCGCCGAAAAACAAGCTAAACTCATAGAGAACATTGAGTGCGAGGCGGAAGCACCATCTTGTATAGCAAAGCTGACACAGAGACCGCCTGTGCCTCGTATGCAGGGGGCAACTTGCTACAACTGCGGAGGGTCGTATCCTCACCAGAATGTCTGCCCAGCAAAAGGGGGGACCTGGCATAATTGTGGAAAACAAAACCATTTTTCAAAAGTGTGTAGATCCAAACCACAATCCCCTCATTCCACAGTACAACCCAGGTCACAGAAAATCCAAACGCTGCAGCTTACTGACGAGCCTCACAGTACTTATCTATTCTCAGTGACTGCAGAGGGATCTCAAACACTGCACGCACTTACCAGTCCAAGGCAACTTATCCTGATAAATGGTAGTCCGGTGGAAGCCCTAGTAGACACGGGGCATCAGTAAACGTCATCAGCCGTGCAGTCTATAGCCAACTCCCGAACAGACCTGCTCTACAAAGCACTAGCCTAAAGATTTTTCCTTATGGTTCAGCATCTGCACTACCCCTGTGTGGCAAATTTCAGTCAGAACTTGCAGCTGACGGGAAGTCCATCACCGACACTGTATATGTAGTAGAGTGCTCCGCAGACACGCTTCTCAGCTGCAGGAGTGCTATATCTCTGGGTCTGGTCAACTGGTCAATAGCGTCACAGGTCCTTCGGCCCAACACATCATGCAGAGATACCCCAATCTCTTTAAAGGTCTCGGTAAGCTAAAAGACGTTCAGATAAAATTGCATATTGACGAGTCAATACAGCCGTCTGTTCAACCTCACAGGCGCATCCCATTTCATGTCCGCAAACTTGTGGAGCAAGAACTGCAGGATCTGGAAGCGTCTGATGTTGTTGAACGAGTTGAAGGCCCGACTCCTTGGGTATCGCCCATTGTTGTTGCACCAAAACCAAAGCAGCCTGGTAAAATCTGGCTATGTGTGGATATGCGGCATGCCAATTTGGCTATTCAAAGAGAAAGGCACATCACGCCCACTATTGATGACATTATCACAGACCTGAATGGTGCAAAAGTATTTTCTAAAATTGATTTAAAATCAGGTTATCATCAACTTGAGTTGCATCCAGATTCCAGGTACATTACAACTTTTAGTACCCATGTGGGCTTACGACGATTCAAGAGGTTGAACTTTGGTATCTCATCTGCGGCAGAAATATTTCAGAACGTTATCAGTCAGGTTCTATCTGGAATAGCAGGAGTTCTAAACGTCAGTGATGACATTCTTATATATGGTACAACCCAAGAGGAGCATGACAGTCACTTAGAGCAAGTGTTTCAGAGACTGCAAGCCTGCAATCTAACTGTCAATCCGTCAAAATGTGAGTTTAACCAAAAGTCATTAAGCTTCTTTGGATATATCTTTTCGGAGCAGGAATTTCAGCAGATCCTCAGAAAGTTGCTGCCATAAAGTCAGCTAGCCAACGTCAAAATGTGTCAGAGGTTCGCAGTTTTCTAGGACTAGTCACGTACTGTGGGCGATTTATGCCTGATCTGGCCACGATCTCCGAACCCCTGCGACTACTCACGAAAAAAGACACTCCTTGGACATGGACTACTGAACACCAAGCAGCATTCGATTCCATGAAGTCCGGTCTGACTGGCGACACCGTCATGGCCTATTTTGACCCTCTAAAGTCCACAGAGCTGATCGTGGACGCTAGTCCGGTGGGCCTGGGTGCAATTCTCACACAAGTGTCCAAAGAAGGCAACGTTTCTACCATTTCCTATGCAAGCAAAGCCTTAACAGAGACAGAACAACGCTATTCACAAACTGAAAGGGAAGCTCTTGCGGTTGTGTGGAGATGCCTTCATTTTCATCTGTACCTTATGGGACATAAATTCACAGTGATAAGCGACCACAAACCCTCATTCCGCTTTTCAACAAACATTCTTCAAAGCCTCCCCCACGACTTGAACGCTGGTTGCTCCGCCTACAGAACTACCAGTTTCGGTTGAGATACGAGGCAGGAGCTGGTAATCCGGCTGACTACTTTTCGAGACATCCAACACCACAAACTACCAAGGACGACATCCCAGCAACTATCCTTGCAGAGGAACATATCAATTTTATTGTTGCACATTCTGTGCCAAAAGCTATGACTATGGAGGAAATACAACAAACGGTGGATTCCGATCACCAACTTCAGTTAGTTATAGAGACTGTTCGATCTAAAAATTGGAGCAATTTTCTTGCTGAAGCCCGCCTCCAAACACCGGATCAAACAACCTACTTGACAGCCTTCTTTAATGCACGACATGATCTCTCCGTGTCTGATTCAAATCTACTGTTGCGTAACAATCGGTTGGTGATACCCCAGAAACTTCAAAGCAGAGTACTGGATCTGGCCCACGAGGCTCATCAAGGGGTGGTGAAAACAAATCAATTACTGAGAGAGAAAGTCTGGTTTCCAGGACTAGACAAAACAGTAGAGGCACTCATTGAAAATTGCATACCTTGCCAAGCAACTACAATTGACCATAGACGCGCACCCTTACAAATGACACCCCTGCCAGAGGGCCCGTGGTCTGCTGTTAGTGTTGATTTCTGTGTTTTACCGGATCACTCCTATCTGCTGGTTGTCATGGATGACTATTCGAGGTTCCCAGTCATTGAACATGTTTCGACAACCTCTGCCAGGGCTGTTATACCAAAATTAGACAAGATCTTCTCGGCATATGGCATACCGGAAACAGTGAAGTCCGACAATGGACCACCTTTTAATAGCACAGACTTTCGATCATTCGCAACCTATCTTGGTTTCACTCACAGGAAAATAACTCCTTACTGGCCTCAGGCCAATGGTGAAGTGGAACGGTTCATGCAATCAATCAACAAAACTTTGAGGATCTCTACCATGGAGCACAAGGACTTACAGCAAGAGTTACACAGATTTCTTAGACAGTACAGAGCTACACCCCATTCTACTACTGGGATACCACCTGCCACTGCGCTGTTCAACAGGCCTATGCGTGTCAAACTCCCGAGCGTTCCGCAGAGCCCTGTTCAAACCCCAATTGCTATTAAGGATGCCATATCCAAACAGAAGATGAAGAGGTATGCAGATAAGAGCAGTCATCGTTGCAAGCCACCGGAAGTATTGGTGGGAGATTGGGTCCTGGTAAAAAGGCTAAAGGGTATGCCACACTAAACAATATCGCTAACGGATCGCTAAAAAACGTCACTATTTAGCGATCCCGTTAGCGATGTTGTTCAGTGCGGCAGCTTCCAGCGACGAGCTTCCTGCTGTGATCTCGCTCGTCGCTGGAATCGTTCCGGACCCTATTTTCTCGTCGGCGCTCCCGCTGGGTAAGTATCTTATCGCTGTGTGGCACCTTTTCTTAGCGATTTAGCGGTACTTTTGTACCGCTAAAGTCGTTAAGAAGATCGCTAACGGCGATAGCGTCGTTAACTATATCGCTAAATGTGGCAGCATTTAGCGATATAGAAACAATCCCGCTAGCGATCGCATTAGTATGCGTCGTTATTGTGATCGCTAGCGGGATTGTTTAGTGTGGCAGTACCTTTAGACCTAGAGACAAGTTTGCATCACAATACTATCCTGAACCCTTTCAGGTCACACAAGTCAAAGGCACCATGGTTACTGCTCAAGATCACGGTCGCCAGGTCACAAGGAACGTGTCCCATTTTAAAAAACTTTGCGACTATGTCCCAGAAACAGACGAGGCAGATAGCGATGACGTCCTGCCGGATCCCCAGAGCTCAGCAGTTCCAAGGGAGGATACCTCAGGGGACTCAGAAAGTTCATCTGGGACTGTGATGTCTCACTGCTATCCAGCGAGGGCAAATCGTAGACCGCCAGCACACCTCCTGAACTATGTTCTGCAGTAAAAAGAAAAAAAAAAAATCCTGCGTACTAATGTGAACTTTTGGACCGTTATCCAGTTATAATGTTGTTTTGTTTGGTGAGAAGAGGAGAGATGTGATGTTGTTACTATATCTGTGATTGGCTTGCTGTTATTCTTGTTTCAGTTTCTGCCTAGTAACAATGATGTAATGGGGAGGAGGAGACTAGGCAGGAGCAGGAAGTCCTGGGTAAGGGAGCAGGAGAGACGAACGAAAATAAAGTATGGCTGTTTAAACCTACCATCCAGCATCTCTGTGTGGCCTTCTGGAGTTCCCTTCATCTGCACAACAACACCACACTGGGCATTAGTCTCTTTCTCCATCTTGAGCTTACGAAGAACTTTATCTCGCTCCTCTGCCAAGCCGCGACACTCATCCTCCCTCCGGAGAAGTTCCTGCTGATGCTTCTCCTGGGCCTCTCTGAGCACCTCCATATCTTTCCATAGGGCCTTGTTCATACTATGACACACTGACAGATGATCTCTGAGCTTAGAGACTTCCTTCTCCAGCTCCTCCATTCTGTGCTCAATTATTCGTCTCAGGACCCTTTCTTGCTTAACTGCCTCTTTTACTGTTTCTTTCAACAGCTCTACCTCCGGTACCCTGGAGCCTTCATCATACTGAGCCATTTCACCCTTTCCGGGCATTGCAGATGTGGATCTACTACAGGTCTGTTCTACCTCCAGCCTTACCTCTGTGCTGGGATTTGTCAGAGATAACGTGGCCTCTTTATCAAGAACAGTAACCTGACCGGTACCTGACCCTGACTCTTCCTCATCATTTCTCTTCTTAGAGGCTGTAGCCTGTCCCGCCTTTCCGCGGCCCCTGCGGCGAGAGGAAGATCTACCAATTTTACTTGGCTCCACCTTACTGCACTCGCTTTCCCTTGCGGTCGAGTCACAGTCTGCACAGGAGTCACTCCCACTCCCCCTGTCATTCTGGAACAGCATGTCCCCACCTAGACAGGTGTCACACCCCTGCGCTAGAGCTAAACCGTTTCCCATGGTCACACGTCTCATCACCTCCAAGTCCCCGAGTTGGTCTGACCCACACTTTCTTCTGGTCACCTGGGGCTCGGGACTGTCGCTATTAGGGTTTACCTCCTTTTCACACTTCACACGGCAAGGAACCACTACAGCCGCCTGCTGTGATGGGGCTCCCTCCTCTAAACAACAACACACTTTATCAAATTCCCATGCATTTTCAAAAATACAAAGTCCTGTGCCCTCTCATAGGGGTACAATACGTTCGGTGGTATACCGCCATCTTGATCCTCGACACTTGTGGACATCTCAAGCGTCACCCTGTCTACCAAATAGTCCACAATGAGCCCGTGGATGCAGCACACCTGGACCTTTTTCTCGGTCAGACAGAGAACTAGCGGAGTTCCTTTCAGAGTCACCTGACTCTTTGAGTCCAACTGTCCAGAGACTCCTTCCCTATGTAACATTACCGTACACACCTGTGGGCTGTTATCAAACGGGAAGTCTATGCCACATGCGGAATACGTATAACACCCACACCGCTGTTCCTCAGATATGTCCACTGAGGAAACCGGTGCCACCCCCTTTTGGGACTCTGCCCCCTTTCGGGCCACTTTACTGATTTGGGCTACCACCCCCTTTTGAGACTCCACCCCCTTTCGGGCCACAATCCCAATTTTGGGTTACCGCCCCCTTTTGGGACTCCGCCCCATTTTGGGTAACCATCCCTGTTTTGGGTTGCCGCCCCCCTTTTGGGACACCACCCATCACTGGGGTACACACCACGGCTCCCACAGGCCCCAGTCCACACAGTACCCTCAGACAGTGTCTTCCACCCAGGGCGTGTACCGGCCCTTTAAGAGTCCGTGTGCCTCGGTTCACACTGTCCTCTTTACCACACCAGCTCCTGGTGGTACTGCTACCGCTTCCGTTGCAGCCACCAACAACCAGCACCTCCAGATGCTACTCCCAAGCTGCTGTGGCTGCCACTGCAGCTCCGGCTGCTGCAGAACCTCTTGCTGCAACAGTCACTGTAGCTCCTGCCACCACAAGTCTCTGCACGCTGCGCTGTCTTGCCGCTTGTCACCTTCGTGAACCCACGAGCCACAGCCAGCCGCTTGTCACCTTCATGACTCCACGAGCCACAGCAAACACCTCACACGTGTCCCAGAAAAAAAAACAGTTTCTCACTGACCCGTCAGCACAACACAGACTCCTGTCTGTCACCACTCTCAGCCAGAGAGATTTTCCAGACACCTCTTCTCGCAGAGATATCCCACAAAGGAAAAAAACAGTCTTTCACTGACCCGTCAGCATAACACAGACTCCTGTCTGTCACTCTTGGCCACAGAGATTTCCGGACACCTCCTCTCTCAGAGAGGCATCCCAAAAAGGAAAAAACAGTCTCACTGACCCGTCAGTACACCACAGACTCCTGTCTGTTACCTGTTGGCCACGCAGGTTTCCGGACACCTCCTCTGAGGTATCATCTCAGCATGCTTTTTTTTTACTTACTTCAATTTTCAATGACCCCGGTCAACATAACACAGACTCCTGTCTGTCACCACTGCTTAACAGCGTCTTCAGATACCTCATATCTTCAGAGGCACCACATCAACATAAATGCACAGTTTATTCGTGACCACTGGTCACACTCACGGTTTTCACAGACCGTCCGTTCCTCCTCTGATTCCTCATTCCCAGTCCTGGAACATGTGCTCCTTGGGCCGCTGCCAGCATTCCATCCACCAATTGTAAGGTTTTACTCACTCGGCTGCTTCAGATGTAAATCAGGAGACTCGATCTTATGCAAAAAGTCCTTAGGTTTATTACATCATAAACCATATGGTAACATATAATACAGCTCTTCAATGCTTCAGCTCCTGCCTGGAGCCTCACTCTTCATTCACAGAGACCTCTCTGTAATGTCCTGCCTTGGACACATGGAAGCCTGTCCACACTGGCAGACTCCCACACACTCTCTCACAGGTGCAAACAAACTCCATTACATAGGTGTAACCCCACCCATAGGTGAGGTCAGGATCACATGGTTAGGTCACCTGATCATGACCTCATCACAGGTCCTTTTGATACACATAACATAGGTGAGGTCAGGATCACATGGTTAGGTCACCTGATCATGACCTCATCACAGGTCCTTCACCACAACACAAACCATGCTTCCATGCATACCTCGAGGAGCATACACAGTGCCCCCTAGCTGCATCAGGTGTCACTACACCACAGTAGCTACAGTCCTTGTCTCACTTTTGCGATTACTTTTGCGACTTGCTGGAGGCCTTACAGGTGCCTCTTCTGAATACTGGCTTTGCTCAGTAGGGGTCGCTGCGCTCTGTTGCGTTGCAGAATAGGTTGCAGTATACGATGCAGAATAGGTCGCAGTATACGATGCAGGTGCGCGGCCTGGCGCTGACGTGGCTGGGACTTGGGACTCTGAGACACGGGATGCATTGCCGGCTTCAGGGACGGGGTCGGTGACACGGGAGACATTCAAGGCATACCACCCCTTAAGGCCCAGTGCCGCGTGTAGGTGACTATATCCCCGATTATCAGATCCCTTCCCGGGTGCCCATCTGGCAGGTGAGACTCCACATCCCTGCGGTTGACAAATATCTCCTGGTACAGGCCTGGCTCATGGATGAACCCCCAGCCTCCCTGGAGTTTAAAGTCTCTAATGGCCCCCTGGCGCCGCGGTTCCCGGAGCGTACCTTTATCCTTCCTGACGTTTTCCTTATCAGCGAGATCCTCTCCCGGTATCTCTGGCGAAGCTGCTGCGCCTCTCTCCGCTCCTGCTGCTGCCGCTGCTCATGTTCACGGCGTCGCCACTCGTTCTCCATCTGGGCGGCGTATTCTACGTCGTCCAGGTACTCCATCTCCTCCCAGTCGACTTCCATCACGAACGGCTGGGCCCCCTCCGGTGTCCCTACCGGGGGACTGCATTCTGCTGCGGCCTCCAGGCCGGGCTGGCACTCCGGAACGGGCAGGGCCTCCTCAGCCTCCTTCTCTCCCGCCGCGTCCCCGGCGGAGTCAGGATCAGCACTTTTGGAGCCGGCCTCCGGTTTCTCTTCAGCCGCTGGCAATGGTGGCACAGGTAACGGTTGCGCTTCTGGAGGGGAGAGCGTTGCGTCCCACAGCAGCCGCTGTTTCAGGGCACGCCAGCTTTTCTCCATCTCCTCCATTTCTTCACGGTGTCGGGCCAGGTCCCTTAACACCGCATCCACCTCCTCCACTTTCTGCATGGTTTGGTCATTGTCCCGACCTGGGGACGGCTCAGGAACAGGCAGTAGCTCTTCAGGGGAACGGGGTCTGCGCACCGCCATCCCTCCACACAGCGTCTCCTGTCCTTCCGTCATCTCACTCCAGGCCAGACTGTATTTTCCATCTGGAACAATCTGGTCTCTTCCGTGCAGGCGGGACTTTCGCTTTCTCTTTTGGCATATAGGATGAAGAGTAGGCGGATTTCTCTTGCAGTAGGGCAGGCTCTCGTATTGTAATAGCATTTAGACAGGGCGCCCATCACTTTCGCGCCACGGGGGGGTACGCCCACGAAGGCACGCCCACCTTCTTCACCAGCGCCTCAGGGCGCGAATATGGCGGCAAAATGGCGGAAGATGGCGCCAAAAATCACAAAAACTGCACACAGTCTTTTTGCACAAAACAGTCCAATTCTAGGCACACAGGACTCACATCCAGTAAGCTTCGTATCCTGTTCGTGACGCCAAAGAGATGAGGATGTGGATGTGTTATCAGGGCACAGTGGCTGGATGTGTATGGGGCACATTGGGTTGATGTTTTATGAGGGCACAGCAGGTGGAAGTATTATGAGGGCACAGTGGGTGGATGTGTTACAGAGGCTTAGTGGCTAGATGTGTATGGGGCACAGCAGGTAGATGTGTTATCATGGCACAGTGGGTGGATGTTTTATGGGGCTCTGGGTGGATGTGTTACGGGGGGGGGGCACAGAGTCTGGATATGCTTTCTGGCCACAGAGGCTGAATGCTATGGGGCACAGCAGGTGGATGTGTTATCAGGGCACAGTGGCTGGATGTGTATGGGGCACATTGGGTTGATGTTTTATGAGGGCACAGCAGGTGGAGTATTATGAGGGCACAGGGGGTGGATGTGTTATAGAGGCTCAGTGAATGGGTGGATGTGAATGGGGCACATTGGGTTGATCTGTTATGGGGCACAGCAGGTGGATGTGTTATGAGGGCACAGCAGGTGGAAGTATTATGAGGGCACAGTGGGTGGATGTGTTATAGAGGCTCAGTGAATGGGTGGATGTGAATGGGGCACATTGGGTTGATCTGTTATGGGGCACAGCAGGTTGATGTGTTATGAGGGCACAGTGGTTGCGTGTATTATGGGAAACTGTATTAGGCTGTGTTATTGAGGACACAGTCTCAATATTTTTTATATTGGCACATTGGGTGGATGTATTACGGGGGCACCACAGGTGGATGTGTTATGAGGACACAGTGTCTGGATATGTTATGGGGCACAGTGGATGGATGTGTTATGGGGCACAGTGGGTGGATGTAATATAGTAGCATAATGGGTGGATATATTATGAGGGAACGGCGTGTGGAAGTACTGTGGGGTGGGTGGATTTGTTATGGGGCACAGTGTGTGAATGTGATATGGGGGCACAGCAGGTGAATGTGTTCTGTAGACAGCAGATGTCATTTTTATTTGAGCATGGAGACTGGATGTGTTATGAGGGAACTGTACTATGCTGCACAGTGATAGTGAGTCGCACAACACCAGGGTTATGGGGTACTCGGCACCGAGCCCATTGAAGTCTATGGGGAATGTCACAAGTGCACAGCTCGGTCCGTTGCCCTGGGCGCTCATACAAAGGGGGATATTTACAGGGGAAAAATAATAATAGTTTGTGACGCCACCTGTGGTTTCTGATCAATATGACCAGCGCTGCAGGGTAATTCTTCTGAGGGGATGTTACTAGGCAGCTAGATGTTAAGTCCCCCACAGGTGGGACTGTTCCCTCAAAGTCAATGGTGTTGCAGATAATAAGTCAGTCACACACAAGTTGTTCTCTTTCCATACCTTTACTGATGAAGGTGGCAGGTATGTCCCGGGAAGCTGCTCAGGGTGGAGTATGTACATCCAGATAATCGCTGAGTAGATTTAAGGCCTCCTGTCCCTTTCAAGTGTGGGAGTCCTAACCTGCGTGAAGTCAGATTTAACTCCAAATAGCACAGCTACGCCGGCCAACATTGTGGTGGAAGTCTTCTTGTGGCAAGAACTAAGTCTCTATGGCTGCAGACCCGACTCCTGTTCTGCCTGACACCGGTTACGTATCGGCACTTAGGGCTACCTTCTGTGACTTGAAGTCCAGCAAGGATTCCGGTGTTTCTCTCACTAGCCGTAAAGGTTCTAGCAATACTTCGGACCCGGTGTCCGGTTAAGTCGAGTGAAGGTGATCTGTCACCGAAGTCACTCCTTCCTAGGGTCACCACTTGCCCGTCGCTCTACTCTCATCCTTAACATAAGCACAAGGCAACAGTAGGTTTTGTCATTAGCTTTCTTCCTTCTTTCCAAAGCTCACTGACTGATTCTCAGTTAACTCGATGTTCAGACAACTGTAGTCCCCTTCCTTCTTTTCCTTCTTAAACTCTGTCCAGAGCGGCTATCAGGACCTTCCGTCAACTGACCTCGTGCTCGCTCCGAGAGTGTCTTTCGACATTCGTTAGGAACTCACAATCTAGATGTCCTGAGATATCAGCTTGCAATCTCTCTCCTCCGTCTGTCTGGAATGACTCACTGCCTCAGACTCGTCTCCAACTGATCTAATCTAATCCCACTGCTACATCTCTCACACCCCCTTAAGTACTCTAAAGGGGCTCCCTCTGGTGGCAATCTAGGGAAGTGTGAGTGTGAATGAATATCAGACTTTGCAATTACCTTTCAGTACATACTCCTGGAACATGTGTACCAAGCGCATCTGGGCCACACAATAGGACCTCTTATTAGGGCACAATGGGTGCATGTGATATGGGGACAGAGTAGGTGGCTGTTATATGGAAGCACAATAGCTGGGTGTGTTTTTGAGGGAACTATTTTAGGCTGTGTTATTAGGGTACAGTGACTGGATGTATTATGTGGAACAGTGGTGGGTGTATTATGGTGGCACAGTAGGTGGATCTTTTATGGGGAGCACAAAGGCTGGATGTATTTTGGGGCACGGTGACTGCATACTGAGCCAGGATGGCCATCCAATATGATTTATATGTTGTATATCCCTGTGGTTGCAGGGAATGCATGTGATGTGGTCACTGTGCTTTATGCCATATGTATTGTTGGATCTACGGCTATGAACGGCCCTCTGAGGTGACTTCAGTATGAGGAACTCCCTGACCTAAATTATGACTGCTGGGTAAGCACAGGAGGCCAAGTAATACACTGACCAAGAATGACGAAGGATGTCAGTCTGCTATGATGTCTAATTGCTCGTCATCGGGACAGAGCATGGAGCGATTAAAGTCACTGCTCATTATAAGGTCAGAGCAGCTGTAATCACTCCCCGACATCTTGATTGACAACCCTCCCTGCAGTGGGTGTACACTATGTGATTGGAACTGGTTGTCAGCCAAGGTGCATTAGGAGTCATTACAGTGCTGTCACTGTATGGCGAGTGGTGACAGTGACTGTTCCATGCACCGCCCCTATGACTGCAAGCGAGTGGCCGCAGGAAGGATGTAACTTCATTTTCTCCCTTTAGCCGCTGCTCCAAATAGACACCCAAACATATTTAAAATGCTGTTAGCCTGCAGATTGCCACTTTGTCTGCAGATAAATAAGGTTTTGTTGAGATGTAAGTCAAAATTTCTTGACAAATTGATGCAAATTTTTAGCTTTTTTCTGGTGCTCATCTCTAGTACAGATCTGCCAATAACTGCAAATTATAATCATTGGGTTCAGTTGTCCAAGAACTAATAATCATGCAAAGCACAATGCAAAAATAATGGAACAAAGTACCCCTAAATGAGGCACAGGGAGGAACGAGAGACCCCAGATGAGGCCTAGCATTTTCATGCATCAGAAGTAACCCGGAGCCCAGTGCACTTGCATATGGTCTCACAATGAGTCTGATGATCTCATCCTGGTACCTAATGGCAGTCAGGGTAGCTCTGGCTATCACATAGAGGGGTGTGCGAGCCGCCAAAGAAATGCCTCCCCACACCATTAATGACCCACTGCCAAACCTGTCATGCTGGAAGATGTTGTAGGCAGCAGAATGATCTCCACGGCATCTCCAGACTCTGTGCTCAGTGTAAACCTGCTCTCATCCGTGAGAGCACACAATGCCAATGTTGAATCTGCCAATCTTGGTGTTCTCTGGCAAATGCCAATTGCCCTGCAAGGTGTTTGGCTGTAAGTGCAACACCCACTTGTGGACATCGGGCCCTCATTCCACCCTCATGAAGTCTGTTTCTAACAGTTTGAGCAGACACATGGATGTTAGTGACCTGCCGGAGGTCATTTTGCAGGTCTTTGGCACTGCTCTTCCTGTTCCTCCTTGCACAAAGGAGGAGGTAGCAGACCTGCTACTGGGTTGTTGCCCTCTTACGGCCCCTTCCACATCTCCTGGTGTACTAGTCTCTCTCCTGGTATCTGCTCCAGGCTCTGGACATTGTGCTGACAGACACAGCTACCCTTCTTGCCACAGCTCGCATTGATACCTGAGCAACTTCTGTGAGTTGTAGATACTCCTCATGCTACTGTACCTCTAGGAGTGAGAGCAATGACAAAATGCAAAAGTTACCAAAACAACAGCCAACAATGAGAACGATGAGAACAGAGAAATGGTCTGTGGTCACCCTCTGCAGAACCACTCCTTTATAGGGGTTGTCTTGCTAATTGACTATCATTTCTACCTATTGTATTTTCCAATTGCACAGCAGGAAGAGAAATTGATTCACAATCAGTGTTGATTCATAACTGGACAGGTTGATTTGACAGAAGTGTGATTGCTTTGGAGTTACATTGTGTTGTTTAAGTGTTCCTTTTACAGTGTAATGTCGAGTGGTTGCTGTTCCCCTATACAGTAAGTACAGATGTCAAGTAAAAGACACACCTTTAGCGGGTATTCGTGATTAACCACCTGCAAATAGCGAATGGAAATTACCTTGCATACCTTGACCCTGCTCCTTGGACTGCCCTGTGCAAGCAGGCCAGCCGCAAAACAGTGATGTTACATAGCTGAGATTGTGCGATGACGGCTAGTAAAAATGACATCTGGAGCAGTAAAAATGCTATCTGCCCATACAAAAAATGTCTGCTGTACTCTAAGGCCTGTGACCATGACCATCGGATTGTGTGGATTCCTGGCATGGTACTAAGATAATGGAGTGATCATTCAATGGACACAAAACAAGCTCATGCAATACCAATGCCAAACAATGGCCAATGAGAGGTCGGCAGCTGACGCTGGCATCTTGGCGCAGGCAGCGTATGACATCACTGCCATGCACTGCCCTGGCTGTGGAAAAGAAGAGGTCAGATAAAAAGGATTTCTGTGTATGTGTAGAGCGACATGGGGATCAGGATGCAGTTTTTACTGCAAGACGAAAACCAGGCCCACCTAACTAAAAAACCGGGAACCAGGATGGGGTCATTACTGAAATATGGGGAACAGGATGGGGTCATTACTAAAAAAAAGTGTGATCAGGATGTAGTTGTTACTGCATAATAGGGATTAGGATGGTGTCATTACTGCAAGATGGGGAACCAGGATGGGGTGATTACTGCAAAAAATGGGACCAGGATAGAGTCATTACTGCATAACGGGGTACAGGATGGGATCATTACTGCAAGATGGGCAATGAGGATGGGGTCATTTCTGCAGGACGGGGACCAGGATGGGGACATTACTGCAAGATGGGGATATTACTGCAAGATGGGTGATCAGGATGGTGGTCATTACTGCAAGATGAAGATCAGGATGGGGTCATTACTGAAAATGGGGAACAGGATGGGGTCATTAGCTAAAAAATGGGGGACCAGGATGAGTCATTACTGCATAATGAGATCAGAATGGGTGATCATTACTACAAAATGGGGAACCAATGGAGTCATTACTGCATAACAGGGTTCAGGATGGGGTCATTACTGCAAATGGGCAACCAGGATAGGGTCATTACTGCAAGATGGGACGGATAGGGTCATTACTGCAAGATGGGGACTGTAATGGGACATTACTGTAAGAAGGGAACCAGGAGGGGGTCATTACTGCAAGATGGTGATACGGATAGGGTCATTACTGCAAGATGGGGACCTGGATGGGGTCATTACTGCAAGAGGGGACTGTAATGGTGACATTACTGTAAGATGGGGAACCAGGAGGGGTCATTACTGCAAATGGGTGATCGGATGGGGTCATTACTGCAAGATGGTGGACCTGGATGGGGTCATTACTGCAAGATGGGGACTGAAATGGGACATTACTGTTAGATGGGTGATCCAGGATGGGGTCATTAATCGTATGGGGACCAGGATGGGGTCATTACTGGAAAAATGGGGACCACGATGAGATAATTACTGAAAGATGGACAAGGATGGGGTAATTACTGCAAATGGGGACCAGAATGGAGTCATTACTGCAATAATGGGATAGGATGGGCCATTACTGCAAGATGAGGACCAGGATGGGGTCATTACTGCAAGAGGGGTGATCGGATAGGGTCATTACTGCAAGATGGGGATGTAATGGGGAGCATTACTGTAAGATTGGAACCAGGATGGGGTCATTACTGCAGATGGGTGATCGGGATAGGTCATTACTGCAAGATGGGGAACCAGGATGGGTCATTACTGCAAGATGGGTGATCGGATAGGGGTCATATGCTAAAGATGGGGGACCAGGATGGGTCATTACTGCAAGATGGGACGTAAATGGGGACATTACTGTTAGATGGGGAACCATGGATGGGTCATTAATGCATAAGGGGACCAGGATGGGGTCATTACTGAAGATGGGACCAGGGATGAGATAATTACTGAAAGATGGAGGCAAGGGTTGGGGTAATTACTGCAAGATGGGGACCAGGATGGATCATTACTGCTAATGGGGATAGGATGGGCCATTACTGCAAGATGAGTGACCATGATCGGATGTGTGATTCTGCATGTACTAAGATAATGGAGTGATCATTCAATGGACACAGATACATACCAAATGGAACAAGGAATGGGGTCCATCTGAAGGTGGATCTGGCGAGGCAGCGATCATACACTGCCATGCATGCCTGGCATTGCAAAGAGAGGTCGATAAAAAGGATTTCATTACTGTTAGAGGACTGGATCAGGATGAGTATTTACTGCAAGACGGAAAACGAGGCCATAACTAAAAACGGGAACCAGGATGGGTCATTACTGAAATAGGGGACAGGATGGGGTCATTATCAAAAGAACAAGGATCGGATGTATTACTGCATAATAGGGATTAGGATGGTGTCATTACTGCAAGATGGAGGAACCAGGATGGGTCATTACTGCAAAATGGGGGATAACATTGATGGTACGGTGGTCATTACTGCAAGATGGGCATGAGGATGGGGTCATTACTGCATAAGATGGGGAATTACGCAGATGGGGATATTACTGCAAGATGGGTGATCAGGATGGGGTCATTACTGCAAGATGAAGACAGGATGGGGTCATTACTGAAAGATGGTGAATCAGGATGGGGTCATTACTGAAAAATGGGTGACCAGGATGGGTCATTACTGCATAATGGGGATTAATGGGACATTACTGAAGATGGGAACCAGATGGGTCATTACTGCAAATGGATCAGGAAGGGGTCATTACTGCAAATGGGGTCAGGATGGGTCATTACTGCAAAGATGAGCAAAGGATGGGTCATTACTGCAAAATGGACCAGGATGGAGTCATTACTGCATAAGGGATTCAGATGGGTCATTACTGCAAAATGGGCACCAGAATGGAGTCATTACTGCAAGAGGGAGACCAGGATGGGGTCATTACTGCAAGATGGGAACATGGATGTCATTACTCAAAATGGGGACCAGAGGAGTCATTACTGCATAATGGGTTAGATGGGGACATTACTGCAAGATTGAACCAGATGGGGTCATTACTGCAACAAGGCCAGGAGGTACATTACTGCAAGATGGGATCAGGATGGGGTCATTACTGAAATATGGGGAACAGGATGGGGTCATATGCTAAAAATGGGGACCAGGATGGAGTCATTACTGCATAACGGGATTCAAGATGGGGTCATTACTGCAAAATGGGCAACCAGAATGGAGTCATTACTGCAAGATGGAGACCAGGATGGGGTCATTACTGCAAGATGGGGAACATGGATGTAGTCATACTGCAAAATGGGGGACCGCGACGGAGTCATTACTGCATAATGGGTTCAGGATGGGGTCATTACTGCAAGATTGGCAACCAGGATGGGTCATTACTGCAGGACAGAGGCCAGATGGTGACATTACTGCAAGATGAGTGATCAGGATGGGTCATTACTGAAATATGGGAACAGGATGGGTCATTGCTAAAAAATGGGGACCAGGATGGAGTCATTACTGCATAATGTAGATCAGAATGGGGTCATTACTACAAAATGGGGAACCTGGATGGAGTCATTACTGCATAACAGGGTTCAGGATGGGGTCATACTGCAAGATGGGCAACCAGGATAGGGTCATTACTGCAAGATGGGTGATCGGGATAGGGGTCATTACTGCAAGATGGGACTGTAATGGGACATTACTGTAAGATGGGGAACCAGGATGGGTCATTACTGCAAGATGGTGATCGGGATAGGGGTCATTACTGCAAGATGGGGGACCTGGATGGGGTCATTACTGCAAGATGGGGACTGTAATGGGGACATTACTGTAAGATGGGAACCAGGATGGGGTCATTACTGCAAGATGGGTGATCGGGATAGGGGTCATTACTGCAAGATGGGGGACCTGGATGGGGTCATTACTGCAAGATGGGGACTGTAATGGGGACATTACTGTTAGATGGGGAACCAGGATGGGGTCATTAATGCAGTATGGGGGACCAGGATGGGGGTCATTACTGGAAGATGGGGACCACGATGAGATATTACTGAAAGATGGAGGCAAGGTTGGGGTAATTACTGCAAGATGGGGGACCAGGATGGAGTCATTACTGCATAATGGGGATTAGGATGAGGCCATTACTGCAAGATGAGGACCAGGATGGGGTCATTACTGCAAGAGGGGTGATCGGGGATAGGGGTCATTACTGCAAGATGGGGACTGTAATGGGGACATTCTGTAAGATGGGGAACCAGGATGGGGTCATTACTGCAAGATGGGTGATCGGGATAGGGGTCATTACTGCAAGATGGGGAACCAGGATGGGGTCATTACTGCAAGTGGGTGATCGGGATAGGGGTCATTACTGCAAGATGGGGACCTGGATGGGGTCATTACTGCAAGATGGGGACTGTAATGGGGACATTACTGTTAGATGGGGAACCAGGATGGGGTCATTAATGCAGTATGGGGGACCAGGATGGGGTCATTACTGGAAGATGGGGACCACGATGAGATAATTACTGAAAGATGGAGGCAAGGTTGGGGTAATTACTGCAAGATGGGGGACCAGGATGGAGTCATTACTGCATAATGGGGAATTAGGATGAGGCCATTACTGCAAGATGAGGACCAGGATGGGGTCATTACTGCAAGAGGGGGGCCAGGATGGGGTTATAACTGCAAGATGGGGAACAGGATGGGGTCATTACTAAAAAATGGGTGACCAGGAGAAGTCATTACTGCATAATGGGGATTTATATGGTGACATTACTGCAAGATGAGGAACCAAGATGGGTCATTACTGCAAAAATGGGGATCAGGACAGAGTCATTACTGCATAACGGGGTTCAGGATGGGGTCATTACTGCAAGATGAGCAACCAGGATGGAGTCATTACTGCAAAATCTGGACCAGGATGAGTCATTACTGCATAACGGGATTCAGATGGGTCATTACTGCAAAATGGGCAACCAGAATGGAGTCATTACTGCAAGATGGAGACCAGGATGGGTCATTACTGCAAGATGGGGAACATGGATGTAGTCATTACTGCAAAATGGGGACCGCGACGGAGTCATTACTGCATAATGGGGTTCAGGATGGGGTCATTACTGCAAAAATTGGCAACCAGGATGGGGTCATTACTGCAGGACAGAGGCCAGGATGGTGACATTAGTGCAAGATGAGTGATCAGGATGGGGTCATTACTGAAATATGGGAACAGGATGGGGTTATTGCTAAAAAGGGGGACCAGGATGGAGTCATTACTGCATAATGTAGATCAGAATGGGGGTCATTACTACAAAATGGGGAACCTGGATGGAGTCATTACTGCATAACAGGGTTGAGGATGGGGGTCATTACTGCAAGATGGGCAACCAGGATAGGGTCATTACTGCAAGATGGGTGATCGGGATAGGGGTCATTACTGCAAGATGGGGACTGTAATGGGGACATTACTGTAAGATGGGGAACCAGGATGGGGTCATTACTGCAAGATGGGTGATCGGGATAGGGGTCATTACTGCAAGATGGGGGACCTGGATGGGGTCATTACTGCAAGATGGGGACTGTAATGGGGACATTACTGTAAGATGGGGAACCAGGATGGGGTCATTACTGCAAGATGGGTGATCGGGATAGGGGTCATTACTGCAAGATGGGGGACCTGGATGGGGTCATTACTGCAAGATGGGGACTGTAATGGGGACATTACTGTTAGATGGGGAACCAGGATGGGGTCATTAATGCAGTATGGGGGACCAGGTTGGGGGTCATTACTGGAAGATGGGGACCACGATGAGATGATTACTGAAAGATGGAGGCAAGGTTGGGGTAATTACTGCAAGATGGGGGACCAGGATGGAGTCATTACTGCATAATGGGGATTAGGATGAGGCCATTACTGCAAGATGAGGACCAGGATGGGGTCATTACTGCAAGAGGGGGGCCAGGATGGGGTTATAACTGCAAGATGGGGGATCAGGATGGGATTATTATTCCAAGATGGGGGATTAAGATGGGTCATTATTGCAAGATAGGGGATCAAGATGGAGGTCATTACTGCAAGATAGGGACCAGGATGGGGTCATTATTGCAAGATGGGGGACCAGGATGGGGTCTTTATTGCAAGATGGGAAACCAGGATCAGGTCATTCCTGCAAAATGGGGACCGGAATGGGGACATAACTACAAGATGGGACCAGGGTGGGGTCATTACTGCAAGATGGGACCAGGATATGATCATTACTGCAAGATGGGGACCAGGATATGATCATTACTGCAAGGTTGCGGACCAGATTGTGGTCATTACTGCAAGATGGGGATCAGGATGGGATCATTATTTCATTATTATTAATGCAAAACGGAGGCCAGGAGGGGGTCATTAATGGTGAATTCCAGTGTAACAGATGTAACATTTTCATGACACTTTCAAGTCAGAATGTCTTGTTTTCATGCAGCAGCTGAAACTTACAGATGTATTGCTATATAAAGGTGACATATGGGTAATGTTTATGTGGTAGGAAGTCAATTTATGTTTTTTGAGTAGCTAAAATACTTAATAGTAAACCCTGTGTTATGGATGCAACATGAAATGGAAGCATGATTTTTCTTATGTAATGAATACACAACTTCCTGTGAATCTAAATGGTATTTATTCAAATCATTTTTTGATACATCCCCAAAGTATGTCAACCAAAAAGTAGCTGTTTATGCAAAGGTGTGTGTCTTCTTTTTGATGGCTTTTGGATAAAGGTCGGTTAAATTCGAAAGAGACGGGATGGGGAGGTAAGGTGGGTAATGTTTGGGGTTTAAATCTATTGTATTTTTGAAAATGTTTAATAAAAAGTTATCTGATTAAAAAAAAAATCGAAAGGGATAATGTCACACATTTCAAAACTATCTCCACTCATCTTGATGTAATGCTTGTTATGGAGTTGTATGGCAGCAACATTTCTGCTTGTCCACAGTTCTTTCTTGCTTTTTCTTTCTTCGTCGACACTTGGACATGTAAACCCCAGAGATTGTGTCTGTTGCGGAAAAAACCAACATTGTAAAACTCAGTTGGTGAGTTTACGGTACTACTACTCTCCTTTGCAGAATGAGTGTCCAACTGGAGCTCTTGATAATCCCACCGACACCAACAACTGGACCCTTACCATGGGCAGCACCAAAAAATGTCCACTTGACATTGTCAATTTAGCTTTGTGGATCTTGAATCACCAGGGTGTATCTCAGTGGCGTATCTACAGTCTTAGGGGGCCTGGGTGCAAGATTTGGACTGGGTTCCCACCTCACCCAGAATAAATTAGATATATATATTAATATTGTGAGGATTTGCTCTGGTAGGCAGTGACAGGGCCGCAATAATGAGGCAACACACAGGCTTAGCGTCCAACTTCAGTGGTTTAATGACACTTTTTAAACAGCAGGTTAACAAAAAGTAAAGAAAAACACAAACATACTCCAGCTTGGAGAACCACTGGTCTCAGACTCACCCTTGCACAGGACGGGCTTAACTAAGCGGCTGCCCGGTCAGCGGCGCCCGCCAGGTGCCATTCCCAAGGTTGTTTTGAGTCCTGCTGCTAAACCTTTGCAGCAGTGGTAGTCCAACAAACAAGTTCAGGCTAACTCCAGCCTAGTTCCTCACACCTTGCACACACTCACCATGTGCCAAACAATCACCATTATATAGCTCATAACCCCACCCACAGGTGAGATACACATCACATGGGCTGATTACGTGATCGTGACATCATTGCAGGTCCTCAACTTTAGGGAAAATCACGGCCAAACTTTATTCTGCTGGGAGAAATATATCTTCCATCCAGCACTACACCCGTTGCTGCACCACAATATATATATATATATATATATATATATATATATATATATATATATATATATATATATATATGCACTCTCATCCTGACCCCATCCTGGTATATATCTCCCATCATGGTATATGTCACCGGTTTTGTTGCTGTTCTTTAACTTTTAGAAGAAAGTAAACCATTATACTCTACAGGGGCATGCAAAAAAAAGTCATGGGGCTACATAGAACAAGTGTAATGCATCTCCATAGTCCTCCATATAGTATAATGCATCCCATGGTCATTCATATAAAATACTGCTCAGTTCATAATCATCCATGTAGTTTAATGCACAGCCCATAGTCATCCATATAGTATAATGCACCCCCATAGTCATCCATAAAGTATAGTGCACCCCATAGTCATCCATAAAGTATAATGCACCTCCATAGTCATCCATAAAGTTTAATGTAGAGCTCATAGTCATCCATAAAGTATAATGCACAACCCATATTCATCCATAAAGTATAATGCATCACATAGTACTCCTTATAGTATAATGCACAGTCCATAGTCATCCATAAAGTATAATGCACCTTCATAGTCATCCATAAAGTAAAATGCACCCCCATAGTCATCCATAAAGTATAACGCACAGCCCAGTGTCATCCATAAAGTATAATGAACAGCCCATAGTCATCCATAAAGTAAAATTCACAGCCCATAGTCAAGCATAAAGTATAATGTCACGGGTTTACCACGACAGAGAGGAGCCAGAAGACCGCAGCGTCTGATTTCTCCTAGTCCTGCACTGTTTAGAAGCACTTCACCTTCATATTAAACGGTGTAGGTTTCTTTTAGCAGTGCAAGGGTTAATTTGCTCTGAGAGAGCTCCTGGAGCTAAGGCTGTTATGATTTGGTAGCTGAGGAGAGCAGGCAAAAAAGGAAATACACCAGAGCAGTTGGAAACTATGAGATTGCAGTACCCTGACTAACCACCACAACTAGAGGCAGCCGTGGAGCGTTCCTACGTTGGTCCTAGACGCCTCGTCACAGCCTGAGAAACTAACTACACCTAAAGATAGAAAGAGGAAAGCTATCTGCCCCGGAGCAGATCCCCAAAGAACATAGAAAGCCCCCAAACATGTAATGGCGGTTAGACAAGAAGAAATACTGACACAGACAGAAAATAGTATGAGCAAACGTTGGGGCCCAAACTTACTAAATAGAAAAGGATAGGAAGGGCACTTACTGCAATCCCAAAAAACCCTGAAAAGCACCAACTCTACTAATTTCAAAAACACCTGAGATCACACGACCTCTACCACCTAAATTAGTTCTCTGGTGTAACCAAAAACAAAACAGCAGCCACTGAAAAAACTGGAAAAAGCAAATGTACAAACATCAGTGGCTGAACTGAACTGAGAGGGCAAGAGCCCCCAGAAGGGACCCTGAAGGCCCCCACAGAAGTGCAGGACAAAATGCAAAAATCAAGCACAAAAACAAAAAGAAGAAAATGTTTTATCTGTTAGCAGGAGATTCAGACACGACACAGCAGGCTACCAAGGAAACAGGAATCAAGGATTGAGACCAGAACAATTGATCACCGGCAACCCTGATGGGAAGGCGACTCCCTTATATAAGACCAGTCAGTAACACCTGATTCCCAATCCTCACAATCTTCACTGGACAGTCCAGTACCGTTTGTAACCACCAGAGGGAGCTTCTGCTCAGAACTCATTTCCAGCCTATTCACAACAGTACCCCCCCTTGAGGAGGGGTCACCGAACCCTCATTTGAGCAACCAGGTCGGTCAGGATGAGTTCTATGATAAGCACGGATGAGTCTCCTAGCATGGATGTCCGAAGCAAACACCCAAGAATTGTCTTCCTGACCATAACCTCTCCATTTAACCAAATACTGGAGTTTCCGTCTAGAAAAACGAGAATTCAATATTTTCTCAACCACATACTCCAGATTGCCCTCAACCAAAACAGGGTCAGGAGGCACAGTAGTAGGAACCACTGGCTCAACAAACCTCTTCAACAAGGACTTGTGGAACACGTTATGGATCTTAAATGTCCCTGGAAGAAGCAAACGAAAAGAAACAGGATTAAGAATCTCCATGATCTTATAAGGTCCAATGAACCTAGGCTTAAATTTAGGAGATGCCACTCTCATAGGAATATTTCTTGAGGACAACCAGACCAAGTCCCCCACTTTAAACCGAGGACCATCAGTCCTATGCCGGTTAGCAAACCGCTGGGCCCTCTCCTGAGAGAGGGACAACCTCTCCACTACCTGGTCCCAAATCTGTTGCATACGCTCCACAACAGAGTCAACACCTGACAGACAGAAGCCTCCGTCTGTCCTGAAGAAAGTCGAGGGTGAAACCCAGAATTACAGAAAAATGGAGACATCAAAGTGGCAGAGCTAGCCCTATTATTAAGAGCAAACTCAGCCAAAGGCAAAAAAGAGACCCAGTCATCCTGATCAGCAGACACAAAGCATCTTAGATAAGTCTCCAATGTCTGGTTTGTTCTCTCAGTTTGACCATTGGTCTGAGGATGAAACGCCGAGGAGAAAGACAATTGAAACATCAATTTTAGAACAAAAGGTCCTCCAAAATCTGGAAACAAACTGGACTCCTCTGTCAGACACAATGTTCTCAGGAATGCCGTGTAAACGAACCACGTGCTGAAGGAACAAAGGCACCAATTCAGAGGAGGAAGGCAATTTAGGTAATGGCACAAGATGTATCATCTTGGAAAACCTATCGCAAATCACCCAGATGACGGTCATTCTCTGAGAAACAGGGAGGTCGGAAATGAAATCCATAGAGATATGGGTCCATGGTCTCTTGGGCACAGGTAATGGCATCAACAAACCACTAGAACGAGAGCAAGGCTTGGAGCGAGAGCAAGTCCCGCAGGACTGCACAAACTCCCTGACATCACGAGACAAGGTAGACCACCAAAAGGACCGACTAACCAAGTCTCTGGTACCAAAAATTCCGGGATGACCGGCCAACGCGGAACAATGAATCTCAGACATTATACTCTTTTTCCACTGGTCCAGGACAAACAATTTCCCAACAGGGCAGCGCTCCGGCTTATCCTCCTGACACCCCTCCAGAGCCAGTCTCAAATTGGGCGAGATGGCGGAAAGAACTACACCCTCTTTCAAAATAACAGAAGGATCAGATAACTCAGGAGAGTCCGCCAGGAAACTCCTCGAGAGGGCATCCGCCTTAACATTTTTAGTGCCAGGAAGAAATGAAACCACAAAATTAAAACGTGTGAAAAACAAGACCCACCTGGCCTGTCTAGGATTAAGTCGCTTGGCAGATTCCAGATAAACTAGATTCTTATGGTCCGTAAGGACCACCACCTGATGTTTGGCTCCCTCCAGCCAATGTCTCCACTCTTCAAAAGCCCACTTCATGGCTAATAACTCCCGATTACCCACGTCATAATTACGTTCAGTGGAAGAAAATTTCGAGAGAAAAAGGCACAAGGGTTACTTTTAGAGGTCTCTGGATCTCTTTGGGACAAAACGGCACCTGCCCCAATTTCAGAGGCATCCACCTCCACCTGAAATGGTAGAGAAACATCAGGCTGCCGTAGAACAGGAGCAGAAGTGAATCTCTGCTTAAGTTCCTGAAATGCAGAGACTGCCTCAGGAGGCCAATTCACCACATCAGAACCCTTCTTGGTCAAATCCGTTAATGGTTTAACAATAACCGAGAAATTACCAATAAATTTACGATAAAAATTGGCAAAACCCAAGAATCTTTGAAGAGCCTTTAATGAAGTAGGTTGGACCCAATCACAGATGGCCTGAACTTTGACCGGGTCCATTTCAATAACAGATGGGGACAAAATGAATCCCAGAAATGAGATCCTCTGAACGCCAAAAAGACACTTTGATCCCTTCACATACAGAGCATTCTCTCTCAAAATCTGGAACACAGTCCGAACATGTTTTACATGAGAGTCCCAGTCATTGGAAAAAATCAAGATATCATCCAAATAAACAATCAGAAATTTATCCACAAAATCCCTGAAAATGTCATTCATGAAGGACTGGAAGACAGAAGGAGCATTAGTGAGCCCAAAGGGCATCACAAGGTACTCAAAATGCCCTTCAGGGGTATTAAATGCCGTCTTCCATTCATCCCCGTGCTTAATGCGAATAAGGTTATATGCCCCCCTGAGGTCAAGCTTGGTAAACCAAGTAGCGTCTTTCACCCTGGAAAACAGATCAGAGATCAAGGGTAACGGATATTGATATTTCACAGTAATATTGTTCAAGAGACGATAATCAATACACGGCCTTAATGAACCATCCTTTTTGGCCACAAAGAAAAAACCGGCACCTAAGGGTGAAGAGGATGGTCTGATATGACCCTTCTCCAATGACTCCTTGATATAAGACCGCATAGCGTCATGTTCAGGTACAGACAAGTTAAAAAGGCGACCTTTAGGGAATTTACTACCAGGCACTAATTCAATAGCGCAGTCATAGCTCCTATGGGGAGGTAAGGATGCAGATTTACTTTCGCTAAACACATCAGAAAAATCAATCAAAAAGTCAGGAACATCCTGAGCCTGGGGGGAGGCAGAAAAAACAGGAGTGTTGGTATTAACACATTGGCAGCCCCAACTGGTAACAGACACAGATTTCCAATCCAAAACAGGATTATGAGACTGTAACCAAGGGAAACCCAGTACGATAATGTCATGCAGATTATACAGAACCAAAAATTTGCAACTCTCCTGATGATCAGGTTCTACCCTCATTATCACCTGAGTAGAGAACTGAGGTTTATTCTCAGCCAAAAGGGTAGAATCGATCCCCAGTAGGGGAATAGACTTCCGTAGGGGTATCAAGGGAAACCCACAACGTTTAGCAAAATCAAAATCCATCAGGTTAATAGCTGCTCCAGAATCAACAAAAGCCTGAGCAGAAAATGAGGACAGAGAGCATATCAGGGTAACAGTTAATAAAAACTTAGTCTGAACACTACCCAAGACAACTGAGCGTGCAAAACGTCTTCCCCGCTTAGGGCAGACTGAAATAGCATGAGAGGCATCACCACAGTAGAAACATAACTCATTGCGCTTTCGAAATTCATGACGCTGTGCCCCAGAAACCACTCTATCACACTGCATGGATTCAGAAGCAGGTTCACAAGGCAACATTATTCCACGCATACCTTTACGCTCACGCAAACGTCTGTCAATTTGAATTGCTAATGACATAGAATCATTGAGACCAGAGGGAACAGGGAATCCCACCATAACATCCTTTATATTATCTGACAGTCCCTTCCGAAAAAGAGCTGCCAAAGCGTCGTCATCCCATTTGGTCAGGACTGCCCACTTACGGAATCTCTGACAGTATAACTCAGCGTCCTCAAGCCCCTGACTTAATGCCAACAAAGTTTTTTCAGCTTGATCAGTGACATTAGGCTCATCGTATAATAACCCCAAAGCCTGAAAAAACGCATCAACATCACTCAAAACAGGATCCCCAGGTGTCAGGGAAAAAGCCCAATCCTGAAGGTCGCCGCGCAGGAGAGAGATGACAATTTGAACCTGCTGCGCTGCGTTCCCTGAGGACTTAGATTTTAATGCAAAAAACTATTTACAGTTATTTTTGAAATTCAGAAACTTAGCTCGATCCCCTAAAAACAAATCTGGCATGGGGATCCTAGGTTCCACAACAGGCAACCTAGCAAGATAGGTAGCAATACTCCGAACTTCAGTGGCAAGCTGATCCACACGGCCAGACAACTGTGCAAACTCCATTGAGAGAGAAAAAAAAAAAATCCTCCTCAGCACCCAGAGATACAGAGGGAAAAAAAATGCAACAAACAGAAAAAAAAAAAAAAAAAATCTCTGACAACTCTGACAACTTTTTTCTTTCCACAATATTTTTCCCTTCTGTGAGTACCATATAATTTTCAGTTTGGGCCGGTGATACTGTTATGATTTGGTAGCTGAGGAGAGCAGGCAAAAAAGGAAATACACCAGAGCAGTTGGAAACTATGGAATTGCAGTACCCTGACTAACCACCACAACTAGAGGCAGCCGTGGAGCGTTCCTACGTTGGTCCTAGACGCCTCGTCACAGCCTGAGAAACTAACTACACCTAAAGATAGAAAGAGGAAAGCTATCTGCCCCGGAGCAGATCCCCAAAGAACATAGAAAGCCCCCAAACATGTAATGGCGGTTAGACAAGAAGAAATACTGACACAGACAGAAAATAGTATGAGCAAACGTTGGGGCCCAAACTTACTAAATAGAAAAGGATAGGAAGGGCACTTACTGCAATCCCAAAAAACCCTGAAAAGCACCAACTCTACTAATTTCAAAAACACCTGAGATCACACGACCTCTACCACCTAAATTAGTTCTCTGGTGTAACCAAAAACAAAACAGCAGCCACTGAAAAAACTGGAAAAAGCAAATGTACAAACATCAGTGGCTGAACTGAACTGAGAGGGCAAGAGCCCCCAGAAGGGACCCTGAAGGCCCCACAGAAGTGCAGGACAAAATGCAAAAATCAAGCACAAAAACAAAAAGAAGAAAATGTCTTATCTGTTAGCAGGAGATTCAGACACGACACAGCAGGCTACCAAGGAAACAGGAATCAAGGATTGAGACCAGAACAATTGATCACCGGCAACCCTGATGGGAAGGTGACTCCCTTATATAAGACCAGTCAGTAACACCTGATTCCCAATCCTCACAATCTTCACTGGACAGTCCAGTACCGTTTGTAACCACCAGAGGGAGCTTCTGCTCAGAACTCATTTCCAGCCTATTCACAACATAAGGCTCTCAGCTGTTCACTGTTAGCCACTTCCATCTCATGTGTAATCTGGGCCCTGGCAAGCACTCATTTTCAGAGATAGCTTTTCCTGCATGACTGGAGGATGTTGGTGGTTGTTATTGGAGAAGGTGTTTGGTGGGCTGTTGCTAGGCTTTGAGTGTGTGATAATTTTCTTCCTTCTCCTACTTTGGTTTTACCCCATCCTCCACTCCCTGATGTTCTCTGTTGTTTGTGTGAATATATTTTTATGATTGCCATTTTCCTTTATCCCTGTTCGTACTACCATGTTAGTCTGGTGGGTGTATTATGGTACACTACTACTTCCCTCTTCCCTGGCTGGGGCAAGGGTACAGACTAAAAGCAGATTGAGGAGCTAAGGCAAAGTAAGTGATTCTGGAGTCTTGACCATCAGAAATAATTCAGGGAACAGGGCGAGCTAGGGCGCCCCTAGCATTAGGGACAGGGAAGGATCCCCTGGTCCCGGGACACCCGACAACAGAGTCGTGACAGCACTCCATAGTCATCCATAAAGTATAGTGCATCCCCATAGTCATTCATAAAGTATAATGCACAGCTCATAGTCAACCATAAAGTACAATACATAGCCCATAGTCATCCATAAAGTATAAATCACAGCCCATAGTCATCCATAAAGTATAATGTACCCCCATAGTCATCCATAAAGTATAATGCACAGCCCATAGTCATCCATAAAGTATAATGCACCCCATAATCATCCATAAAGTATAATGTACCCCACAGTCATCCATAAAGTATAATGTACCCCCATAGTCATCTGTTGTGAATGTGTTAGAAATGAATTCTGAGCAGAAGCTCCCTCTGGTGGTTACAAACAGTAATGAACTATTCAATGAAGATTGTGAAGATTGGCAATCAGGTGTTACAGACTGGTCTTATATAAGGGAGGTTCCCTCCCATCAGGGTTGCCGGTGATCAATTGTTCTTGTCTCAACTTTGGTTCCTGGTTCACTTGGAAGCTTGCGGTGTCTTCCTGCATCTTCTGCTAACAGATAAGATATTTTCTGCTTTTATTTTTTGTGCTTGCTTTTTGCATTTTTTCCTGCACTTCTGTGGAGGTCAGCCAGGTCTCCTCCGGGGGCTTGTGCTCCTCTCAGTTTATCTGAGCCACTGTTGTTTGTTCTTTTGCCTTTTCCAGTTTTTTCAGTGGCTGCTGCTTAGTTTTGTTACACCAGAGAACTAATTTAGGTGGTAGAGGTCGTGTGATCTCAGGTGTTTTTGCAATTAGTGAGTTGGTATTTTTTTAGGGTTTTTTGGATTGCAGTAAGTGTCCTTCCTATCATTTTCTTTCTAGGAAGATTGGGCCCCAACGTTTGCTCATACTATTTTCTGTCTGTGTCTGTATTTCCTCTTGTCTAACCGCCATTACATGTTTGGGGGCTTCCTATGTTCTTTGGGGATCTGCTCCGGGGCAGATAGTTTTCCTCTTTCTATCTTTAGGTGTAGTTAGCTTCTCAGGCTGTGACGAGGTGTCTAGGACCAACGTAGGTACGCTCCACGGCTGCCTTTAGTTGTGGTGGTTAGTCAGGGTACTGCAATCCAGTAGATTCTAACCTCTCTGGTGTATTGCCTTTTTTGCCTGCTCTCCTCAGCTACCAAATCATAACAGTATCACCGGCCAAACTGAAAATTATATGGTACTCACAGAAGGGAAAGATAGTGTAAAAAAAAAAAAAGTTGTCAGAGATATTTTTTTTTTCTTTCCTCTTTTTCTCTGGGTGCTGAGGATTTTTTTTTCCCTCAATGGAGTTTGCACAGTTGTGTGGCCGTGTGGATCAGCTTGCCACTGAAGTTCGGAGTATTGCTACCTATCTTGCAGGGTTGCCGGTTGTGGAACCTAGGATCCCATGCCAGATTTGTTTTTAGGGGATCGAGCTAAATTTCTGAATTTCAAAAATAACTGTAAGTTGTTTTTTGCCTTAAAACCTAAGTCCTCAGGGAACGCAGCACAGCAGGTTCAAATTGTCATCTCTCTCCTGCACGGCGATCCTCAGGATTGGGCTTTTTCCCTGACACCTGGGGATCCTGTTTTGAGTAATGTTGATGCATTTTTTCTGGCTCTGGGGTTATTGTACGATGAACCTAATGTCACTGATCAAGCTGAAAAAGCCTTGTTGGCATTAAATCAGGGGCTTGAGGACGCTGAGTTGTACTGTCAGAGATTCCGAAGGTGGGCAGTCCTGACCAAATGGAATGATGATGCTTTGGCAGCCCTTTTTCGGAAGGGTCTGTCAGAGAATGTAAAAGATGTTATGGTGGGTTTCCCTGCTCCCTCTGGTCTCAATGATTCTATGTCATTGGCGATTCAAATTGACAGACGTTTGCGTGAGCGTAGAGGTATGCGTGGAATAGTGTTGCCTTGTGAACCAGCTTCTGAACCCATGCAGTGTGATAGAGTGGCTTCTGGGGCACAGCGTCATGAGTTTCGAAAACGCAATGGGTTATGTTTCTACTGTGGTGACGCCTCTCATGCTATTTCAGTCTGCCCTAAGCGGGGAAGACGTTTTGCACGCTCAGTTGTCTTGGGTAGTGTTCAGACTAAATTTCTGTTGACTGTTACCCTGATTTGCTCCCTGTCCACATTTTCTGCTCAGGATTTTGTTGATTCGGGAGCAGCTATTAACCTGATGGATTTTGATTTTGCTAAACGTTGTGGGTTTCCCTTGATACCCTACGGAAGTCTATTCCCCTACTGGGGATTGATTCTACCCCTTTGGCTGAGAATAAACCCCAGTTCTCTACTCAGGTGATAATGAGGGTTGAACCTGATCATCAGGAGAGTTGCAAATTTTTGGTGCTGTATAATCTGCATGACATTATTGTACTAGATTTCCCTTGGTTACAGTCTCATAATCCTGTTTTGGATTGGAAATCTGTGTCTGTAACCAGTTGGGGCTGCCATTGTGTTAATGCCAACACTCCTGTTTTTTCTGCCTCTCCCCAGGCTCAGGATGTTCCTGACTTTTTGACTGATTTTTCTGATGTGTTTAGCGAAAGTAAATCTGCATCCTTGCCCCCCCCATAGGAGCTATGACTGCGCTATTGAATTAGTGCCTGGTAGTAAATTCCCTAAAGGTCGCCTTTTTAACTTGTCTGTACCTGAACATGACGCTATGCGGTCTTATATCAAGGAGTCATTGGAGAAGGGTCATATCAGACCATCCTCTTCACCCTTGGGTGCCGGTTTTTTCTTTGTGGCCGAAAAGGATGGATCATTAAGGCCGTGTATTGATTATCGTCTCTTGAATAATATCACTGTGAAATATCAATATCCGTTACCCTTGATTTCTGACCTGTTTTCCAGGGTGAAAAGTGCTATTTGGTTTACCAAGCTTGACCTCAGGGGGGCGTGTAACCTTATTCGCATTAAGCACGGGGATGAATGGAAGACGGCATTTAATACCCCAGAGGGGCATTTTGAGTACCTAGTGATGCCCTTTGGGCTCACTAATGCTCCTTCCGTCTTCCAGTTCTTCATGAATGACATTTTCAGGGATTTTGTGGATAAATTTCTGATTGTTTATTTGGATGATATCTTGATTTTTTCCAATGACTGGGACTCTCATGTGAAACATGTTCGGACTGTGTTCCAGATTTTGAGAGAGAATGCTCTGTATGTGAAGGGATCAAAGTGTCTTTTTGGCGTACAGAGGATCTCATTTCTGGGATTCATTTTGTCTCCATCTGTTATTGAAATGGACCCGTCAAGGTTCAGGCCATCTGTGATTGGGTCCAACCTACTTCATTAAAGGCTCTTCAGAGATTCTTGGGTTTTACCAATTTTTATAGTAAATTTATTGGTAATTTCTCTGTTATTGTTAAACCATTGACTGATTTGACCAAGAAGGGTGAATTGGCCTCCTGAGGCAGTCTCTGCGTTTCAGGAACTTAAGCAGAGATTCACTTCTGCTCCTGTTCTACGGCAGCCTGATGTTTCTATGCCATTTCACGTGGAGGTTGATGCCTCTGAAATTGGGGCAGGTGCCGTTTTGTCCCAAAGAGATCCAGAGACATCTAAAAGTAACCCTTGTGCCTTTTTCTCTCGAAAATTTTCTCCAACTGAACGTAATTATGACGTGGGTAATCAGGAGTTATTGGCCATGAAGTGGGCTTTTGAAGAGTGGAGACATTGGCTGGAGGGAGCCAAACATCAGGTGGTGGTCCTCACGGACCATAAGAATCTGGTTTATCTGGAATCAGCCAAGGGACTTAATCCTAGACAGGCCAGGTGGGCCTTGTTTTTCACACGTTTTAATTTTGTGGTTTCCTTTCTTCCTGGCACTAAGAATGTTAAAGCTGATGCCCTCTCGAGGAGTTTCCTTGCGGACTCTCCTGAGTTATCTGATCCTGCTGTTATTTTGAAAGAGGGTGTAGTTCTTTCCGCCATCTCGCCCAATTTGAGACTGTCTCTGGAAGGGTGTCAGGAGGATAAACCCGAGCGCTGCCCTATTGGAAAATTGTTTGTCCCAGACCGGTGGAAGAAGAGTGTGATGTCTGAGATTCATTGTTCCGCGTTGGCCGGTCATCCCGGAATTTTTGGTACCAGAGACTTGGTTAGTCGGTCCTTTTGGTGGCCTACTTTGTCTTGTGACGTCAGGGAATTTGTGCAGTCCTGCGAGACTTGCTCTCGCTCCAAACCTTGCTCTCGCTCTAGTGGTTTGTTGATGCCATTGCCTGTGCCCAAGAGACCATGGACCCATATCTCTATGGATTTAATTTCCGACCTCCCTGTTTCTCAGAGAATGACCGTTAGCTGGGTGATTTGTGATAGGTTTTCCAAAATGATACATCTTGGGCCATTACCTAAGTTGCCTTCCTCCTCCGAATTGGTGCCTTTGTTCCTTCAGCACGTGGTTCGGTTACACGGCATTCCTGAGAACATTGTGTCTGACAGAGGATTCCAGTTTGTTTCCAGATTTTGGAGGACTTTTTGTTCTAAACTTGGTGTTCAATTGTCTTTCTCCTCGGCTTTTCATCCTCAGACCAATGGACAAACTGAGAGAACAAACCAGACATTGGAGACTTATCTGAGATGCTTTGTGTCTGCTGATCAGGATGACTGGGTCTCTTTTTTGCCTTTGGCTGAGTTTGCTCTTAATAATAGGGCTAGCTCTGCCACTTTGATGTCTCCATTTTTCTGCAATTTTGGGTTTCACCCTCGATTTTCTTCGGGACAGACGTAGGCTTCTGTCTGTCCAGATGTTGACTCTGTTGTGGAGCGTATGCAGCAGATTTGGGAGCAGGTAGTGGAGAGGTTGTCCCTCTCTCAGGAGAGGGCCCAGCGGTTTGCTAACCGGCATAGGACTGATGGTCCTCGGTTTGAAGTGGGGGACTTGGTCTGCTTGTCCTCAAGAAATATCCCTATGAGAGTTGCATCTCCTAAGTTTAAGCCTAGGTTCATTGGACCTTATAAGATCATGGAGATTCTTAATCCTGTTTCCTTTCGTTTACTTCTTCCAGGGACATTTAAGATCCATAACGTGTTCCAAAAGTCCTTATTGAAGAGGTTTGTCGAGCCAGAGGTTCCTATGGCTGCGCCTCCTGACCCTGTTTTGGTTGAGGGCAATCTGGAGTATGTGGTTGAGAAAATATTGGATTCTCGTTTTTCTAGTCGGAAACTCCAGTATTTGGTTAAGTGGAGAGGTTATAGTCAGCAGGACAATTCTTGGGTGTTTGCTTCGGACATCCATGCTAGGAGACTGATCCGTGCGTATCACAGAGCTCATCCTGACCGACCTGGTTGCCCAAATGAGGGTTCGGTGACCCCTCCTCAAGGGGGGGTACTGTTGTGAATGTGTTAGAAATGAATTCTGAGCAGAAGCTCCCTCTGGTGGTTACAAACAGTACTGAACTATTCAATGAAGATTGTGAAGATTGGCAATCAGGTGTTACAGACTGGTCTTATATAAGGGAGGTTCCCTCCCATCAGGGTTGCCGGTGATCAATTGTTCTTGTCTCAACTTTGGTTCCTGGTTCACTTGGAAGCTTGCTGTGTCTTGCCTGCATCTTCTGCTAACAGATAAGATATTTTCTGCTTTTATTTTTTGTGCTTGCTTTTTGCATTTTGTCCTGCACTTCTGTGGAGGTCAGCCAGGTCCCCTCCGGGGGCTTGTGCTCCTCTCAGTTTATCTGAGCCACTGTTGTTTGTTCGTTTGCCTTTTCCAGTTTTTTCAGTGGCTGCTGCTTAGTTTTGTTACACCAGAGAACTAATTTAGGTGGTAGAGGTCGTGTGATCTCAGGTGTTTTTGCAATTAGTGAGTTGGTATTTTTTTTAGGGTTTTTTGGATTGCAGTAAGTGTCCTTCCTATCCTTTTCTTTCTAGGAAGATTGGGCCCCAACGTTTGCTCATACTATTTTTTGTCTGTGTCTGTATTTCCTCTTGTCTAACCGCCATTACATGTTTGGGGGCTTCCTATGTTCTTTGGGGATCTGCTCCGGGGCTTTAGGTGTAGTTAGCTTCTCAGGCTGTGACGAGGCGTCTAGGACCAACGTAGGTACGCTCCACGGCTGCCTTTAGTTGTGGTGGTTAGTCAGGGTACTGCAATCCAGTAGATTCCAACCTCTCTGGTGTATTGCCTTTTTTGCCTGCTCTCCTCAGCTACCAAATCATAACAGTCATCCATAAAGTATAATGCACAGCCCATAGTCATCCATAAAGTATAATGCACCCCATAATCATCCATAAAGTATAATGTACCCCACAGTCATCCATAAGGTATAATGCACCCCCATAGTCATCTATAAAGTATAATGCACCTCATAGTCATCTATGTAGTATAATGCACAGCCTACAGTCATCATACATGCAGTATAATGCACAGACTATAGTCATCCATATAATATAATACACAGCCTATAGTCATCCATGTACTAGTATGGCCACTGATTTAAAAAAAAATTGTCCTATTGTGAAAGCCGGCAGCTGACTTAAGCATGCGACGGGAGTGTGCGACGTCACTGCCAGGCGCCCCTTCACATGCACGCCGATGTCAGCTGCTGGCCTCTGATTGGCCAGCAGGGTGTATTGTGGTGCACAGACCCAATGTGTTTGGGGTCATTATTGCAAGATGGGGTACTAGGATTCAGTCATTACTGCAAGCTGGGGACCAGGACGGGAGTCATTAATGCAAGATGGGTACCAGGATAGGGTCATTATTGGAAGATGGGGTACTAGGATGGGATCATTACTTCAATATGGGTACCAGGATGGGGTCATTATTGCAAGTTTTTGTCCCCCAGTAGGCCCCAATCAGTAACATTGTCTTACAATGAGATCCATATAGTATTTCTGACCAACATTTTATAGTATTGTCCACCATCTTGGTCCTCATATTGCAGTAATGTTCTCCATCCTGCTTAGAATCTTTTAGTAACGTTCCCATCTTAGGCCACCCTGGCACAACAATCTCATCAAAAAACATTGACAATCATCCAGGGTCGCGGAGCGGCATTGGAAGAAAACACACCTGCCAGACGACTTCACTGCTTTCAAACAAGCTACACTTGCCTTCAAAATAGCCCTCACCTCTGCTAAACAGACCTATTTCGCAAACCTTGTATCTTCATTATCCTACAACCCAAAACAACTGTTCAGCACATTCAACTCTCTCCTTCACCCACCACTGCCACCTCCAACTCCCCTCATCTCTGCCGAGGACTTTGCCACCTACTTCAAAAATAAGATCGACCAAACAAGGCAAACCTTTACTGTTCCACCACCCCAACCACTCCATATACCAGACCTCTGTCCTTCCCTACTAGCCTCCCTCTCCAACATCACTGAAGGAGAGCTTACTCATCTGCTTTTCAAATCACACCTTACCACCTGTGCACTTGACCCCATCCCTTCCCACCTGCTCCCCAACCTCACTAACATGCTCATTCCAGCCCTAACCCATCTCTTCAAACCTATCGCTATCTTCTGGTACCTATCCCTCTGCCTTCAAACATGCCACCATCACACCCATCCTCAAAAAAACAAACCTTGACCCAACTGCTATGCCCAGCTATCGCCCAATATCATTGCTCCCGTTTGCTTCCAAATTCCTTGAGCAGCATGTCCACGCTCAACTCTCCTCCCACTTCTCATCTAACTCTCTCCTGGACAACCTCCAATCTGGCTTCCGCCCCCACCACTCCACTGAAACTGCCCTGACCAAAATTACTAACGACTTACTCATAGCCAAAGCTAACAGACAGTTCTCCATCCTCCTCCTCCTTGACCTGTCCTCTGCCTTTGACACAGTCGACCACTGCCTACTGCTACAGATTCTTTCTTCCCATGGCATCAAAGACCTTGCCCTGTCCTGGATCGCCACTTACCTTTCCGACCGCACATTTAGCATCTCCCACTCCCACTCTACCTCCTCATCCCGCCCTCTGTCTGTTGGAGTCCCTCAAGGCTCTGTCCTGGGGCCCCTACTTTTTTCCATCTATACCCTTGGCCTAGGACAGCTCATAAAGTCCCATGGCTTCCAGTACCACCTCTATGCGGACGATACTCAGATCTACCTCTCTGGCCCAGATGTCACCTCTCTGCTGTCCAGAATCCCGGAGTGTCTATCAGCCATATCCTCCTTCTTCACCTCTCGTTTCTTAAAACTCAATGTAGACAAAATCGAACTCATCATCTTTTCTCCATCTCACGTATCTTCCCTACCCGATCTATCTATTATGGTAAATGGCATCACGATCTCTCCCGCACCTGAAATCCGCTGCCTCGGAGTAACTCTCGACTCTGCCCTGTCCTTCAAACCACACATCCAAACTCTTGCCACCTCCTGTCGCATCCAACTTAAAAACATTTCCAGAATCCGTCCCTTCCTCAGCCCTCAACTACTAAAACTCTTGTGCATGCCCTCATCATCTCCAGCCTTGATTACTGCAACACCCTCCTCTGTGGCCTCCCCGTCAACTCTCTTGCACCACTCCAATCTGTCCTCAATTCTGCTGCCCGACTAATCCACCTCTCCCCTCGCTACTCCCCTGCTTCTCCCCTCTGCAAATCCCTCCACTGGCTCCCAATTCCCCAACGAATCCAGTTCAAACTACTAACACTGACCTACAAAGCCGTCCACAACCTGTCTCCTCCCTATATCTCTGAACTAATCTCCCAATATCTTCCTTCACGTAATCTTCGATCCTCCCAAGACCTCCTACTATCCTCCACACTTATTCGTTCCTCACACAACCGCCTCCAAGATTTCTCTCGAATATCCCCTATCCTCTGGAATTCCACGCCTCAACATGTACGATTATCCACCACCCTTGGATCCTTCAGACGGAACCTGAAAACCCATCTCTTCAGGAAAGCCTACAGCCTGCAATAACCATTCCGCCTCGCCGCCACCACCGAGCTGCTGCCTCGCCGCCACCACCCTAGCTGCCGCCACGCCGCCACCACCAGAGCTGCCACATTGCCGCCACTACCAGAGCTGCCGCATCCCCGACCTTCTGTTTCTTCCCCATTATCCCGTAGAATGTAGGTCCGCAAGGACAGGGTACTCTCCCCTCTGTACCAGTCTGTCATTGTAAATTTGTTTACTGTAAACGATATCTATAACTTTGTATGTAACCCCTTCTCATGTACAGCACCATGGAATTAATGGCGCTATATAAATAAATAATAATAATAATCTTGGAGAAATGTCTCCCATCCTGGTCTCTATCTTGCAGTAAGTATTGTAATTTAAACACCAAAAGAAGTGTCACAGTATTGAAGAGTAAACTCCAAGTTCAGTGCCACAATATTGCAGTTTAGCCACAAGCACAGTGTCCATGTATTATATTATAACCACGAAGCACAGTCCTCAAGTATTATAGTGTAATCACAAAGCACAGTGCCCATGTATAGTAATGTAACCACCAAGCACAGTGCCCATATATTATAATGTAACCACCAAGAACAGCGCCCATGTTATAAAGTAACAACCAAGCACAGCGCCTATATTATAAATTAATCACCAAGCACAGCGCCCATGTATTATAATGTATCCCCCAAGCACAGCGCCCATGTATTATAATGTATCCCCCAAGCACAGCGCCCATGTATTATAATGTATCCCCCAAGCACAGTGCCCATGTATTATAATGTATCCCCCAAGCACAGTGCCGATGTTTTAGAATGTAACCAACAACCTCAGATTTGCAGGATTGTAGTGTAATCGCCATCATTATTTCTAACCACTAGGCTTGTACATGTAGCATGCTGTCTCTGTGCATCACTGGCTAAAAATTGACGTAAAAAATGTAACTTATGCTTCTCCCTTTTTATATCCACAATGATCATGACAAGATGAAGTTAGGTCAGGTGCCAGGAGTACAGTACTATAGTGGCGTCCAAAAGTTTAGCATTTTTTTTAAAAAGTGTGATTACTTCTTTCTGGTTGTTGTGATGCCATTTTCCTGGTGATTTTAGTAAACCGAAAGCAAATGGTTATCAGCCATAAGGATTAAAATTGGGTTTGACATTGTTTTATCCCTTTATGTATTAGTTTTCAATATTAGCTGGGCCAAATGTTAAGCAAATTTATCACCAGGAGTCAGGAAGCCTATTATTCTGAGAGTAAAGTCAGGAAAAAACAAATAAAGGAGCTATGGAATTCAACTGCTCTCAGAGTCAAGTGTCACGTATAATAAAGAAAGAAAAAGAAGGTTATGGAACAGCTGACAAACCTAGAAGAGGACGACCACTGAAAACTTCCTCCAAAGTTGTTCACATTATTAAGAAAAAGTCAGTACCTGATGTCCATAACAGTGCTGTACAGATTTCACATAAAATGAATGAAGAATATGGGGTCAAAGTGAGTCACCAAACTGGGGTAACGGCTAAGAGCAACAGTTCAATGCACGAGTTCCAGTCGAGAAGAATTTCATCGCTGCAAAGAATGTAAGGTGTTATGTTTAGGTAGCTGAGGAGAAAAAGCAAAAAACGGCAATACACCAGAGTGGCTGGAACCTATTGGATTGCAGTAACCTGAACTAACCACACAACTAGAGGTAGCCATGGAGCGTTCCTACGTTGATCCTAGACACCTCGTCACAGCCTGAGAGATAACTACACCTAAAGGTAGAAAGAGGAAAGCTATCTGCCCCGGAGCAGATCCCCAAAGAAAATAGGAAGCCCCCAAACATGTAATGGCGGTTAGACAAGAAGAAGCACGGACACAGACAGAAAATAGAATGAGCAAATGCTGGGGCCCAATCTGTCTAGACAGAAAAGTACAGGAAAGGATTCTTACTGCAATCCAAAAAAACCCCTAAAAAATACCAACTCTTCTGATTGCAAAAACACCTGAGATCACACGATCTCTACCACCTAAATCAGATCTCTGGTGTAACAAAACTAAGCCACAGCCACTGAAAAAACAGGAAAAAGCAAATGAACAAATAACAGTGGCTACAGATAAACTGAGAGGAGCACAGGACCCAGGAGGGGACCCGGCTGACCTCCACAAAAGTGCAGAGAACTATGCAAAAAGCAAGCACAAAAATAAAAGCAGAAAATATCTTATCTGATAGCAGAAGATGCAGGCAAGACTCAGCAAACTTCCAAATGAACCAGGAACCACAATTGAGACAAGAACAATTGATCACTGGCAACCATCATGGGAGGGAACCTCCCTTATATCAGACCAGTCAGTGATCCCAGATTGCCATTCCTCGCTGAAAGGTTCAGTACTGTCTGTAACCACCAGAGGGAGCCTCTTCTCAGAAACCATCTCTAGCACATTCATAACAGTAAGGTCCGACTTGAGTTTACCAAAGAACGCAGCCAATGGAAAGAGTAAGATTGGTCTAAGGTGTTGTGGTTGGATGAATCTTCAATGTGTTTGGTAGTGATGGCAAGAACTTTGTATACCGTCCGATTGGAAGACGTAATGATGTAAGGTACCAAACACCTACAGTGAAACATGGTGGTGGCAATGTCATGGTTTGGGGTTGCTTTTCTGCATCTGCCATTTGCCATCTTCATAGAATTGATGGAAATATGACTGCTACCATGTACAAGGATATACTGGAGAATGTAATGCTGCCAAAGGGTAAAACCAAAGTAGGCAGGGTCTGGAGATTCCAGCAAGACAATAATCCTAAGCACACATACAATTTAGTCAAAAATTGATTAGCAAAGAAAAATGTTCACCTGTTGCAATGGCCGCACCAATCACCTGATTTACACCCTATAAAGCACCTTTGGGGTGAGTTAGGGCAATGAATTGGGGCCCGTACCCATAGCAATAAAGATGAATTGTTGCAGATTTGCAATGGGAATGAGAGATCACATGACAGGAACTATCTACTTAGGACTCATTTTATAACCTTGAATCCAAAACTGTACTTAGATATAGGTGCTTCTCACAAAATTAGAATAGCATCAAAAAGTAAATTTATTTCAGTTCTTCAATACAAAAAGTGAAACTCATTATATAGTCATTACAAACAGAGTGATCTATTTCAAGTGTTTATTTTTGTTAATGTTTATGATGATTATGAAAACCCAAAAGTCATTATCTCCATAAATTAGAATAATTAACAAAAACACCTTAAAAGGTTTCCTAAGCATTAAAAAAGGTCCCTCAGTCTGTTTCAGTAGGCTCCACAATCATGGGGAAGACTGCTGACCTGACAGATGTCAAGAAGGCAGTCATTGACACACTCCACAAGGAGGGGAATCCACAAAAGGTCATTGGTAGAGAAGCTGGATGTTCACAGAGTGCTGTATCCGAGCATATTAATGGGAAGTTGAGTGGAAGGAAAAAGTGTGATAGAAAAAGGTGCACAAGCAACCGGGATAACCGCAGCCTAGAAAGGATTGTTAAGAAAAGGACATTCAAAAATTTGGAGAAGATTCACAAGGAGTGGACTACTGCTGGAGACATTGCTTCAAGAGCCACCACACAGACGTATCCAGGACATGGGTTACAAGTGTCGCATTCCTTGTGTCAAGCCACTCATGACCAACAGACAACGCCAGAAGCGTATTACCTGGGCCAAGGAGAAAAATAACTGGACTGTTGCTCAGTGGTCCAAGGTGTTGTTTTCAGATGAAAGTAAATTTTGCATTTCATTTGGAAATCAAGGTCCCAGAGTCTGGAGGAAGAGAGGAGAGGCCACAATCCAAGCTGCCTGAGATCTAGTGTGAAGTATCCACAATCAGTGATGGTTTGGGGAGCCATGTCATCTGCTGGTGTAGGTCCACTGTGTTTTATCAAGACCAGCCATCTATCTGGAAATTTCAGAGCACTTCATGCTTCCCTCTGCCGACAAGCTTTTAGGAGATGGAAATTTCATTCTCCAGCAGGACTTGGCTCCTGTCCACACTGCCAAAAGTACCAATACCTGGTTTACAATCAACAGTATCACTGTGCTTGATTGTCCAGCAAACTCGCCTGACCTTAACCCCATAGAGAATCTATGGGGTATT
>JARQOD010000003.1:78915751-78977547 GCA_033576555.1 Oophaga sylvatica | reverse complement strand
CGGCTGGGTGACAACTTAACATGGTCCAGGGCCACGATTTCCAAAGGACGGGTCGTCTGGATGGGCTGCAGGGGTGCCTTCTGACTACTGTAGTCTTTTCGTCTGAGGCCACAGGGTCCACAGTTCCGGCACCACTTCTCGATGGAGCTGCGCATCCCTACCCAGTAGAACCGACACTTCAACAGGGTCTCCAGCTTTTTCCAGCCAAAGTGTCCCGCTTGATCGTGGTAGGCTTCTAACACCATCTGGATGTCTGCCTTGGGAACTACTATCTGCCAAACCATCTTATGGGTCCTTGGGTCGACGTATCTCCTGCACAGCTTCTCACGGTAGATGAACAACCGGCTTCTCTCGTTCCACAGCAGCCTTGCTGGTATAGGTGCGTCTTTCTCCAAGGAGGAACCTTCCTGTTTTATCAGCTCCTTGATTCGGCTGACCACTGGATCGCTGTCCTGAGTCTCCTTCCAGCTGTGGTGAGGTAAAGGATTTAACGTCTTACCAGGCGATCTCCTGCTGGCCTGTTGTTCATAGATCATCCCATTCCGGTGAAAGGCAGGTAGTTCAATCTCTTCCAGATCATCCACTTCCTCTTCAGTGTCTGATTCATGAGGCATCCTGGACAGGGCATCGGCATTGGCATTCTTGCGGCCTGCCCGGTACTTAATTGTGAATTGATAATTTGACAGTCGAGCCATCCATCGTTGTTCCATGGCTCCCAGCTTAGCTGTTTCAAGATGCGTCAAGGGGTTGTTGTCTGTGTAGGCAGTGAACTTGCTGGAGGCCAAGTAGTGTTTAAACCTCTCCGTGATAGCCCAGACCAGTGCCAGGAACTCCAACTTGAAGCTGCTATAGTTCTCTGGGTTCCTTTCGGTCGGGCGGAGCTTCCTGCTAGCATAGGCGATGACTTTCTTCAGGCCATTTTGCTTCTGACTGAGGACTGCTCCCAATCCTTCATTGCTGGCATCAGTATACAGCAGGAACGGCTGGCTGTAGGCAGGGTAAGCTAGGATCTCATCTCCTTCATTTCCTTGAATGCTTCTGCCTAGTGTTGAGCGATACGATACTGCAAATATCGGGTATCGGCCGATATTAGCTGTATCGGACTTTCGATTCCGAGTTCCGATATTGTCGTCTTATCGGATACCGGAATCGGAATTGTCACTGTCACTGTCAGTGTCCATCGGTCGGGTCTGTCAGGAGTCAGCGGCACTTACCTGGCAGAAGATCTCCGGCGGTCACGGCCTGGACTGCTTGATGGCCGCCATCATCTTTCCCCGGCGGTCACATGCAGTTTCTCGCGATAACTGCAGTGACTGCTGGGTAATCCCGGCCGTAAAGCAGTCAGTCCGATGACGTCACCGCCGGGGAAGCAGGTAATCAGCTGTGCTGCGTCGCGATGACAGGCTCTGCCTGTCATTGCGATGTAGCAGAGCTGGATCGTCGTGGGACACTCGTTACTATGGACTGCGTCGGACAGGTGGTATACTGTTGGTTTGTTTTTTTCCTTTTTTTACAGGAGATCGATGGCGTCGCAGGAATGAGAGTATAATAAAAGAAATGAAAACTGTGTTGTCTCTTTTATTTCATTAAAAGACTTTTTTCTTGCTTTGTCTTTTTTTTATACATTTAAAAACTTTGGGATTAATAATGGATCGGTGTCTTATTGACGCCTATCCATTATTAACCGGGCTTATTGTCACCGTGCAATCAACGGTGACATTAACCCCTTATTACCCCACTTGCCACCGCTACAGGGCAGTGGGAAGAGCCGGGTAAAGTGCCACAATTGGCACATCTTTTGATGCGCCAAATGTGGGGCTGCTGTAGCCTGGTATTATCAGGCTGTTGAGGGCCAAAATCCATGGGCCTTGACAGTCTTTTAATACCAGGCCGCAGCAGTCTGCATTTTACTTGGCTGGTTAACAAAAATAGGGGGACCCCTACGCCGTTTTTTTTTTCGAGGGGATCCCCTATTTTTGTTAACCAGCCAAGCTAAGCAGACTACTGTGGCCTGGTATTATCAGGCTGGCAAGGTCCATGGATATTGGATCCTTACCAGCCTGAAAAACCAGGCCTCAGCAGTCTGCTTCATCTGGCTGGTTAACAAAAATAGGGGGGACCCCACGCCAATTTTTTTTCGAGGGGATCCCCTATTTTTGTTAACCAGCCAAGATATGCAGACTGCTGTGGCCTGGTATTATCAGGCTGGCAAGGTCCATGGATCTTGGCTCCTTACCAGCCTGAAAAACCAGGCCTCAGCAGTCAGCTTCATCTGGCTGGTTAACAAAAATAGGGGGGACCCCACGCCAAATTTTTTCGACGGGATCCCCTATTTTTGTTAACCAGCAAAGATAAGCAGACTGCTGTGGCCTGGTATTATCAGGCTGGCAAGCAGGGTCGGACTGAGCCACCGGAGAAACCTCCGGTGGGCCCCAGCTCCTGCTTGGTGGGCCCTGATTTGAAAGGATAGGTCGCGGGGCAGAGGGGGCGGTGGCCCCGGGCCCCACGCTCTGAGCACAGCACGCCGATACAGTTACATTCTGCGGCAGAGCAGGGAGAATCGATCTTCCTGCTCTGCCGCCCAGAAGCTATGGAGCCTGAACAGGCGTTGGGGGGGCCCGGTGCCAGCAGTGGGCCCCCCACCGTCATCGGAGGGTCAGCTGTATCGGCATCCAGCCGATACAGCTGACCGCATAGAGAGAGAAGGAGCGAGCGCTCCTTCTCTCCCATAATCCCCCTCTCAGCGTCTGACAGCGGCGCGATGACATCACCTGCCGGCGCCCGCTGTCAGACGCTGAGAGGGAGAACAGTGAGCAGCACAGGAGCCGGGAGGTGAGTATTGTTTTTTTTTTTTTTCAATGGGGGTGCATTATACTACAGAGGCTGTATATGGGGGGTGCATTATACTACAGAGGCTGTATATGGGGGCTGCATTATACTACAGAGGCTCCATATTGGGGTGCATTATACTACAGAGACTCCCTATGGGGATGCATTATACTACAGAGGCTGCCTATGGGGGTGCATTATAATATAGCGGCTGCCTATGGTGGTGCATTATATTATAGACTCTGCCTATGGGGGTTTATTATAATATAGAGGCTGCCTATGGGGGTGCATTATACTATATTGAGGACTATCTGGTGTATTATGCTGTATGGATGCTATCTAGGGGCCATCATACAGTGTTGGACCCATTAAATAGTTTGGGGACATTAAGGGGTCAGTATGTATCCAGTGAGGGGCATTATTCTGTGTATAGGGGAGATGTACAGGGGGAGACTTGGGACATTATTAAATGTAAAGTGGACACTTATTGTTATAGGGGAACTCGGGTTACTGTGACTGTCAAAGGGGCACACAGGGCATTATTACAGTCTAGGGGACAAAATGTGGTCACTGTTTTCTAGGGCACTTGCACCCGGCATTACTATATTCTAGAGGGGTGCTTTAAAATTTAGAGGTCACACAGAACCACACAGCAGGTGCAGTAATAGGGACACATATGGCAGCAGCGGCTCAGTATTGGGGTATCAGGTGCAGAAATAGGGACACATATGGCAGCAGCGGCTCAGTATTGGGGTATCAGCAGGATGAGGAGTTTGTGCAGGTTGAGAATAGTCCAATTGGTGACCAAGACAGTGCTAAAAATATGAGAAGTGAAATGTGTCTTTGTTGTAATCTCTGCAGTCGAGTCCTGGCTGGAGAAGTCGTCATGTCGGTCTGGGCCAGATGGAAAAGAAATGAAAAGTGAACAATTCCATTAGAAAGAACATCAGCGGTAAGTCATTATCTGTACCTGTGCTGTAATCTATTATATGTTCTGTAGGACTGGTATTATTTACCACAGACCATATGGCGGTAATATCAATATTGGTCTTTTTATATATAGATTATTTTTGGCAACAGCGCGGTCATTTGCTGAGGTTCTCTGATTAGGGGCCCACTCAGAAGTTTCGCCCCCCACTAAACCAAAACCCTAGCTACGCCTCTGGCTCTCTCTCTAGTCTTTCTTTCTCTCTCTAGTCTTTCTCGCTCTCTGTTCTTTCTTTCTCGCTCTCTGGTCTTTTTTCTCTCTGTTCTTTCTCTCTCTCTTTTCTTTCTTTCCTCTCTTTCTTTCTCTGTTTGTTCTTTCTCTCTCGCTGTTCTTTCTTTCTTTTCCTCAGTACCAGCCACTGTGCCCTCATTACCAGTCAGTGTGATCAGCAGTGCTAAATGGGTACGCTTGGGGCCAGGATATGGGTGTGATTAGCTGTTAAATGGGTGTGGTCGGGGCGTGGCCTAAAATTTGCAGCGACGCCCTACGCGCGCCGCAGCCTTTAACCCTCTTTCCTGTCTTCAAAATTTGGGAGGTATGCTGTATGACCTCACTACAACTTCTGGCCATGCTCCTGATGAGCGCGACGGATGGTCTCCTGAGGGATCTCCTCCCACACCTGGACTAAAGCATCCACCAACTCCTGGACAGTCTGTGGTGCAACGTGGCATGGCCTAAAATTTGCTGCAGCAGGCACAGCGTGCCACAGCCTTTGTCCCTCTTTCCCTTCTTCAAAGGTTGGGAAGTATGATGGTGGGCCCCAAGAATATTTTTTCTCTGGTGGGCCCAAGGTACTCCAGTCCGACGCTGCTGGCAAGGTCCATGGATATTGGCTCCTTAACAGCCTTAAATACCATGCATCAGCAGCAGGGGCGTACATAGAAATCATGGGGCCCCATAGCAAAAGTCTGAATGGGCCCCCCCCCAAAAAAAAAAACCCAGAGCCATTGTAAATGTAAAGTGCCAGCACAGTGAGGGGACACATTAAACAAAAAAATGTATTATGCCCCCATAGATTGTGCCCCATAGATGCTCCATAGTATAGGCCCTTATGCTGCCGCAGCTGCTGCAACCAAAAGAAAAAAAAAAAAGACATACTCACCTTTCGTCGCTGGGGGCCAGGTGCCGGTGTCCTGAGCAGGGGGTGACACCAGGTGCCGATGTCACCGCTCGCTCAGGGCCCCGGCACCTGAGATATTTACCTGTCCTCTCTCCACTGCTGAGTGCCGCTGTCTTCGGGGTCCTCCAGCAGTGAATGATCAGGCAGAGGGCGCGGCGCGCACTAACGACGTCATCGCGCCCTCTGACCTGAACATTGCAGCAAGAGGACGCGAGCAACGGTGGAACGGGACAGGTAAATATCCCTTATACTCACCCTTCCGCCGGCGCGGTCTGTGCAGCCCCTGCTCTTCTCCCACGGTCTCCGCCGCCAGTGTTCAGCGGTCACGCGGGACAGCTCATTAAAGTCATGAATATGTGCGTATTCATGACTGTAATGAGCGGTACCACCTGACCGCTGAACACAGGCGTCGGAGACCGTGGGAGAAGAGCAGGGGCTGCAGAGACCGCACCAGGAGGGGTGAGTATATAGAAGAGCTGCGCTCCCCCTCCCCCGCCGACCCCCTGGTAGTAATGTGTCAGCACAGCTACCCGACCGTCGAGGGCCCCCTCACCTGTCCGGGCCCCATAGCAACTGCTTGGTCTGCTTCATTCACGGTACGCCACTGCTCAGCAGTCTGCTTCATCAGGCTGGTTAACAAAAATAGGGGGGACCCGACGCCATTTTTTTTTCGAAGGGAACCCCTATTTTTGTTAATCAGTTCCCTCTGACGTCACTGATTGTGTCCCTGGCTGACCTGAAGTGAAAGTGGAAAGCAATCAATTAAGCTTTCCACTTCCTCTCCTGTGAGCCAGGAGAGGAACTTATTCATTTGGGGGTTTACTGTGAGGCTGCAGCATTAGCTGCGGTCCCTGCAGTAAACATTAACCCTTTCTGAAGGATTACACCGTGGGACCTGACTGTGCATGGGATAGGTAAGAATAATTTTGCTTTTTTATTTTATTTTTATTACAGGAAATGGTTTTTGCAGTAAAATAAAAGATGGTCAAAAACATGTGTCTTTATTTCATTAAAATGATTTTTAATTAAAGTGTGTGTTTTATTTTTATTTCATGCAATAGGATTAATAATTGATAGTTGTCTAATTGACAGCTCTCAATTATTAACCTGGCTTAAGGTCACCTTTCAATAGCAAGGTGGCTTTAACCCCATATTAACCCATTCGCCACCGCTACAGGGCAATGGGAATAGACGGGCAAAGTGCCAGAAAGGGCGAATCTAATTATAGATTTGTCTTTTCTGGGTGTCTGGGGGCAGATGTTAGTAGCCAGGGGGGGGCCAAAAATAATGGTCCCTCTCTGGGCTATTATTATCTGCCCCATTCGCTGGCTTTGTCTGTCTGGTTGCGAAAATAGGGCGGGAGCCCACGCATTTTTTTTAAACAATTTTACACCTCATATATATATATATATATACATGTCATTGAATTTGTGACATATATATATAATATATTTATATTTATAGTTCATACACTTCTACATAGTATAATAGCCGCTAATTCAATTGCCGGCTTTTGTGAAAATGCAGAACCCGACATGAAATGACACTTGGTGTACATAGGGTTAACCATGTCCTTTGCTATCTGATTTGCACAAACAATTACATCAGTCTATGTGTGCAAAATTTCACACCTGTAGGGGTTAATTAAAGGTGTAAATTCGTAGCAAAAAAGTCCGGTTTTTTTACAACGAATTTACAACTTTAATTAACCCCTACAGGTGTGAAATTTTGCACACATAGACTGATGTAATTGTTTGTGCAAATCAGATAGCAAACGACATGAAAAGACATGGTTAACCCTATGTACACCAAGTGTCATTTCATGTCGGGTGCTTCTGTCTTTTCACAGAAGCCGGCTTTACCCGGCAATTGAATCAGAGGCTATTTTACTATGTAGAAGTGTATAAACTATACATATATGTATATATATATGTCACAATGACATGTATATATATATATATATATATATGTATTCTATGTGTGTATATTTTGTGTTTACAACGAAAGAAAGGGTTTTTTTAGTTGCGATATTTTGTTCCCATAGACTTACATGGGACTTCCGGTATCGGTATCGGGTATCGCCGATATTTTAGTGATATCGGCGATACCATTCCGATCCGATATTTTTGGATATCGGAAAGTATCGCTCAACACTACTTCTGCCTGTTCTTTACCCAATAAAATGGAGAATTTCTGCTCTTGAGGGACTGTCCCACCAGGAGGTCTTGCAGAGGCGCTGCTTTCTTGGTGTAATCCTTCACAAACCTCCGGTAGTATCCTGTCAGTCCCAGGAACTGTCGCACCTCCTTGAGATTTTTCGGCTCCGGCCATTTCTGGATGGCGGTGACCTTTTCAGGGTCTGGCGCTACTCCTTCTGAGCTGACAATATGTCCCAGATACTGTACCTTCTGTTTGAGCAGATGGCATTTTGAAGGCTTCAGTTTCATCCCATATTTGGACAGTGACTCAAATACCTCCGCCAGGTGCTTCAAGTGATCTTCATACGTTTTGGAGTACACTATGACGTCGTCCAGGTACAGCAACACAGTTTCAAAGTTAAGATGTCCCAGGCAGCTTTCCATCACTCTCTGGAACGTGCCAGGGGCACTGCTGAGTCCAAACGGCATTCTGTCAAACTCACAGAGTCCATCGGGGTGGTGAAAGCCGTCTTCTCCCGATCCTCCTTAGCCACAGCTACCTGCCAGTACCCACTAGTGAGGTCAAGGGTGGAGAAATAGTTAGTAGTTTTTAGTGCAGCTAAAGATTCCTCAATGCGTGGTAAAGGGTATGCATCTTTATGTGTAATGCGATTTACTTGTCTGTAATCTATACACATTCGCATGCTTCCATCCTTTTTCCTAACTAGGACTAGAGGTGCTGCCCAGGGACTGCAACTATCCCTTATCACCCCTGCTTCCTTCATATCACTCAACATCTCTTTGGCTTTTTGGTAGTGTGCTGGTGGTATAGGCCTGTACCGTTCTTTGATGGGAGGATGATTGCCTGTGGGGATGTGATGTTGAACCACTTTAATTGTCCCAAAGTCGAGCGGGTGTTTGCTGAATACCTGTGCATACTCCTGAACTACTCGTAGTACTCCCTGTTTCTGGTGGGCTGGGGTGGTGTCTGTCCCAACATGGAGCTGCCGACACCAATCCTCCACCTGGGTGGTCGGACCGTTATCCTCCACTAGTTGTGGGGAGGTTAAGGGCTCCGCTGGGTGAATGGAGTTATTATCCACAGCATGTAACTTAGCAACAGTGGCATAACGTGGTAATTTGACTTCATCTTCTCCCCAGTTGAGAAGACGCACTGGCACCCTCCCATTATGTACCTCCACTACCCCTCTGGCAGTTAAGAGTGTAGGTCTGTGCTCTGAACAATGGGGCTCTACTACTGCTTGGTAGTCCCGTCCTCTTAGACCTATTGCTGCTCTACACCAAATAAGCATTTCACTCATGGGGGGTATCACAATGGGGTTCGGGTCTGTTACCCGTACATTACCAATCTCACCACCGGTCAGTTTCACTTGCTGCTGGCACATCAGGGTCCGAATCTCCTTCCGGATCTCTCCCCTTTGCTTTGGTCTGGCGATTTCAGCAAGCTGTTGGAGTAAAAACACAACCTCCTCCAAACAGTTAATAATGTTAGTGCCTAAGACCACATTCAACCCATTTTCTTCATTAACAGTCTTTACTACAAGAAGTCCCTGATTCTTTAGCTCCACTCTCCCCACTTTCACGTCTACATCTTTAGCCCCCGTAGTTCAAGAGGGAGACCATTAGAGGCGTATACGGCAAAGTCAGGGTTTGGGGGTTGGAGACTGTCACTGGACCAATACTTATTGTAGAGAACATCAGGTATAATGGTTACCTGGGATCCAGTATCCAGCAGGGCAGGGATTGCGATCCCGTCCAGTATGATGGACAGGTATGGTCTTCCTCCCACAAACCTGCGGTTCCAGTCTGAGGGGCCTGAGGAGTCTATTCCTGGGGTTTGGCCCTCGGACCCAGGACTTGCTCGTTTAAAGGACGCAGACGTGCTGGGTGACCTTCCCTGTGGCAGCGGTAGCAGATGATCTCTCGGCGAGGATGATGCTGGTCGCGGTTCCTGGGGGTGGCGTTGTCCTCCTCCGGTGGGGCGACGTCCTCCCTCTCCTCCGGCGCATCCAAGGGACATCCTCCGGGCAGTCAGCAAGCAAGATCTTTCCTTCCTCCTTCGTCGTCAATTGCAGGGCACTCATTACAGTGGCCAGGTTTTTGGTCAGCTGGCGCACTTCTGAGCGCAGACAGTCCAGCTCAGTAGGGGGCGCCTCCTGCGTCTTGGCTTCCGCAACCATCGGGGAAAAGGGGGATGCTGTTGGCTTTAGGGTGGTTTCACTCGGGTGACACTGGGTTGCCATCTCGGGTGTTTCCAGAGGTTGCAGTCCTTTTATAGCCATATCCTTAAGGGCATCAAAGGTAGCATCAGGATGATCCAAGGACCACCAGTGCACAGTCCTGCCTTCCGCTTGGGACCTCAGTCCCCGTACAAATTGTTCCTTTAACATTTTATTTTCGTCGGTGACACTTATAGGGTTAACTTGTTTAAGAGCTCACAGGGCCCTTGTAGCCGGCAAGCATAGTCCCTAATGCTGTTGTGTAGCCCAGCTACGCAGGCACACATAAAGTCCAGGAGAGTGCACAGGAAGGTAACAGCAACGCTTGATATTCATTCACTGTCACTCACTCTTTCAGACACACCCATCTGAGATATAGGAGGGAGTGACACGTAGCTTAGGTGGTTAGTCAGTCAGCCAACCTAGGAGGGAGAGTAGTGGAATCTGGCTCCTGTCTTTGTACGGATCAGCTCAGTGTCAGTCCAAGTGGGACTTAGAGGATACTGAGGGCTACTCAGCGAGCCCTAGAGAAAGCTGACCTCGCCATTGAAGGTTACAAGTGCTTATGTTAAAAGCGGGAAGCAGGGCGAAGGGCACAGTGGAGAAGTTAGAGAAGTGCTTTAGGTATTGGATTGCCTGCACTAAATTGCCGGACACCGGGGTCCGAAGCGTTGCTACAGTTTCAAGCTTAGTGACAAGAAAACCGGAGGCATCTGGACTACAGGTCGCAGAGAGCAGCCTAAGTGTCAATACGTAACCGGAGTCAGGTGGAACAGGGACTTTGAGTCAAGCGCAGACAAAAGTAAGGACTTAGTTTCATCACTTAGAAGGCTCCACCACAACGTTGGCCGGGCAGTACAGCTATAGAGAAAGCTGGAGTTTCAGAGTTAACTTCGCTTCACGCAAGTTGGACTCACCTACAATTGAAGTTAAGGAGGCCTCTAACCTGCTCAGCTGTTACCCGAATGTGCACTCTCCACCCCGACCAGCTCCCCGGGATCTGCTTGAACCATCAGTAAAAGGTATGAAAAGGAACTACCTTGTGTGTGACTGAATTCTTACTACACCCTGCATCATCTTCACCATAGACTTCCAGGGACCCATCTCACCTGTGGGAGACTTACTACCAGGCTGCCCCATAACATCCCCTGTGAAAGTCCTTAGAGCAGCGCTGGTACAATTTACCAGAAACCGCAGGTGGCGTCACGAACTACCTAACCTAAATATCCCCTGTAAATATTCCCCCCATCGCATTGACTGTCAGGGCCACGGACCGAGCCACCGCTACCAGTGACAACTCCCATAGAAATCGATGGGCTCGGCTCCGAGTACCCCATAGCCCTGGTATCCACAATTGTGGAGCGAGTCAATTTAAACTTGGCGTTCACGAACAGGATCCGAAAGCTTGCAATTGTGAATCCTGTGTGCCTATATGAACTGTTTGGTGAAAAAGACTGTTTGCTGCATTTGGCGCCAAATACCGCCATTTTGCCGCCATATTGCGCCCTGAGGCGCTGGTGAAGAAGGTGGGCGTGCATTCGTGGGCGTGTACCCCCCTGAGGCGCGAAAGATATGGCCGCCCTCTCCAAATGTTACTACAATGTGCGGTCCTGCCCCTCTGCTAAAGAAATCCGCCTCCTCTTCATCCTCTATGCGAAGAGGAGGAGACGCAAAGCCCGCCTCCACAGAAGAGACCAGGTTGTTCCAGATGGAAACTACACTCTGGCCTGGGACGAGATGGCGGAAGGACAGGAGAATCTGTGCGAGGGCCGGAAGATTTTCTACCTGTGCCGGAGCTGTCCCCAGATAGGGACACCGACCCCGCCATGATGGAGCTGCGGAAGGAGAATGAGGAGCTAAGGAGGAAGCTCCAGGGTCGTGCTGATCTACAGGAGACGGAGAGACGCTGGCGCACCCAAACACAGCGGCTGCTGTGGGACGCAGTGTTCTCTCCTACAAGCCAAGGGCCGTCTTCTGAATTCCTGAAATCGCTGCTGGAGAAGGCTGAGGGACGACCGGAGGTTACCGCCGAAAGTGCTGTACCTGATCCCACCGATGCGGAGGTGGAGGAGAGGAGGCTGAGGAGGTATTGCCCGGACCGGAGTGCCAGTCAGGCCAGGAGGCCACCGCAGAGTACCGCTCCCGGTAAGGTCACCGGAGGGGTCCCAGCCATCGTTGCCGGAAGTCGACTGGGACGAGATGGAGCGATTAGATGACGTCACCTATGCCGTACAGTGGGAAAGTGAGTGGCGCCGTCGTGAAGAGGAGCAGCAACGCCAAAAGCAGGAGAGAGAAAGAGACATCCAGCGGTCCCGACAGAAACAACATGAGGAATTCATAGCTGACAAGGAGACCGTCCGCAGGGATAAAGGTAACCTACGGGAACAGCGGCGGCAGGGGTGCGTCACCGAGTTCCAGCTCCGCAAGGGCTGGGGCTTCATCCGTGAGCCAGGCCTCTTCGCAGGGGTCTTTGTAAGCCGCAGGGACGTAGAATCCCACCTGCCCATCGGTCATCCTGGGAGGGACCTGATTAATGGGGACATTGTGAGCTACACCCGTCATTGGGGTTTAAAAGGGTGGTATGCCTGAACGTCTCCATCGTTAGTGACCCCGTCCCCGACGCCGGTACCGAAGCGTCCCAGTTCAGAGCTCCCACCGCACCAGACCGTGCCCCAGCATCGCCCTCTGTTCCGCAATCAGCGACTTATTCTGCATCGCAATCAACAAAGTGTCCCGCAACGCAAACTGCGACTCATTCTGTATCGCAACCGGATGATGCGACCACAGTTAAATCGCAGCCTAAGCCTGCATCTTTGATGAAAAGTCAATATTTGCCTGAGACACCCGATGCGTCCCAGATGGTTCGCACAAGGACTGTGGCCACGCAAACACTGATATCGGGCCATGACTTATTTGTTATGGGATCCAAAGGGCATCGCGTCGTTCCAGCCCCAGGAGTGGAAGACGTCATTGAAAGTTTGTAAGAGTAAAGACCGGTAGGACCCAGACAGGGGTTTACCGCATCTAAGAAATGTATAAAGTTTGTTGAGAGAATTGCCATTTTTGCACTTTATTACTGTGTATGTATAGTGTTTACATATTTAAAATAGAATACCCGGCTGGGTAAAGCAAAAGTTAAAGTGAGATTCAAAGAATTTGAAAAAGTTAAATATTCAATGTGTTGATTACATAGTATACCCCGGTTGGGTAACTTCAGTTGAATTATATGTGAATACTTGAAGAGTACAGATGTCTTTTATTATGTCATGGACTGAGAGGCTGAGGACTGTGCCAGCCCAGAACTTATCCTGTAAATAGTTGCGCTTCGGTGCATTATCTTGGTTTGACATGAAACCATTACTATCAACCTCTGAAGAAAAACCCGTATGGTGTGGCCTAGAGTGAGGTCTGCAGTCAGAAGTCCTGCAGCCCACCCAGGACCCACGTGGGAGGTTTTTGGTGCGGGTCCTCCACAAGTATCTTGTATATATGAACACGTTTGATATTTTGATACTTTTGATACTTTTGTATTTTTCCATTGTACAAAATGTAACGTTTAAGAAATCCTCACCTCCGGATGGAAGAGTTATAATGTTTATGTTAATGCAAAACAAAATGTTCTTTTTGTCTTTTACAGCCCGGGAGTGCTGTGTTTTACCAAGGGGGGATGTGTAGCCCAGCTACGCAGGCACACATAAAGTCCAGGAGAGTGCACAGGAAGGTAACAGCAACGCTTGATATTCATTCACTGTCACTCACTCTTTCAGACACACCCATCTGAGATATAGGAGGGAGTGACACGTAGCTTAGGTGGTTAGTCAGTCAGCCAACCTAGGAGGGAGAGTAGTGGAATCTGGCTCCTGTCTTTGTACGGATCAGCTCAGTGTCAGTCCAAGTGGGACTTAGAGGATACTGAGGGCTACTCAGCGAGCCCTAGAGAAAGCTGACCTCGCCATTGAAGGTTACAAGTGCTTATGTTAAAAGCGGGAAGCAGGGCGAAGGGCACAGTGGAGAAGTTAGAGAAGTGCTTTAGGTATTGGATTGCCTGCACTAAATTGCCGGACACCGGGGTCCGAAGCGTTGCTACAGTTTCAAGCTTAGTGACAAGAAAACCGGAGGCATCTGGACTACAGGTCGCAGAGAGCAGCCCTAAGTGTCAATACGTAACCGGAGTCAGGTGGAACAGGGACTTTGAGTCAAGCGCAGACAAAAGTAAGGACTTAGTTTCATCACTTAGAAGGCTCCACCACAACGTTGGCCGGGCAGTACAGCTATAGAGAAAGCTGGAGTTTCAGAGTTAACTTCGCTTCACGCAAGTTGGACTCACCTACAATTGAAGTTAAGGAGGCCTCTAACCTGCTCAGCTGTTACCCGAATGTGCACTCTCCACCCCGACCAGCTCCCCGGGATCTGCTTGAACCATCAGTAAAAGGTATGAAAAGGAACTACCTTGTGTGTGACTGAATTCTTACTACACCCTGCATCATCTTCACCATAGACTTCCAGGGACCCGTCTCACCTGTGGGAGACTTACTACCAGGCTGCCCCATAACATCCCCTGTGAAAGTCCTTAGAGCAGCGCTGGTACAATTTACCAGAAACCGCAGGTGGCGTCACGAACTACCTAACCTAAATATCCCCTGTAAATATTCCCCCCATCGCATTGACTGTCAGGGCCACGGACCGAGCCACCGCTACCAGTGACAACTCCCATAGAAATCGATGGGCTCGGCTCCGAGTACCCCATAGCCCTGGTATCCACAATTGTGGAGCGAGTCAATACACTGTCATCTGGTTTCTGGGAGCATTGATAAAACATCATCCGGAGATCTGTTTCAGTGCGGTCCTCAAAGATAGTCTGTAGCTTTAAGAAAATTGCAGGCACTGACTCCTGGTCTGCAGCTGTCCAAGTCTCTTCAGCAGCACCAGTTAACTGTCCCACTACCACTGCAGCTCTCTGCTTTTCTGTCATAGGATACATGTCCATTATGCTGCATATTTTCCGTTTGAACCCGGGCAGGGTGTCTGGCTTGCCACTGTACTGAGGGAGCCACTTTGCTCCAGGCATGTATGGCAGCGTTAGCGGTACTATTGGGACCACAGGACCAGGTGAGGGGCCCACATTTCCATCCTGCGCTGCAGCGCCACTTGGTAAGTCATTGGGGCCGCCGGCCGGGGCCGCGCTGTCGGCTGGCTGCTGCGACATGTCTGCGCCCCCCTAGTTAATCGGAGCCTACCTTCTCTGAAGGCTGCAGCTCTGCAGGCACAGCGGTGGAGACAGGACCTGTGTCGCTGGCGCTCTGATGTCAGAGCGTTCACTGGAGCTCTCCACAGGACCTGTCAGCATTGGGGGCGTGTCCAGGACTCAGCGCTCTTTTGCAGGTACGCCCACTAGTTTTCGCGCCGGGACGCTGTAAATGGCGGCAAATGGCGGGAAATCTTCACCACTATATACAAAAGTCTTTTTGCAAGGCACACAGTACCCGGTGGCAACGGGCACAAGTTACTCCGTTGCTGCAGGCACGAAATCCTGTTCGTGACGCCAAACTAGATGAGCCGCAGAGCACCAGGGCTTAGGGGTACTCGGCACCGAGCCCATGGAAGTCTATGGGGATGTCACGGGTAGCACAGCTCGGTCCGTGCCCTGGGCGCTCACCGTAATGTGGGATATTTACAGGGGATGATGGAATGTTTATATGGTTTGTCGTGACACCACTTGTAGTATCTGGTCAGGGGGAACCAGCGCTGCTCTGTACATACTCTGGAAGGGATGGTATTGGCAGCTAGATGGTGGGTCTTCTACAAGTAAGACAGTGTCCTTCCAGGGTAGATAGGAATATGTGGTTGCAGGACAGATGGGGAACCCTCCGCCAGGGACAATAAGGGAGACACACACAGAAGTCAGTTTGGTACCTTTGCTGTAGCAATGGCAGGTACTCCCCGGAGCACGGCAGGGCGAAGGATGCACATCCGGACTCCTCCACTGATAGGTATATGGCCTCCTGTCCTCTGTCGTTGTATAATCAAGTCCTGACCTGCGTGTAGCTAGGTCTAACTAAGTCTCTGTCCTGTACCTGGCTGACTTGGTGGTGGACCTTCTATCTGGCAGAACAGGGTCTTTTTATGGCTGATCAGGCCGACTCCGTTCTCCCTGATCCTGTTACGTGTCAACACTGTGGTACTCCTGGGACTTGTAGTCCTCCAGGAACTCCGGTGTTTCTCCTAATAGGTCGTGGAGATCCTTATAGGCTCGGAACCCGGCATCCGGTACTCGTTGCTGAGGGGACGTATTAATGCTCACTGATCCTTCTACTTCCACTTGCCTTCGATCTATCTGGGTCCTATTAAGATCACACACACTGGCAGTTGGTGTGCTGCCTCTTTGCCGCTCTCTAAGCGTCGGCACGCTTCTTAATGAGCTACAATTCAGATTCAGCTCTGGCTAGGCTAAAGTGATTCACTCTTCACTTGTACCAACCTCCACTTCAGGTTGAACTTGTCTGAACAGCTCTGCACTTCTCTCCTCTGGTGTCTTGAGGAGATCCGAGATCCGTCTCTGTCTGAGACTATCCTGTTCTCATCTCTGGCTGCTCTCTCTGATCTGAGGCTGTCTTGTTCTCAGATCGTCTGCTCTCTCAGTTCTGAGGCAAAGTGAAACTAAACTGGCTTTTTCTATGCCTAAACACAGCTCCCTCTAATGGTCTTTTTAGGAAAGCTGCATTGTGTGTGCGTATAGTGACCTCTAGTGGGATCGTCCGTTAGTGCATCCTTCTGGAAGATATGGATCCAGTCACAGCTGGGCTCCACATATGCGCGCTTTACTCCCTACCTCAGAAAAAGTCATGCGCAGATTTACCCACAAGAGCTCTCGCAAGGCCTGTTTCAGCAGTACGTCTCACAAGCCTGTGATCAACTGATTCCACAGTACTATGTCAGTAGACCCTATACCTACGCCGTCTTTCCTAATGATAGCAGTGTGGACCTCCTGTAACGCGTTCATGTACTGGGTCACCATCTCCCCTCCCTTTGAACCCGGCAAAATAAATGCATGCGTAACTCCCCTATGTCCGTGGGGTCTCCATGTGTTTCCACCAGTATTTGTAACACCTCATTAAAAGTGTCATAGCATAACAGATTCCCTCGCTTCCCCATCTAAAGCCATCATGGCTACCTCCGCCTCTAATACAGGGGTCATGGGGTGCATCCTCATCATACCTTGGATCGGCTCAGTCCAGCTCCATAGCATGGTGTTGTTCCCAGTAAACTTTGGGAAGTTATTTAACATTGCCTCCAGGGAAATGCTGGACCTTGGGCCCACCCCAACCGCTTGGTCTGCCGCCTCCATGCTGTGAGACTGCATCCTGCCGGCTACGCCAGAATGTGGCAGGTTGCGGGATGCAGTAACGGACAGGAGACAGAGCAAGGGTTAACGTTAATTTTACTTGAACAGGGGTATACTCCACGCAGGGAGGAGAAGGGAGGAGCAGAGATAAGGCAAATGATAGCACTGTAGATGTGCAGGGGAGATAACAATTGAAAATAGTATAGCAACTGTTCATTAAGGGTTAAACTTATCAGTCCGATGGATTCCTGGCTGTAGAGAGTCCTAGGGTCAAAGACGGTGGCACCAACATAGTCAGCGCGTGATGAATCCGGTGTCGTCTAGGAGGCGTAGATGTTCCGGTTACAGGCGGTGACGGTGAGTCCTCTGTGTCCTATGCGGGGTCCAGGGATCAGGATTCGTGATGAAGAGTGAAACGCAGTCCTCAGCACCGTCAGGGCCTAACGTGGCTTGGCAGACGTATGTGGGTGAGAGAGAGCACAGTTCTCGGTGAGTCACCCGGTCTTTCTTAGGCGGCACACGCACGGTCGTTGAAGGACCGGAGCGTTTGGCACCTTCAATTGTGGGAGCCAACGGGCACATGGCAAGTATAGTATAGTATCTGTATGCGGCAGCTGGGATTCTATATCACAGGCCTGTGCTGTCACGGTGCTCAGAGGACAGAGCACCAAACTTCTCCTGCTGTGCGCTGCGTGTTCCCGCCAAGTCTCTGATCTCTTTCGCGGTCTCTCCCCTTTTTAGCTTAGTCACATCCCCTGCTGTCAAGTGCAAAGGTCGGTCCAGGTCTCTAAGCTTTCACCCAGATAACAAAGTTGACAGCCCTGAAAGGTACCACCGGGTCCGGTCCTTCTTCTTACACCTGATTCAGGTGGACCACCTATATGTAGCAGGTCTTTATGATGATGGAAGCTCAGACTGTTATTATGTAGGTGAGCCGAAATGACATTTCCATCTTCAGAACTACAGTCATGGCCAAAAGTTTTGAGAATGACACAAATATTATAATTTCACATGATCTGCTGCCCTCTGGTTTTTATGTGTGTTTTTGACAGATGTTTTTATCACAGACAGAAATATAATTGCAAACATATGAGTAACAAAAGCTTATATTGACAGTTAGAATGAGTTAATGCAGCAAGTCAATATTTGCAGTGTTGACCTTTCTTCTTCAGTACCTCTGCAATTCTCCCTGGCATGCTCTCAATCAACTTCTGGACCAAATCCTGACTGATAGCAGTCCATTCTTGCACAATCAATGCTTTCATTTTGTCAGAATTTTTAGGTTTTTGTTTGTCCACCCGTCTCTTGATGATTGACCACAAGTTCTCAATGGGATTAAGGTCTGGGGAGTTTCCAGGCCATGGACCCAAAATCTCTATGTTTGTTCCCTGAGCCATTTAGTTATCACCTTTGCTTTATGGCAAGGTGCTCCATCATGCTAGAAAAGGCATTGTTGATCGCCAAACTGCTCTTGGAGGGTTGGGAGAAGTTGCTCTTGGAGGACATTCTGGTACCATTCTTTATTCATGGCTGTGTTTTTAGGCAAGACTGTGAGAGAGCCGATTCCCTTGGCTGAGAAGCAACCCCACACATGAATGGTTTCAGGATGTTTAACAGTTGGCATGAGACAAGACTGGTGGTAGCGCTCACCTTGTCTTCTCCGAATGAGGCGTTTTCCTGATGTCCCAAACAATCGAAAAGGGGATTCATCAGAGAAAATAACTTTACCCCAGTCCTCAGCAGTCCACTGCCTGTACCTTTTGCAGAATATCAGTCTGTCCATGATGTTTTTTCTGGAGAGAAGTGGCTTCTTTGCTGCCCTCCTTGAGACCAGGCCTTGCTCCAAGAGTCTCCGCCTCACAGTGCGTGCAGATGCACTCACACCTGCCTGCTGCCATTCCTGAGCAAGCTCTGCACTGCTGGTAGCCCGATCCCGCAGCTGAAACACTTTTAAGAGACGGTCCTGGCGCTTGCTGGTCTTTCTTGAGCACCCTGGAGCCTTTTTGGCAACAATGGAACCTCTCTCCTTGAAGTTCTTGATGATGCGATAGATTTTTGACTGAGGTGCAATCTTTCTAGCTGCGATACACTTCCCTGTTAGGCCATTTTTGTGCATTGCAATGATGACTGCACGTGTTTCTTTAGAGATAACCATGGTTAACAGAAGAGAAACAATGATGCCAAGCACCAGCCTCCTTTTAAAGTGTCCAGTGGTCTCATTCTTACTTAATCATGACAGATTGATCTCCAGCCATGTCCTCATCAACACCCACACCTGTGTTAATGGAGCAATCACTGAAAAGAGGTTAGCTGGTCCTTTTAAGGCAGGGCTGCAATTATGTTGAAATGTGTTTTGGGGGATAAAGTTCATTTTCTAGCCAAATATTGACTTTGCAAGTAATTGCTGTTAAGCTGATCACTCTTTATAACATTCTGGAGTATATGCAAATTGCCATTAGAAAAAGTGAAGCAGTAGACTTTGTAAAAATTAATATTTGTGTCATTCTCAAAACTTTTGACCATGACTGTACTAGGTGTAGAGATAGTCTGCCCAGTCTAGGTATGTGTTAGGGCCCCAGACTTCACTGCCAAACAGGAGGATTGGGGTGATGATGGTGAGTCGCCCTCCAGAGCAATGGGAACTCGGATCTGAGCCTATAGACTTCTATGGGGGATGTCACGGCAACACAGCTCAGTCCGTGGCTCTGGCGCTCACCCTTTAATGTGGAATATTTACAGGGGAGTTGAATATTGGTATGGGGATTCGTGATGCCACCTGCGGTACCTGGTCAGGGTGACCAGCGCTGCAGTGCAGATCCACTGAAGGGTTGGTGTTGTGCAGCTATAGGTGTTAAGCCTCCCACAGGTGAGGCTGAGTCCTTCAGGGCAGATATATGGGTAAGGATGCAGGACGGAAGGGGACCCGTCAGTTAATGGTAAGAAGAGGGACACACACACACAAGTCACTTTGGTACCTTTACTGAAGATGTTGCAGGCACATCCCGGAGCACTGTAGGGTGAAGGGTGCACATCCAGATTCTCCCACTGAGTAGGTGTGTGGCCTCCTGTTCCTTGCCTTTCTGTATGAAGTCCTGGCCTGCATGTAGCTGGGCCTAACTTAGTCTCCGTCCTGCACCTGGCTGACCTTGTGGTTGGACCCTTTCTTGAAGTACACAGTCACTGTTTGCCGTGCACGGTGGACTCCATCCTCCTGGCCCAGTTACGTATCAGCTCTGTGGTACTCCTGGGACTTATAGTCCTCCAGGAACTCCGGTGTTCTCCTAATGGATCGTGGAGATCCCTATAGGCTCGGACCCCGGTGTCTGGTCAATACTTGTTGAGGTGAGCCGTTAAGGCTCCTCTGCCTCCTTGTTCTTCTCTTTCCACTCGCCTTCGGCCTACCCGGGCCCTCACTCGATTACACACACTGGCAGTTCGTGGGCCGCCTCTTCGCCGCTCTCTGAGCGTCGGCACGCTCTTGGCTCCCAACTTGAGCTCTGGAGTCCCTTGCTGCAAACTCCACTCGTCTGCTCTGTCTGCAGACTACTTGCTTGTTTCAGCTCTGACCAGACTGGGATGGATTCAGTTCCATTTCACTAGCCTCCACTTTGCTGAACTGAACTGCTCTGCAGTCTCTCTAATCTGAACTCTGAGCTGACTGGACTGAACTGCAGTCTCTCAAATCTGACTGAGCTCTCCTGTCTTCACCCTCCTTTTTATATGTCTATACAGCTCCCTCTAGTGGTCTTAGGGATGGGTGAAGGTGTGTGAATGTATATTGAGACCTCTAGTGGTGAATTCCTTCTGTGCACCCTTCTGGGAGATATGAATCCAGACGCAGCTGGGCTCCACAATGGCATTGAAGGTTTTTAGCCAGAACCTCACTTGCAGCTTCAAATGGTAGAGTTTCCGTCAGGTTGCATAGAAGGTTTTGCAGGCCTTGTTCTTTAGCATCTTTATGGCTTGTTTGAAGCTCCCTGACAGGGGAATTTCCAGGCCAAGTTAGGTATTTGTCTGTTTCTGTAGAGCACAGTTGTTCAGCACAAATGACGGGTGCTGGTCCAATCTTTTCTTTCTCCTCTGGAACACCATGATGTTGGTTTTCTTTGTGTTGATCGGTAGTGCCCAAGTGGAGGTGAATTTCTCCAAGATTTTCAGGTTGTCTAGAAGGCATTTCTCGGCTGGTGACAGCAGCAGTAGGCCATCTTCATACAGTAAGAATTTCACCTGGCCATCATGGAGTGTGAGACCTGGTGTTGTGGAAGATTCCAAAGCAGTGGCCAGGTCATTGGTGTAAATGTTGAAGAATGTTGGACTTAGGCTGCAACCGTTTGACTCCGCGGCTCTGCAGGAAATAACCCTCATGATAACCCTCACGCTGCAGCGGTTCTTGGTGTAGGAGATTTTAATGACATCACAGGTCTTTACTCCTATTCCGCTCTACAGCAGTTTCAGGGACTGTCATGTCATACTTAGTCAAAGGCATTTTTAAAGTCCAGAAAACAGGCATATATCTTCCCAAGGTTTGTGTTGTGGATGTGGCTCTGAATGAGTCTGGGAAGGTTAAAGATGTGGTCAGTGGTGCGGTGGTTTGGCATAAACTCTGCTTGGCTTTTGCTCATTAATTGTGCTCCGTAAGGAAACTGAGAATCCTCTTGTTCCGGATGCTGTTGAACAGTTTTCCCAGGTTGTTGCTGACACCAGGGCCGGACTGAGCAACGGGCACTTCTGGCAAATGCCAGAAGGGCCGGTGCCTGTAGTGGGCCGCTCGACCCGCACATGCTCCGCCACTGTCAGCGCTGCAATCGTGCAGTATTCTGCATCGTCACCTTTCCTGCAGCCATGCTAGACAAGGAGGAAGAGGGCGATCTTCCGTCCAGATCACGAGCTGCAGTGACGTAGTTGAGGAGGCAGGGCCGGAGAAGTACAGCACACAGCTCCCCCGACCCTGCCTCTTCAAGTGCATCACTGCAGCTCATGATCTGCAGGGAAGACCGCCCTCTTCCGCCTGTCTCGTCTAGCGCGGTGGCAAAGCATGAAAACTTGAACTCACCCTGCAGAGAGAACCGGAGACCAGAGTTCACTTGTAAATTTCAGGCAAGCATCAAAATAAACATAATAACAAATAAAAGCAGTGTACAGCTCCTGTGGTGAACTCTAACTCCCAGCATGCCTTTGGAGCTTCAGGACATGCTGGGAGTTATAGTTCTCAAAAAGATGCTGTTCACATAACATCACCACTTGAAATAAATAGCACTTATGGGGTCTCAAAGGGCACCTTTCTGCTTATGTAGGCTGCCTGATCCACAGGCAATGTGTAATGGACACTGGCTGCATGATTTCAGCCACATATGTTTTTCCCTGAAATGCTGCTGTGTTTCAGGGAAAAACATACTTTAAAGAGAACCTGTAACCAGTTTTGGCCGATGTATGTAACGGCCATCACGTTTCAGGGCTGATATACAGCATTCTATAATGCTGTATATCGGCCCCCAACCCGACCTGTAAAAAAGAAAAATAACTTTTATTATACTCACCTGCAGGGCGGTCCAGTCTGGTGGGTGTCACAGGTCTTGGTCCGGCGCTTCACCATCTTCTTGAGTAGCCGTCCTCCTGCTTGATTCGTGTGGATGATACGTCCCATCGGTACTGCGCTCCTGCGCAGGAGTACTTCTCTGCTCTGTTGAGGGCAGAGCAAATTCCTGCTGTGTGCAGGCGCTGGGCCTCTCTGACCTTTCCCAGTGCCTGCGCACTGCAGGACTTAGCTCCGCCCTCAACAGAGCAGAGAAGTACGCCTGCACAGGAGCGCAGTGCCGGGGAGTCTGTGTGGATGACGCAGGGACATGTCATCTATACGAAGTAAGCAGGAGGGTGCTTTCGCAAGAAGAGCGACAGCCCTCGGACCGGACCGCCCCACAGGTGAGTATAATAAAAGTTATTTTTCTTCTTTTACAGGTCAGGTTGGGGCAGATATACCTCAATATAGAAAGCTGTATATCAGCCCTGAAACGCAGTGGCCGTAACTCGTATCGGCCAAACCTGGTGACAGGTTCCCTTTAAAAGTGACCAGGACCAAGCCACAAGAAAGAAAAGTCAGACAGTTAGATCCTGTGTGGCTTCTCCCCATCCGCTCCCATTGACTGAAATTGTTTTTCCTGTCAGTCACTGGCAGCAGGAGAGAAGAAGCCAAAGTACGTTTTTTTTCTGTGATGCCGCAGCATTTCAGAGTCAAACATACATGGCTGAGAGATCGTACATCCAGTGTCAGAAACATCCTGCCCATGGATCAGGTAGCCTGTATCGGCTATCAGGTTCACTGTTTTTTTCAGTGCTGCATTGGGAGGTGTGCAGCATTGAGGACATCATGTCTACAGGTACCTGACAGGACAGATGCGTGATTGACAGTTTTGCTTTGATGGCAGAATATCAACCCCTCTCACTTCCCAATCTGGAAGCAAACGTTGCTAGAAAATCCTTTGAACCCATCAGAAAATACAGGATTTCACAAATCCGTGCACACCATTTTTTTTTGTTCATCCCACCGCACAAAAAAAAAAAGTGATTTAAAACTCAAAAGTACCACAACTTGGTACCAATAAAAGTTCCAGCTTGTTTCATTTAAAAAAAAAAACTTTTCACAAAACTCTAAACAGTTAGTGGTGAATTGTTATTTATTTTATGTATTGCTTATATAGCGCTATCATGTTCCGCAGCTCTGGGACCTTCCGTTTTAACCATCCATGCATTTTTTTATCAGCATCCGTGTGCCTGTTTTTTCAATCCGTGTGACACATACTGCAATACAATGCATTAATCAAGTAATTACTGATTTTTAAGCTTTAAATATTGTAAGGTTTCACTCACTCGGATGCTTCAGAGGTAAATCAGGACGCACTTTTCTTATCCAAAAAGTTCATCAGGTTTATTACATCATAAACCTCATGGTAACATACAATACAAATCTTCAATGCTTCAGCTCCAGCCTGGAGCCTCACTCCCCAGACACAGAGTCCTCTCTGTAACGTCCTGCCTGGACACATGGAAGTCTGTCCACACTGGTAGACTCCCACACACACTCTACCAGGTGCCAAACACACTCCATTACATAGGTGTAACTCCACCCACAGGTGAGGTCAGGAATCAGGATCACATGGTTATATCACATGGTCATGACCTCACCACAGGTCCTTTAGATACACACCATTACATACAGGTTTTATCCTAGGTATTCAGACACATACCCCTTGGGTGGGTTTGTAGGTGACTGGACCCGCCCAGCTCTCCAAGTTACCTGGAAGCCTCCCAATGTATAGCACAACTCAGCAGTAGATCTGCTGAACCAAAACATATTCAGGCTTCCATCACAGGGCCACCCACCTCTGCGATACATACCGTCCATCCATCACATGCCTCCATGCATATCCCGAGGGCCATACACAGTGCCCCCTAGCTGCATTAGGGGTCATTACACCACATACCTCCCCCCTCTGTTCAAACTTGTGGGGTTGAACATTTGTTACCCGACCAGAGATCCTTCTCGGTCGTCTCTGCCAGTCAAACCGTCTCTCTAAGTAGGACCCTGCTACTGGTCTCTTTGGTAGGCGTCTATCCTCCGACTCTGTCACATCTGTTGCTGACTCCCCCTGTCAGACCACCCGCATCCCAGCGGTCAGTACGGCGTCGCAATTCCCTTGCACCTATACGTCCTGTCTGGTCTGAGTCCTTTTTATTTCGTCCACTACAGGTTCTCCTGCTTAGGACACTCATCACTGGGCTAACTGAGGCATCGCCACTTCTACCTCTTCCATCAGGCGACCTATTTCCTGTATTAGCTCCAGCTTGAGGACTTGTAGTCTTAAGCGAACCTCTTCTCCTCTCAATACCACGGGTTGAAGGTGAAGGCCATCTTCTTTCCATTTCCTGCATTTTTCTGCGACCTGCTCCCTCTCAAGTCGTAGCTGCTCTACTTCTCACAGTTATGACACACGATACTCCAGGAGCATCCGGATATTCCCAAGGCTCTCCATGGATCCAATAATGAGGAACGGAACCATCCCATCTTTACCCACTACCTGGACTTCGTCATCAGCCGGAATCCTGACTCTCGTCACACTGGACTTGTTCACCATCGCCTGCATCACTTTCCCGAGTCTTCCGATGACTTTCTTCACCAGACCTCTGGGCACTTGAACGATGTCTTCCATCAAGCCAAGCTGATTTTGAGCCTTTCTTGCTTGCTTCAGACGTCGAGCGGCTTCTTTATTTCTCAACAGGATCACCTGTTTCGTGCGGAGACAATGTAGGTGCATGTCCCTCAGGATAGCCCCCGCTTCATCGTGACTTCCCTAGTTGACAGTATGACCAACTGTTTCATCTCTGGCACCCAGTTCACACTGCATGCTTCTACTGCCTTTCTAAAGGCCTCATGCACCTCCTCAATGGCACACACTTCTCGCCTGTCTTCGGGTATTTCTATTACACACTTGAAAACGGACCCGTCACCTTCTTGGACAGACTGTTGTACGTCCTCGTCCTGAGCGTTAGTACGGTTTTCCAAGACCTCGATCTCCTTTGTGTGGCCATCTGCATGGCACTTCCCCTGCTGGATTTCTTCTCCCGTAGATTTCTGGAGCTGGACACCAGTCTCCTCCTGTATCTTGAGCATACGGAGAACTTTATCTCGCTCCTCTGCCTAACAGCGACACTCATCCTCCCTCCGGAGAAGCTCCTGCTGGTGCTTCACTTGGGCCTCCCTGAGCTTAGAGACTTCCTTCTCCAGCTCCTCCATTCTGTGCTCAATTATTCGTCTCAGGACCCTTTCTTGCTCGACTGCCTCTTTCACTGTTTCTTTAAACAGTTCTATCTCCTGGTCCTGCTCTCTTTTAGCCAGCACCTGTCGCACCATTACTTCTTTAATTAAATTTTTGGCTGAGCACTCTTGCCCACGCACACTCTGCGTCTCCAGAGTTCCACCTGTTCCTGCATCCGCAGTTTCCACTGTCTCACGACTCCCGGTAACTTCAGAGAGCTCCAGCTCTGCCTCCTTATCTAGGACAGTCACCTGACCGATACCTGACCTTGACTCTTCCTCATCATTTCTCTTCTTAGAGGATGTTGCCTGTCCCGCCTTTCCGCGGCCCCTGCGGCGAGAGGAAGATCGGCCATTTTTACTCGGCTCCACCTTACTGTACTCGCTTTCCCTTGCGGTCGAGTCACAGTCTGCACAGGAGTCACTCTCGGGGCCCCTCCCGTTACCCTCTAACTGGGTGTCCGTTCTAGAGGTCTTATCTACCAGATCGTCATTGGTTCTACTGTCATACATTTCAGATGACATCATGTCAGTAAGTCGGGCAGACGCATCCTTTCCTCCTGTGTCACCGTCTGACTCGTCAGTTTTGGGAGGTGTCACTGTCCCAATGTCTGCCACCCCAACAGTAGAGAGGCCTCCTCCTGCTGTAGAGGAACTCCCCTGTCCCACAAGCCAGAGAACAGTTTAGAGTCCCGCCCTATGACCACTGGACACGACAAATTAGGGATTATAGCGACATCCTGTCCTGCAATGTCCCAGCCTGTCTCAAAGACCACCCTGGCCACTGGATAATCCCTAGTGTCCCCATAGATACAGGTGACCTCGACCTTTCTTCCAGGTATTTGAAACCCGTCAGGTGCAACCCTCACTAGAGTCACCGGACTCCCCGAGTCGACCAGACCCACCACCTCTTCATCGTGTATCTGCAGGGTACACCCCCGTAGTAGTGTGCCGGGTGGATAGTTCCCAAGGCAGACTGGACACATATAACATATTTGCCCCAGGCAACAGTTGGTCTGCACCTCCCCTTTAACGTTGGGATCCTCCACCCCTTTTTGCCAACTATCCCCTTTTGGGTTGCCGCCCCCTTTTGGGACTCTGCCCACTTTTGGGCCACCATCCCCTTTTGGGTTGCCACCCCCTTCTGGGACTCCGCCCCCTTTTGGACCATCACCCCTCCTTGGGTTATACACCATGGTCTCTGCCACGGCTCTACCAGACCCCAGTTCGCACAGACCCTTATGTCTCTTTGGGCTGGTACTGTTCCTTTAAGAGGTCACCCACTCTGGACCTCTGATGTCCTTATGGTACCTCACCAGCTCCTGCTGGTACTGCCACCACCCGCCAGCACCTCCGGCTGCCGCGCACAAGCCACTGCTGCCACTGCAGCTCTTGCTGCTGCAGAACCTCTTGCTGTCCTTGCCACTGCCGCAAGTCCCTGCACCGCCGACTTTGTGAACCCGCTGGTCCACAGCCTGCCGCTTGTCCCCTTCGTGACCCCACGAGTCACAGCCAGCCGCTTGTCCCCTTCGTGACCCCACGAGTCACAGCCAGCCGCTTGTCCCCTTCGTGGACTCTGACGAGCCACAGCACACACCTTACACGTGTTCCAGAGAAAAAAAACACCAAAAAAAACAGTTTCTCAGATACCTCATATCAGAGGCACCACATAAACATAACCACAGTTTATTCGTGACTAGGGTTGAGCATTCCGATACTGCAAATATCGGGTATCGGCCGATATTGGCTGTATCGGAATTCCGATTCCGAGTTCCGATATTTTCGTCTTATCGGATACCGGAATCGGGATTGTCACTGTCACTGTCAGTGTCCGTCGGTCGGGTCTGTCAGGAGTCAGCGGCACTTACCTGGCAGAAGATCTCCGGCGGTCACGTCCTGGACTGCTTGATGGCCGCAATCTTCTTTCCCCGGCGGTCACATGCAGTTTCTCGCGATAACTGCAGTGACTGCTGGGTAATCCCGGCCGTAAAGCAGTCAGTCCGATGACGTCACCGCCGGGGAAGCAGGTAATCAGCTGTGCTGCGTTGCCTGTCATTGCGATGTAGCAGAGTTGGATCGTCGTGGGACTGTCGTTATGGACTGCGTCGGACAGGTGGTATACTGTTGGTTTGTTTTTTTTTCTTTTTTTACAGGAGATCGATGGCGTCGCAGGAATGAGAGTACAATAAAATTAATGAAAACTGTGTTGTCTCTTTTATTTCATTAAAATACTTTTTTCTTGCTGTGTTTTTTTTTTACACATTTAATAACTTTGGAATTAATAATGGATCGGTGTCTTATTGACGCCTCTCCATTATTAACCGGGCTTATTGTCACCGTGCAATCAACGGTGACATTAACCCCTTATTACCCCGCTTGCCACCGCTACAGGGCAAGTGGGAAGAGCCGGGTAAAGTGCCACAATTGGCACATCTTTTGATGCGCCAAATGTGGGGCTGCTGTAGCCTGGTATTATCAGGCTGTTGAGGGCCAAAATCCATGGGCCTTGACAGTCTTTTAATACCAGGCCGCAGCAGTCTGCATTTTACTTGGCTGGTTAACAAAAATAGGGGGACCCCTACGCCGTTTTTTTTTCGAGGGGATCCCCTATTTTTGTTAACCAGCCAAGCTAAGCAGACTGCTGTGGCCTGGTATTATCAGGCTGGCAAGGTCCATGGATATTGGATCCTTACCAGCCTGAAAAACCAGGCCTCAGCGGTCTGCTTCATCTGGCTGGTTAACAAAAATAGGGGGGACCCCACGCCAATTTTTTTCGAGGGGATCCCTATTTTTGTTAATCAGCCAAGATATGCAGACTGCTGTGGCCTGGTATTATCAGGCTGGCAAGGTCCATGGATCTTGGCTCCTTAACAGCCTGAAAATCCAGGCCTCAGCGGTCTGCTTCATCTGGCTGGTTAACAAAAATAGGGGGGACCCCACGCCAATTTTTTTCGAGGGGATCCCCTATTTTTGTTAATCAGCCAAGATATGCAGACTGCTGTGGCCTGGTATTATCAGGCTGGCAAGGTCCATGGATCTTGGCTCCTTAACAGCCTGAAAATCCAGGCCTCAGCGGTCTGCTTCATCTGGCTGGTTAACAAAAATAGGGGGGACCCCACGCCAATTTTTTTCGAGGGGATCCCCTATTTTTGTTAATCAGCCAAGATATGCAGACTGCTGTGGCCTAGTATTATCAGGCTGGCAAGGTCCATGGATCTTGGCTCCTTAACAGCCTGAAAATCCAGGCCTCAGCGGTCTGCTTCATCTGGCTGGTTAACAAAAATAGGGGGGACCCCACGCCATTTTTTTTTCGAAGGGAACCCCTACTACCACAAAACTAGTGACTCAGCAGCGATCTCGGTAGCGATATCGCTATGTGAGACGGGCCCTTAAGCGATGTTACCCGCAGTGTCGCTGTCCCAGATCGCTGCCTGAGCTGCCTGTTTGGCAGCTCAGCAGCGATCATGTAGCGATACACCAGCGATCCTGACAAGTGCATATCGTTGTCGGGATCGCTGGTGTATCGTTATGTGACACCCAGCCTTTACTCTCCTGTCAGGCAGGAGAGGAACTCATTCATTTGGGGTTTACTGTGAGGCTGCAGCATTAGCTGCGGTCCCTGCAGTAAACATTAACCCTTTCTGAAGGATTACACCGTGGGACCTGACTGTGCATGGGATAGGTAAGAATAATTTTGCTTTTTTATTTTATTTTTATTACAGGAAATGGTTTTTGCAGTAAAATAAAAGATGGTCAAAAACATGTGTCTTTATTTCATTAAAATGATTTTTAATTAAAGTGTGTGTGTTTTATTTTTATTTCATGCAATAGGATTAATAATTGATAGTTGTCTAATTGACAGCTCTCAATTATTAACCTGGCTTAAGGTCACCTTTCAATAGCAAGGTGGCTTTAACCCCATATTAACCCATTCGCCACCGCTACAGGGCAATGGGAATAGACGGGCAAAGTGCCAGAAAGGGCGAATCTAATTATAGATTTGTCTTTCCTGGGGTGTCTGGGGGCAGATGTTAGTAGCCGGGGGGGGGCAAAAATAATGGTCCCTCTCTGGGCTATTATTATCTGCCCCCACTCACTGGCTTTGTCTGTCTGGTTGCGAAAATAGGGCGGGAGCCCACGCATTTTTTTTCAGCAATTTTACACCTCATATATATATATACATGTCATTGAATTTGTGACACATATATATATATATTTATATTTGTAGTTCATACACTTCTACATAGTATAATAGCCGCTAATTCAATTGCCGGCTTTTGTGAAAATGCAGAACCCGACATGAAATGACACTTGGTGTACATAGGGTTAACCATGTCTTTTCATGTCCTTTGCTATCTAATTTGCACAAACAATTAAATCAGTCTATGTGTGCAAAATTTCACACCTGTAGGGGTTAATTAAAGGTGTAAATTCGTAGCAAAAAAGTCCTTTTTTTTTTACAACGAATTTACACCTTTAATTAACCCCTACAGGTTTGAAATTTTGCACACATAGACTGATTTAATTGTTTGTGCAAATTAGATAGCAAAGGACATGAAAAGACATGGTTAACCCTATGTACACCAAGTGTCATTTCATGTCGGGTGACCCGACATGAAATGACACTTGGTGTACATAGGGTTAACCATGTCTTTTCATGTCCTTTGCTATCTAATTTGCACAAACAATTAAATCAGACTATGTGTGCAAAATTTCACACCTGTAGGGGTTAATTAAAGGTGTAAATTCGTAGCAAAAAAGTCCGTTTTTTTTACAACGAATTTACACCTTTAATTAACCCCTACAGGTGTGAAATTTTGCACACATAGACTGATTTAATTGTTTGTGCAAATCAGATAGCAAACGACATGAAAAGACATGGTTAACCCTATGTACACCAAGTGTCATTTCATGTCGGGTGCTTCTGTCTTTTCACTGAAGCCGGCTTTACCCGGCAATTGAATCAGAGGATATTTTACTATGTAGAAGTGTATAAACTATACATATATGTATATATATATGTCACAATGACATGTATATATATATATATATGTATTCTATGTGTGTATATTTAGTGTTTACAAGGAAAGAATGGGGTTTTTTTAGTTGCGATATTTTGTTCCCATAGACTTACATGGGACTTCCGGTATCGGTATCGGGTATCGCCGATATTTTAGTGATATCGGCGATACCATTCCGGTTCCGATACTTTAGGATATCGGAAAGTATCGCTCAACTCTATTCGTGACCACTGGTCACACTCACAGTTTTTACAGACCGTCCGTTCCTCCTCTGATTCCTGATTCCCAGTCCTGGAACATGTGCTCCTTGGGCCGCTGCCAGCATTCCATCCACCAATTGTAAGGTTTCACTCACTCGGCTGCTTCAGAGGTAAATCAGGACGCAATTTTCTTATCCAAAAAGTTCATCAGGTTTATTACATCATAAACCTCATGGTAACATACAATATAAATCTTCAATGCTTTAGCTCCAGCCTGGAGCCTCACTCCTCAGACACAGAGTCCTCTCTGTAACGTCCTGCCTGGACACATGGAAGTCTGTCCACACTGGTAGACTCCCACACACACTCTACAGGTGCCAAACACACTCCATTACATAGGTGTAATTCCACCCACAGGTGAGGTCAGGAATCAGGATCACATGGTTATATCACATGGTCATGACCTCACCACAGGTCCTTTAGATGCACACCATTACATACAGGTTTTATCCTAGGTATTCAGACACATACCCCTTGGGTGGGTTTGTAGGTGACTGGACCCGCCCAGCTCTCCAAGTCACCTGGAAGCCTCCCAATGTATAGCACAACTCAGCAGTAGATCTGCTGAACCAAAACATATCCAGGCTTCCATCACAGGGCCACCCACCTCTGCGATACATACCGTCCATCCATCACATGCCTCCATGCATATCCCGAGGGCCATACACAGTGCCCCTAGCTGCATCAGGGGTCATTACACCACAATATGTACAAAGATAATAGACCTCCACACGTCCTGGTGTTTCCGGTACTGGAAAAATCAGTACAGGTGAGATCCGTGGTCCGTGTCATGTGCCTTCCGTGTGTACGTGGGTGCCATCCGTGTGCTGTCCATATCCGTGCGCTACTAGTGTGCTGTCCGTGTGACATGTATGGCATGAAAAGCAGCATAGAAATTAAACAGATAAATAGATACTGTTTTTTCTTGTTTTTACATATTAAATTAAAAAAGGTGCAAGGTCCCCCTACTTTTTAAAACCAGTGCAGATAAAGCTGGGCGCTTCTATTATATTATCAGGCTGGGACAGTTCAGTGTTATTGGCTGTCCCAGCCAAAAAATAGAAGCTAGCAGCCGCCCCTGTAAATAAAAATCATTAAACACACACACAGAAAAGTCCTTTATTTTAAAATAAAAACCTAAACAGCATCTTTCACCTATTATTTCTCCAAAAATACCTCCACAGGTCCGTTGTAATCCACATTGATGTCTCACATCAATCAGCGACTCTGTTACATCCAGAGGCTGTGATGAGCAGTGACATCAGTAAGGTTACCGCAGTTCACAGCTGGCTGCTCACCTGCTGTCATCTATGGATCACACAGAGGTTATCGTGCGAATTGCCAGCTGTGACCTGTGATAACCTTACTGACATCACCACTCGTTACTGCCACTGGTTCTCACACTACTGTCAGTGTGTTCCAGCAGCCGTGGTGAGCGGTATTGTTACTGATGTTACCGCTCATCACATCCTCCATATGCAGCAGAGTTGGGGATCGTTGTGAGACATCAATGTGGATTACAACGGACCTGCGGAAGTGTTTTTTGGGAAAATAAATAGGTGAAAGAGGGTGGGTTTTTATTTTAAAATAAAGGACTTTTCTGTGTGTGTTTTAATGATTTTAACTTACAGGGTTAGTAACGGGAAGGGGAAGGGGTCCGACTAACAGGATGAGCTGGGTAAAGTGCCAGAATTGGTGAATCTAATGTGATGCGCCAATTCTGTGGAGGCTGTGGGCTTCTATTTTTTTGACTCTGGACGGGCAGAAGCCCACAGACACTGCACGGTTTTAAAATGTAGGGGGGGACCCCATGCTGTTTTTTTAAATTTAATTATTTATTTAATGCATGCTGTTCCCAGGTGCTGGGTGCTGACTACAACTGTCATCAGCATTGCCTGGGTTCGCTGATCGCAGGGAGACCAGGCAAGGATGATGACAGTTGTAGTTAGCACCCAGCACCTGGGAACAGGATGCATTAATTATATAATTAGCCCCGGCGCCTGGGAATAGCGCTAACTGTACTGCTTTTCTCAGCCACCAGAGCATTTAATTCTGGTATGTGTCATGGCTTTTAGGGTTGATGTCAGCTACGTAATGTCAGCTGCCATCAATCCCTGGTGTAAGTAATGGAGAGGTGTCTGTCAGATACCCCCACTACTAATCCAGACCTGGAGAGACCCAGCGACTCTGAAGAGCGGTGAGGGTAGTAACAATACCGCTTTTCACAGTCGCCGAGCGCAGTGCAGGACCCGGAATATCTGAAGAGTGGTGACGTTCCTGAGTTACTGATGTCACCGCTCTTCAGAGTCACTGGGTCTCGTGCTGCGCAGCGGAACCAAAAGTGGCTGTAGGCAAAGTTTATGGAGCATCAGAATGAGGTTCCATAGCCTTTGGTCGTCTCAATCCCTTTATTATCTACGAGACACAGTTATGTAGGTAAAGTAGAGGCTTTTGTTGGTACTGCAACTAAAAGCAATAAATAGGACTGAGCTGTAATACTGGATACAGCTGTGAATATATGTTATATAGTCGTGTTACACTCCCCTCACTTCTTGTAACCTACAAGTGTACAAAGATATTATATAGTCACCATGTGACAAGTGGGCCTGTATAACTTCAAATGCCAGGGCTGAATTTTAGTACCAGTCCGGCCCTGGCTGACACATATGCCTCTGTGGTTGGCGTGATCATATCTGTCCCCACAGTTTAATAATTGCAGCCTGTATTTCTGGTGGACTGTACTTCAGCACTTCTGGTGGGATTTCATCCAGGCCACTGACTTTTCTACATGTAATGGAAGAAATTCTCTCTATAACTTCCTGTAATGTAATTGGTGTATCCAAAGGGTTTGGGAATTTTTTTTACTTTTTCCTCCATTGCCTTTTAGTTTTTGTTCTTGGCTTAGTCTTTCCTTTGGGATGTCTTTATACAGGTCTCTGAAGTTGACATTTTGGATATGAATGTTGCTTTTCTTGCTTTTTGTGCCCACGTTGTTCCATAGTTCCCAGAAGGAGTTGTCTTTGAGGGTGTCTTGGAGTTGGTTAAGTTTGGTAGAGATGTAACTCTTCCTTCTGAGCATGGTTTTGTACTGTCTTTGTATGGTGTCATAGGCATCCATCAGACCCGGGTGTTTGGGGGTCTCTGTTTTTCTTGTTTGAGGCTGTTCTTATGGTCTTCCGTTCGGCTTTACATTCTCTGTCAAACCAACCATTGATCTGCTTTTCTGGCCATGTTGTTGATGTATCATTGCAGTCTTTTCCAGCTTATCTATTGATCTATTTTCTATTCTATCTATCTATCTATCTATCTATCTATCTATCTATCTATCTATCATATCTATCTATCCTCCATCCATCTGCTTTATTATCTTAATGTACCTGATTGCTAATGCAGCGATTCAACTAATAGGTCCAGAGAATTATATTTCCATTTTCCTTACACTGTGTTTACCATATATGTAAGGATTCCCTAGTAAAACGTCACATAATTTCTCCATCCTCTGAACTTTTTTTCATGGATTATTTAACTGTTTAATGTAAACAGTTTTTATTTTCATTCCATATGAACTCAATGTAATCTTTGGCCAGTCCTGATATAATTGACTCAGACTATGTCTGGAAGGTTACGTTTACTCACCAGAACCTTTTCTGAGAAGCAAAGCTCATAAAGTCGATTCCCATCGTGTGATAATAACACCAGGAGGCCTTGGTGGAGCCAATTTAATAATACTAAATGGGTAACAAAACAATAAAGGAATCATTACAACTACTGCACTAAAATTCCCAGAAGTCTTTCGCATAATTGCTACTCAAGAAACAATGTAGTTACCTGATAAAAATAGCAAATATTAACATAACTGCAAGACATATGGGGAATTATCACCAATTATAAAGCTTTTTGTGCACTGTCTAGTACCTATCTCATGAAAATAGAAATATTTAATTTATAGCCTTGATACTAGCAAAATATAATAGCTATGACTATTCAAAATACATTATAGAACATGTTGGTAGTAAGACATTAAATTCTGATTAAATTGGTTAAGGGGTTAACCAATTCTGTGGTACAGCGATGGGGACCAACATGCACCATTAAATTATTGTACCGTTAGACATTACCCCTAGTATACCTCTGCTTTAAGTGATCAGTAAATTAATTTATTCTATATTCAGTAGACTGATCTCTGGAGATCTAAAATTAGGGGACATGACCTCATTAGTCTGTGCCTACGGGACCCATGGCAGTTCCAGTTTAAGCTTGGATTATTTTAAATGCATTTAGAGTAATTAACCTGACATCTAAACCATAATGCTGATTAATTATGAAAACTTGGAAATGGAAAGTTCTTGTTTTTATTATCTGATAAATTTTGCAGTACAAATTGTATTTTATGTCTGCACCGAATAGCTTTATCTTCTAACAAATTTATCACCAAAATATAATACAGTGATTTGTTAAATAAGTGTCCAGAAATGTTATAATTGAGATATTTAAATTATATCAGTTATCCTGTTTATTGAGGTAAAACACATGCAATGATAAGAACTGTGTAAAACATTCCCCCTTATAGCAATTGCAAGCTGACAATCTGTACAAAACCTTAACTAAAATCACACCCATCATCCCTTAGAATAGTAAATCGATTAGATTTCAGGATAGCCCATACTGTATATTCTGCACCTAAATACAAGAGTATAACTACTATATTACTGCCCCTATGTACAAGAATATAACTATTATAATACTGCTCCTATATATAAGAATATAACTATTATAATAGTGACCCTATGTACAAGAATATAACTACCATAATACTGCTCCTATGTACAAGAATATAACTACTATAATACTGCTCCTATGTACAAGAATATAACTATTATAATACTGCCTCTATGTAAAAGAATATAACTATTATAATAGTGCCCCTATGAACAAGAATATAACTACCATAATACTGCCCCTATATACAAGAATATAACTACTATAATACTGCTCCTATAAGTAAGAATATAACTACTATAATACTGACCCTATGTACAATAATATAACTACTATAATACTGCCCATATGTTCAAGAATATAACTACTATAATATTGCTCCTATGTACAAGAATATAACTACTATAATACTGTCCGCAATGTACAAGAATATAACTACTACTGCAACTATTTACAAGAATATAACTACTGTAATTCTGCCTCTATGTATAAGAATAAACTACTATAATACTGCTCCTATACACAAGAATTTAACTACTGTAATACTGCTCCCTATGTTCATGAATATAACTACTGTAATACTGCCTCTGCATAAGAATATAACTACTATAATACTACCTCTATGTACAAGAATATAACTACTGTAATACTGCTCCTATGCACAAGAATATAACTATTATAATACTGCCCCTATGTAAAGAATATAACTACCATAATACTGCCTCCTATGTAGAAGAATATAACTACTATAATACTGCTCCCTATGTACAAGAATATAACTACTATAATACTGCCCCTATGTACAAGAATATAACTACTATAATACTGCCCTATGTACAAGAATATAACTACTATAATACTGCCCCTATGTGCAAGAATATAACTACTATAATACTGCCCCTATGTACAAGAATATAACTACTATAATACTGCCCCTATGTACAAGAATATAACTACTATAATACTGCCCCTATGTACAAGAATATTACTATAATACTGCCCCTATGTGCAAGAATATAACTGCTATTCCTGCTATATGGACATTTGCTTTTGGCAGCATTTTTCTATATATTTATTTTCTGTGATGATATCACACACGTGGTGCGGCTTTTACTATGATAGCGGGATGATATTTTTGGCAGATGTCATCCTGATTACACAGGAGAATGACAAAATGCTTTGATTAAAGCTGAGATCAAAGTAAAAAGTAAAGAGAGATGAGAGATTTGTACAGATGCTCTTTAAAGCTGAGCAGTCAGCTGGCTCAGAGGAGATAATCCTGTGTATACTGAAATATGCTGACAATATCCAGATTATTGTAGGTACTTTCAACCCAGGAGGTAAATCCTTTTAGATCATGGATCTCTCTAGAGTCAGTGTAATGTGAAGGGGCAGAAAGGGCTTTATAAAGGTGAGACCTCCTTATCCGAGAAGTGCAGAAAAATAGAAAATGCTAAAGATATATCATAAAAGTTAAAGCCAATCTGTCCTGTCACACAACACCTGTAGAACGCAGGATCTTATCGCCCTCATTCATTACAAGGTAAAACTTCTTTTGGTGCATATACCAGTCAAATATATCCAGGATCTGTACTGATTCTCATGCTAGCTATCTTGCAATTCATTCTTTATATTCTAAAGGGGTGGTTCTTCTTCATCAGTATTCTGCCAGGACTTTAGGTGTTGGAACTTCCTTTCCTTTACTTTACAGCATGCAGTTATTCTAATGACTTGCCTGCATGGCTCTTACATCCCACCTCTGTGTTTGAGTATGACAAAGAGAAGAGCAGGAACAGAGAGACAATTGACCACCATCCACATTGTCTAAGGCATTGACTGTCACATCAAACACCTGATCCCACTTCCTGTAGAGAAATACAGTTTCATTCCCAAATTCTGTAGATAGATTAATAATCACCCTTACGTCCTGTAGAGAAAGAAACATTTCCATTTCTTGTAAAGTGACAAAGACTCACCCCTACTTTGTTTAGAGACAAGTAGATAAACATTCACTTTCTGTAGAGACAAGGGTCCACCCCCACTTCCTGTTGTAAGACAAAAATTCACTCCTGCTATTTGTAGATAAAGACCCACACAGGTGATGAAAAGAAATAAAGGCTGGACCCTATTGCACCTACTTCTGTAGATATATAAAGGCCAACCCCCATTTCCTATACAATGAAAAAAAGCCAGCACCTACTTCCTGTAGAAGGGGTAACACCTAATACTGTAGACAGATAAAGGGCAGCACTTATTTCCTGTAGACAGCTAAAGGCTAGCACCTACCGAGTGTAGACAGATAAAGGCCAGCACCTACTACCTGTAGATGGATAAAGGTCAGCACTTAATTCATGTAGATAAAGGCCTACAGATGAATAAAAGCCAACACTTAAGGTACTGCCACACTAAACAATCCCGCTAGCGATCACGATAACGACGCATACTAATGCGATCGCTAGCGGGATTGTTTCTATATCGCTAAATGCGGCCACATTTAGCGATATAGTTAACGACGCTATCGCCGTTAGCGATCTTCTTAACGACTTTAGCGGTACAAAAGTACCGCTATAAATCGCTAAGAAAAGGTGCCACACAGCGATTTAGATACTTACCCAGCGGGAGCGCCGACGAGAAAATAGGGTCCGGAACGATTCCAGCGACGAGCGAGATCACAGCAGGAAGCTCGTCGCTGGAAGCTGCCGCACTGAACAACATCGCTAACAGGATCGCTAATATAGTGACGTTTTTTAGCGATCCGTTAGCGATATTATTTAGTGTGGCATACCCTTTACTTTCTGTAGAGATATAAAGGCCAGCACCTTCTTTCTGTAGACAAATATAGGCCAGCCCATGTTTCCTGCAGATGGATAAAGGGCAGCACTTAAATCCTGTAGAGAGAGGTAAGGATCAGCACCTACTTCCTGCACAGAGATAAAGGCCAGCACCTACTTCCTGTACAGATAAATGATAACCCCTATTTCCTGTAGAGACATAGAGACCTTCCTGTAGAAGTAGAAAAATAAAGATAAAGACCAGTACCAATATTCTCTAGATATATAATGGCCAGCACTTACTTCCTGTAGACAGATAAAGGTCAGCACTTGCTTCCTGTAGATAGCTAAAAGCCAGCACCTACATCCTGTAGACAGATAGAGACCAGCACCTACATCATGTAGATGGACAAAGGTCAGCACTTACTTTCTGTAGATTGATAAAGGCCAGCACCTACTTCCTGTAGATAGATAAAGGCCAGCACTTACTTTCTGTGGATAGATAAAGACCAGCACCTACTTCCTGTAGAAAAATAAAGATAAAGACCAGCACCAACATCCTCTAGGATATATAGAGGCCAGCACTTGTTTCATCCTGTAGACAGATAAAGGTTAGCATTTACTTCCTGGTGATAGCTAAAGACCATCACCTACTTCCTGTAGACAGATAAAGGCCAGCACCTATTCCTGTAGATGGGTAAAGGTAAGAATTTACTTCCTGTAGATAGATAAAGGCCGGTACTTACTTCCTGTAGATAGATAATGGCCAGCACCTATTTCCTGTAAAGAGATAATTGATAGCGACTACTTCCTGTACAGAGATAAATGAAAGCCCCTACTACCTGTAAAGAGATAAAGACCAGCGCCTACTTCCTGTGCAGAGATAATTGATAGCCCCCAACTTCCTGTAGATAAATAAGGCCAGCACCAACTTCCTATACAGAGATTAATGATAGGCCATACTTCCTGTAAGGGATGAAGGCCAGCACCTACTTCCTGTAGAGAGATAAAGGCCTGCATATACTTCCTATACTGTGATAAAGGCCAGCACCAATTTCCTGTAGAGGGTTAAAGGCCAGCGCCTACTTCTTCTAGAGAGATAAAGACCAACACCTACTTCCTGTAGAGGGATAAAGGATAACCCCTACTTCCTGTGCAGAGATCATTACGAGTCCATTCTTCCTTTAGACAGATCAAAACCAGTCTAAGTTTCCTGTAGAAAGATAGGGGTCACCTATACTTCCTATAGTAAGATAACAACATCACTTAAAGAGCCAGCCACTTCCTGTATATACAGTCAGGGCCAGAAATATTTGGACAGTGACACAATTTTCGCGAGTTGGGCTCTGCATGCCACCACATTGGATTTGAAATGAAACCTCTACAACAGAATTCAAGTGCAGATTGTAACGTTTAATTTGAAGGGTTGAACAAAATATGTGTTAGAAAATGTAGGAATTGTACACATTTCTTTACAAACACTCCACATTTTAGGAGGTCAAAAGTAATTGGACAAATAAACATAACCCAAACAAAATATTTTTATTTTCAATATTTTGTGGCGAATCCTTTGGAGGCAATCACTGCCTTAAGTCTGGAACCCATGGACATCACCAAACGCTGGGTTTCCTCCTTATTAATGCTTTGCCAGGCCTTTACAGCCGCAGCCTTCAGGTCTTGCTTGTTTGTGGGTCTTTCCCTCTTAAGTCTGGATTTGAGCAGGTGAAATGCATGCTCAATTGGGTTAAGATCTGGTGATTGACTTGGCCATTGAAGAATGTTCCACTTTTTTGCACTCATGAACTCCTGTGTAGCTTTGGCTGTATGCTTGGGGTCATTATCCATCTGTACTATGAAGCGCCGTCCAATCAAGTTTGCAGCATTTGGCTGAATCTGGGCTGAAAGTATATCCCGGTACACTTCAGAATTCATCCGGCTACTCTTGTCTGCTGTTATGTCATCAATAAACACAAGTGACCCAGTGCCATTGAAAGCCATGCATGCCCATGCCATCACGTTGCCTCCACCATGTTTTACAGAGGATGTGGTGTGCCTTGGATCATGTGCCGTTCCCTTTCTTCTCCAAACTTTTGGCTTCCCATCATTCTGGTACAGGTTGATCTTTGTCTCATTTGTCCATAGAATACTTTTCCAGAACTGAGCTGGCTTCTGGAGGTGTTTTTCAGCAAATTTAACTCTGGCCTGTCTATTTTTGGAATTGATGAATGGTTTGCATCTAGATGTGAACCCTTTGTATTTACTTTCATGGAGTCTTCTCTTTACTGTTGACTTAGAGACAGATACACCTACTTCACTGAGAGTGTTCTGGACTTCAGTTGATGTTGTGAACGGGTTCTTCTTCACCAAAGAAAGTATGCGGCGATCATCCACCACTGTTGTCTTCCGTGGGCTCCCAGGTCTTTTTATATTGATGAGTTCATCAGTGCTTTCTTTCTTTCTCAGGATGTACCAAATTGTAGATTTTGCCACTTCTAATGTTGTAGCAATTTCTTGGATGGGTTTTTTTCTGTTCTTGCAGCTTAAGGATGGCTTGTTTCACCTGCATGGAGAGCTCCTGTGACCGCATGTTTCCTTCACAGCAAAACCTTCCAAATGCAAACACCACACCTCAAATCAACTCCGCCCTTTCATCTGCTTAATTGAGAATGAAATAACAAAGGGATTGCCCACACCTGTCCATGAAATAGCCTTGGAGTCATTTGTCCAATTACTTTTGGTCCCTTTAAAAACAGGGTGGCACATGTTAAGGTGAAACTCCTAAACCCTTCATCCAATTTTAATGTGGATACCCTCAAATGAAAGCTGAAAGTCTGGACTTCAACTGCATCTGAATTGTTTTGTTTCAAATTCATTGTGGTAATGTCTAGAACCAAAATTAGATAAATGTTGTCTCTATCCAAATATATATGGACCTAACTGTATAAATACCTGCAACCTCTTCCTGTGAAGAGAGATAGATCCATTCACAGCTTAATTTAAAGGGATAAGGACCTGTCTCCTTTTTCCTGTAGAGACATAAATTCTTCTTCCACTTACTTTAAGTAGACAAAGACCCCTCCCCACTTCCTATAATTCGCACATATGATCTGTCTGTCCTAGACCAAATGTACCTTAAGGGTATGCCACACTAAACAGCGTCGCTAACGAGATCGCTAAAATACGTCATATTTAGCGATCTCGTTCGTGACGCTAAGTGTGTGGCATGTAGCAACGACGTGGCCCCTGCTGTGATCTGCTGATCGTTCACTAGAGTTCTGGACCGTATTTAGATCGTTGGCGTCCCGCTGGTGAGCCTATATCGCTGTCTGGCACCTTTTGTGAGCGATGTGCGCTGTTTTTTACATCGCAATGACCGTTAAAGTCGTTAATGAGATCGCTAACCGCTTATGCGTCGTTAACGAGATCACTAAGTGTGGCAGCTACTAGCGACATTAAAACGATCACAAAAACAATCTCATTAGCTTGCGTCGTTATTGAGATCGCTAACGAGATCACTAAGTGTGGCAGTACCTTTAGGCACTAAATACATTGGCATTAGCAAAATCAGGTTTTTGGCATTAGGAGAACAAGAAGATAAGAATCTTCATATATTGACTGACAGCAAGCAGAGATCCTGAGTGTGCAGTGAGAAATCTGATGTAATGTTACTTAATCATGGGCGTACCCAGGATCAAAACTAGGGGAGGCAAGCCATGGTCGTTCAGGTTGTAAAATGTTAGAACGAAAAAGGTGAATGAAACGAAATGAAAAAGAACAAATGACCGCCATACACAACACAATCCCCTATACCAAGACCAATAATACCACATACAAGGAGAAATACCGCCATGATCAATCCTATTATGTAAACAATTCATTGATTTTAAGCTTATCTTTGCAGTCTTCTCTTCTGTTCAGCAGGGGTGCTTCAAGCTCATGGGTGCTTATCACACACTGACATTGAGCCTCTCAACACTACCCTTTCCAGACAGCAATTGGATTGATCTTTAGGGAAAAAAATGAAGAATAGATAGATAGATAGATAGATAGATAGATAGATAGATAGATAGATAGATAGATAGATAGATAGATAGATAGAAATCTAGAGAAATTGGAGGCAGCACACCGTTTGTAGTGAAAAAAAAAGCTATTTAATAAGCCCAAAAAGCGAGATTTCGGTCCAAACAACAGGAACCTTTCTCAAGACTTGAGAAAGGTTCCTGTTGTTTGGACCGAAATCTCGCTTTTTGGGCTTATTAAATAGCTTTTTTTTGCCTGGGGGGCTTTGCACCCGGACTCTTTCTTTGTGCTGCTCTAATTTTCTTCTTTTTAGATAGAGAGATAGATTTTAGCATGGAATGCAAGCAGATTCCACCCTGAAGTATACCCCATCATGGTCCCCTTCTTGTAGTATTGTACCATAATGATCCCCTCCATGTAGAAATGTGCCCCATCCTGATCACCTTCATGTAGAAATTGCCCATTCCACCACCTCCATCATTTACTCCTCCCCTATCACCCCCATCATTGCCCTTTCCACTATCATTGTCCTTTCCACTACCACCATCATTGCCTTTTCCCCAACACCCCTATCATTGCCCATTCCACCATCTCCATCATTTCGTCCTCACCACACCATTATTGCGCTTTCGATCACCATCATCATTGCCTTATCCGTCACCCCCATCATTGCCTTCTCCACCACTACCCCATCATTGCCTTCTCCATCACTCCCATCATTGCCTTTTCCATCACTCCCATCATTCCCATCATTGCCTTCTCCATCCCTCCCATCATGGCCTTCTCCATCACTCCCATCATCCCCTTCTCCATCCCTCCCATCATTCCCATTATTGCCTTCTCCATCACTCCCATCATTGCCTTTTCCATCACTCCCATAATTGCCTTTTCCATCACTCCTATTATTGCTTTCTCCATCACTTCCATCATCCCCTTCTCCATCTCCCATCATCCCCATTATTGCCTTCTCCATCACTCCCATCGTTGCCCTCCCTATCACTCCCATAATTGCCTTCTCCATCACTCCCTTCACACACACACACTTCTCCATCCCTCCCATCATTCCCATTATTGACTTTTCCATCACTCCCTTCATTGCCTTTTCCATCACTCCCATCATTGCCTTTTCCATCACTCCCATTACTGCCTTCTCCACCCCTCCCATCATCCCCATTATTGCCTTCTCCATCACTCCCATCATTGCCTTCTCCATCACTCCCATCATTGCCTTTTCCATCATTCCATCATTGCCTTTTCCATCACTCCCATTATTGCCTTCTCCATCACTCTCATCATTGCCTTTTCCATCACTTCCATCACTGCCTTCTCCATCACTCCCATCATCCCCTTCTCCATCACTCCCATCATCTCCATCACTGCTTTCTCCATCACTCCCATCATCCCCATCACTGCCTTCTCCATCACTCCCATCACTGCATTCTCCATCACTCCCATCATCCCCTTCTCCATCACTCCCATCATCCCCAATACTGCCTTCTCCATCACTCCCATCATCCCCTTCTCCATCACTCCCATCATCCCCATCATTGCTTTTTCCATCACTCCCATCGTTGCCCTCCCTATCACTCCCATAATTGCCTTCTCCATCACTCCCATCACACACACACACACACACACACACACTTCTCCATTACTCTCATCACACACACACACCTCACCGCTGTTCTGAGCTGTCTGGAGCCGGCAGCGTCCTCCCGCGCTTCCTCCTCTTCTCCCGCACTTCCTCTCACTGACCCACAGTGGCGCTGAGCTGAATGATGATGTCATCCAGCCACGTCGCTGAATGCTGTGTGAGGAAGGATGGAGCAGGTTAGGGCCAGAAATGACACGTGCCGGCAGAAAGGGCTCTGCGTGCCCTCTCTGGCACACGTGCTGGTTCACCAACGCTGTGAGTGGCTGGGACCTTAGGAGCGACCATGCTATTTTAGAATTTTGGATAACTAGAGGAGGAAAACCTGTGAAGACTCAGACTTCAAGGTTAGATTTCAGAAAGGCAGATTTTAAGGGACTCAGAAAGAGAATCGGAGGGATCCAATGGCTGGATATCCTAAAGGACAAAAATGTCCAGGAAGGATGGGAAATCTTGAAAAATGAGATTCTCAAAGCACAATCATTAACAATTCCAAAAAGAGGGAAGAATAGGAAGCATTTAAGGAAACCAGGATGGATGAACACAGAACTTAAACACATGCTAAAAAGGAAGAAAGAAATATTTATCAAATGGAAAGAAGGAGGCATATCTAAAGAAGAATATAATGATGTCTGCAGAACCTGCAGGGCAAGAATTAGATTATCTAAAGCTGACAATGAATTAAGGCTTGCAAGAGATGTCAAAAGCAATAAAAAAGGATTTTGGGGATATGTCAAAAGTAAAAGAAAAGTCAAAGATGCTATAGGATTTTTACAGGATGAAAATTATGAAATGGTAAGAAAGGATGTTGAGAAGGCCGAACTTTTAAATTCCTATTTTGCATCTGTTTTCTCTCAGAAAGGAAATGTAACTTCAGCTGATCTTCACTGTCCTATTAAGGGAATAGAAGAATCCAGGATATCTATAAACAGAAAAATAGTGAGGACACACTTAGCTAACATAAATGAATTCAAGTCTCCAGGTCCAGATGAATTACACCCCTACTGAAGGAGATAGCAGAAGAAATTTTTGAACCACTCTCCATAATCTTTGAAAATTCTTAGAGAACAGGAGAAGTCCCAGAAGACTGTAGAAGAGCAAATGTTGTTCCTATCTTCAAAAAGGGGAAGAAGGTGGACCTAGGGAACTATAGGCCGGTGAGTCTGACATCTATATCAGGAAAGATCTTTGAACAAATTATTAAACAACATATATGTAAGTACCTGGACAAGAATGAAGTGCTTAACCAGAGTCAGCATGGGTTTGTAACTAATAAGTCATGTCAGACTAATTTAATTTCCTTCTATGACAGAATCACTGACTGGGTGGATCAGGGAAATGCTGTAGATATATTATATCTTGACTTCAGCAAAGCATTTGACAAAGTATCTCACACAATCCTTATTGAAAAAATGACTAAGTATGGAATGGACAAGGCAACTGTTAGGTGGATTCATAACTGGCTTAAAGATAGGACCCAAAGAGTTTTAGTAAATGGCTGCACATCCAGTTGGAAGAATGTATCAAGTGGGGTACCACAGGGCTTGGTCTTGGGCCCTGTATTGTTCAACATCTTTATCAATGATTTAGATGAAGGAATTGAAGGTAAACTGATTAAATTTGCTGATGACACAAAGCTAGGAGGGATAGCTAATACTAGAGAAAAGAGAGAGAGAATTCAAAAAGATATAAATAAACTGGAGCAGTGGGCAGCAACTAACAGAATGGTTTTTAACAGGGAAAAATTCAAAGTACTACATCTGGGAAATAAAAATGAAAAAAGCGTATACAGAATGGGAGGAATAAGGCTAAGCAACAGCACATGTGAAAAAGACTTGTGTATACTAATAGATCACAGACTGAACATGAGTCAACAGTGTGATGCAGCAGCAAAAAAGGCAAATACAATTCTGGGATGTATTAACAGAAGCATACAGTCTAGATCACGTGAAGTCATTATTGCCCTCTACTCCTCTTTGGTCAGACCTCATCTGGAATACTGTGTCCAGTTTTGGGCACCACATTTTAAAAAAGACATCAACAAACTGGAGCAAGTTCAGAGAAGAGCGACCAGAATGGTGTCCGGTCTGCAAACCATGTCCTATGAGGAATGGTTACAGGATTTGGGAATGTTTAGCTTGCAAAAAAGAAGACTGAGAGGAGACTTAATAGCTGTCTACAAATATCTCAAGGGATATCACATTGTAGAAGGATTATCTTTATTCTCATTTGCACAAGGAAAGACTAGAAGCAATGGGATGAAACTGAATGGGAGGAACACAGATTAGATATTAGAAAAAACTTTTTGACAGAGTGATCAATAAGTGGAAAGGCTGCCACGAGAGGTGGTGAGTTCTCCTTCAATGGAAGTCTTCAAACAGAGGCTGGACAGACATCTGTCTGGGATGATTTAGTGAATCCTGGGGGTTGGACCAGATGACCCAGGAGGTCCCTTCCAACTCTACCATTCTATGATTCTATGATAAGAACAAGGCTAAAAAATCTAATGCCCCCCCCTGACCGCTAGGGTGCCTACGGAAGGGCTCACCTGCTCCTTTCTGATCCCCCTCTCAAATCGGTTCCAAGCCTTCGATGACTCTGCTGTGTCGGAGGTCGGGGGTGAGGGGCCGGACGCAACATCTGGGGTGCCTTCAGGGAGTGGCGAGGTCTGTCCTCCGGGGATTCACACTCCTCTGGGGGGGACTACCTCGGGGTCCAGGGGCGAGGAATCTAGTGCTGGGAAGGAGGTGTCCACTGCTGTTAAGGAGGACATGGACACCTCAGTGTCTGTAAAGAGGAGGGGTGAGTCGGGCTCCTCCTCACAGGGGAGAGGAAATCTGGGGGTACGGTTAAAAAACAGGCCGTCTAACTCAATCACCCATGATGGCGGAACCTACCCCCTTGACTCTGGCGTCGATTAATGTCGCCAGCATAAAGTCGGATACGGCTAGATTTACGGCCTTTGATTTTTTCACCCGGGTTGAGGCTGATGTTTTATTTTTGCAGGAGACCAGACTAACGGACCAGGGGTCCATCCACAAAGCAAAGAGGGAATGGAGGAGTGGGCCCTCATACTGGTCTCTTGCGGCCGAGCCGTATGGCGGGGTAGCGGTCCTTTTTAAGACCGTGGAGGTGGAATGCAGACAGGTGATCGAGTTAGAAATGGGGAGATGTTTGGTCCTTGACGTCTTAATGAGGGGACAGGAGCTTCGGCTCATCAATATCTATGGCCCGCAATCTAAGTGGGACCGTAAATGTCTCTTCCTGAGGATCAAGCCCTATCTTTTTACAAGCCGGCAGGTGGTCTTCAGTGGGGATTTTAATACTATATCCAGACTCCGTGATAGGGGAGGCTCCGGAGACTGGCTGACTTATGATAGCGTGGCCTTGAATAGCATAGCAAGCGAAGCTCGCCTGGTGGATGTCCACATCCGGCACACCCCAGGTCACAAGGGTTTCACCTTTTATAGAGGTAGCTGTAGGTCTAGGATAGATAGGTTGTTTTTAAAGGAGGAAGCCGAGACGGCTTCCTCCTTTAAAAACAACCTATCTATCCTAGACCTACAGCTACCTCTATAAAAGGTGCAGTGTCCGCTGTTGAGGTGGAGTTCTCCGATCACTGCTTAATTTTCTTTACTTTGAATGTTACAGAGACTCCCCGGATGGGGAGAGGCCTATGGAAGCTGAATTCGTCCCTTCTGGAAGAAGCGGAAGTAAGACAGTCCTTTGAGGAATTTCTTCAGAGCCAGGTACCTCTCTTGGGTCTTTGTAGCAGTAAGTCTGAGTGGTGGGGGATCTTCAAAAGAAGGGTCGCAAGATTCTTCCGTCAGCTCTCGAGCCTCAGGGGCCTGAACAGGTACTGCCTGTATTGGCAGCTGGGGGGGAAACTCGAGCAGCTCGTCTCGACTGTAGGGGACCGAGAGGAAATCTCCAGGGTGAAGACCCTGCTCAAGGGGTGCCAGTATGATAGGCACATATCCTTGGTTTTTGAGAGGGATTTCGGGAGGTACCGCTTACAGAAACTGCAGGTTGTCAGTGAATTGTAAGATGGTGACAGGACTGATCGACAGTACGGGGTCCCTGAACAGATCCAAATCAGGAATCCTGGAGGTGGTCAGATCCGTCTACTCGCACCTCTTGGGGAGGAGGGATCCTGATCTGGATGAGATGTCGGCTTTCCTGGCTGGAACCATCCCTAAGCCAGGGGATGACCCCTCTCTTCATGTTTTGGCAGAAGCAATCAGGGAAGAGGAAGTGAGACGGGCGATTGATGGGCTCCGGCCCAAAAAGTCGCCCGGTCCGGATGGCTTAACATCCGAGTTCTATAAGACTTTTAGGGACTCTTTGGTCCCCTTCTTGACTGAGGTGTTTAATGAGTGCCTTTCCTTGGACACTCTGCCCAGTTCAATGAGGAAGTCAGCCCTGATTATCCTGTCAAAGGGTAAAGACTCGTCCCGTATTGAGAATTGGCGTCCCATAGCGCTTCTCAATACAGACCGAAAGGTTCTGGCAAAGGTGCTTTTTAATCGGTTGGTGAAGTTTGCACCCCGGCTCCTTTCGGGGGCCCAGCACTGCTCTGTTCCAGGCCGCAGTACATTTAGTGTTGTGCTCGGTGTCCGAGAGGCAGTGGAGCAGGGCAGGGCAGGTCACTGGAAGGGTACTTGCTGTCCCTAGACCAGGCAAAGGCCTTTGACCGGGTTAACCATGAGTACCTCTGGTTCGTACTTCTGAGGCATGGTCTGCCTGGGAGGTTTGTTGATTGATTGAGAGTTTTATACAATGGGGCAGAGACTTTTCCGCTCGTGAACGGTTGGGTCGGACACCCTTTTGAGTTGAGGTCTGGTGTCCGCCAGGGCTGTCCTCTGAGCCCACTGTTATACGTGTTCACGATCGACCCCCTTTTAAGGAGGGTGGAGTGCGGACCGTTGGTGGGAGTCGGGATGGACCGGGCGGAGCTAGAGGCCGCCTTGAGGGTTGTGGCGTACGCTGATGACATTTCCCTTTTTGTATCCTCGAGAGAGGAGGCGGATTGGGTGATGTCTGAAGTTGAACGCTACTCGGTAGTATCTGGGTCCATGATCAACCGGGACAAGTGTAAGAGTCTCTGGCTGGGAGGGGGAGATCCAAGTTTTTATCTCCAGGACACCCTTCCAGGGCCTCAGGCCACAGCAAAAATATTAGGCATCAGTTTCGGCCCGGGGGACTATCCCAGAAAAACTTGGAGGGCAGACTTAAGATTGCCGCCCAGAAGGTGGATCAGTGGAAGGGTTGGTCTTTGACCCTAAGGGAAAGGGTTAGTCTTGCCAAAGGCTATTTGCTTCCTTTGCTAATATATCTGGGCAGCGTCTGCATCTTGCCAGAGCCTCTTTGAACACGGGTCTACAGCCTGTTTTTCCAATTATTATGGGGAAATAGGATGTACCTAATCAAGAGGGAGGTCACGTACCGCACGAGGAGACTAGGAGGGTTGGGTATGGTCAACCCAGTGGTGTTTCTAGTAAATACCTTTCTTAAGGCAAACATAGCCAACCTCTGGTCAGAGAGGGCTCCTCCGTGGGTATTCTCCTGTAGGGGGTGGTTTCGGCCTTTCTTCCAGGAATGGGAGACAGGAGGGCAGGTGAAGGACCTTCGTACACCTCATGGGCATCTTCTGGCTTATGTTACCCCAGTTCTGAAGGTGATCAGTCGGTGGGTCTGGGAGTGTGGGAGATCAGGATCATGTCAAGAAGGTTTCTTGACAATAGGGTCCTGTTGACCCACTTTCAAAAGCCCCTGGCGCTCAGGGATTGCCCAAGCCGGGATCTGGAGGTGGGGCTCGGGTTATTGAACTCTAAGCGGATCCCCTTGAAGTTTTGGGACGTGGCGCTGCTTCCATGGGAAGCAGTATGTGAGGGACAACCTGAAGTGCAGGAGCTCTGATGACCGGGATTGTCCCCGCAAGGAGTGTGGCGGTATGCTTGAAAGCATGGAGCACTTCCTGCTTCGGTGTCCCTTTAATACAGAGATCTACAGCAGGGTGGGTGCTTCCATTGGCTGGCCCAGGCTGGCAGGCCTCTCCTATGCGGAGTGGGCCTATGGAGAATTCAGGTCCCTTGGTGGCCGAGATCGGGCCACTGTTTTCTTAGTTAGTTTAGTAACTAGGTTCTGCATGTGGAATGCACGGTGTCTAGTGTCTACTCAGTGGAAAGTCCTCCCCAGGGAAGAGATGATTAGGAACATCCTGGGTGACCTGGCAAAAGTGCGCTCCCTGGAGTTTGAGAGGCTGGGTGCAGGAGGGCCTCTCTTATACAGAGGGGTTTCTCCTTTAATGTGCCCTAGGGTAAGTTATGTTCTGTGCGCCTGTGATAGGGTTGAGTTAGTTTTTTTTTATCCTTTTATCTTTATTTTGTAGGGTCAGATAGATGTGTAGTGACAGGGAGGGACAGATAGGGATAGTCTTTAGGGACAGGTAGTTAGTATTAGGTTGGTAGTGAGGGTCAGTGAGGGGCAGGTAGGGAGAGTTTGGTAGGGCCATAGGGACAGGATTTTCTCTTTTGTGTTGTTAGGGAGGGTCAGGGTGATGTGCGGTAGATTAGGGTGAGAGCCTCTATGGTCTCCAGTTCCTGGTGGTGGGCTGTAACCCTCACTCATAGATTTTTGTTTTGTAGTTGGTAACCTGGGTATAGGGCTTGCAAGCATTGAACTTGGGCCTGTTTTTTGGTCATGGTTAAGGTGTGTAGTGGCTATTAGTGATTTATGTTGTTATTGATGTTATTATAAGTTTGTATATATATGTTGTATGTGTACTATAATGCTTGTAGGGTGTATTTAGTTTAGGTGGTGTGGGGGGTTTCTTGGGGGGAAAGGGGATGGGTTTTGGATAATGGACGTCAGGCGGGATGCCAAGAAGATTTGCTGTGTTTGATAGGCCACAAACTTTCGTGGGACCTGGTGTGATAGACCACAAACTTTCGTGGGACCTTTGGGGGAATGGTGGTGGTTTAGTTTAGGATAAAAAAAGAAAAAAAAAGTGTGTGTATGTATATATATGTAGGTATATTTGTAAATATATGTATATGGTAATATATAATTGGATTTGGCCAGGTGGCCTATTTACTTTCGTTAGGGTAGTTGGCCGAATTTTGGGTTTTCCAGGGGTGAATGGGTGGGTAATGAGTGTATGAGGGGAAAAAGATGTAGGTTGATGTCTCTTCCCTTGCTGGGGGGTATTAACGAAATGGAGGAACATTTTTGTTCGTATAAATATGCTGGACATTGGACTTTGGGGTTTATGAATAATGGATTTTTATTGCGTTTGTCTGTCATTTTTGTCTGTAAGTTAGCCTGTAAGTTTTGTTTTGTACTTTTATAATAAAAAAAGAGATACGGGATGTAACTCAGGATCAGTACAGGATAAGTAATGTAATGTATGTACACAGTGACTGCACCAGCAGAATAGTGAGTGCAGCTCTGGAGTATAATACAGGATGTAACTCAGGATCAGTACAGGATAAGTAATGTAATGTATGTACACAGTGACTGCACCAGCAGAGTAGTTGAGTCGCCCGCCAGGGCCTGTGGGGTACTCGGCACCGAGCCCGTTCACTTCAATAGGGGGATGTCACGGGTAGCACAGCTCGGTCCGTGGCCCTGGGCGCTCACTAAAAATGGGGGGTATTTACAGGGGATTAAAGTATTTACAGTTTGTTCGTCACGCCACCTGTGGTACCTGGTCAGTGTGACCAGCGCTGCGACGTAGATCCGCTGAGGGGTTGTTTCTGGGCAGCAAGATGTTAAGTCTTCCACAGGCAAGACTGGGTCCCTCAGGGTAGATGGCGGTGCTGGGGTGCAGGACGGAGAAGGGGTGCTTTCAGCCGCAGGAGCAATAAGGCAGACAGACACAAAAGTCTCTTTCTGTACCTTTACTGATGGTATAGTTGCAGGCACGTCCCGGGAAGCTGGCAGGGTGGAGGATGCACGTCCAGTATTCCCACTGAGTAGGTGTAGGGCCTCCTTACTCCTGTAGTGTGAGTTTCTGACCTGTATGAAACGAAGTCTAACTCTGTCTTCACTTATACGCCCGGCTGACTTTGTGGTGGAGCCTTCTCTTGGATAGAACACAGTCTCTAATGGTTGTGCTGACCAGACTCCTGTTCTTCCTGACCCCGGTTACGTATCAGCACTCCTGGGCCCCTGCGACCTATAGTCCAGCAGGGTCTCCGGTATCTCCTACAAGTCGTGTAGATGCTAGCAAGCTCGGACCCGGTGTCCGGTATTCAGAGTAGAGGTAAGCTATCAATGCTGTTTCAACCTCCGTTACTCTCTTCTTCTCTTCTACTCGCCTTTCGTCCTACTCCGACCCTTAACATAAGCACAGTAGCAGTAGATAGCTGATTCTTCTCTCTCTTCACCGCTCTCAAAGCGTCGGCACGCTTGCTCACTATACTGCACTCAGTTGACTCAGTTCTGACCAGGCTGAAGTGGCTATCTTTCTCCACTCGTACTAGCCTCCACACATTGAACTAAGCTCAAGGCTGCAGTCTTTAGGTTCTCTTAATCACTGCTGTTCCCTTTCCTTCTTTCCTTCTAATGCTCTGTCTGAAGCAGCTATCAGGACCTTCCGTCTACTGATCTGTGCACACTTCTAGGAGATGTCTCTCCACACTCCAAGGGAACCAACAGCTTCTCAACTTTCTGAGGTAACAGCAACAAACTACGCTTGTTCTGAACTCACTGCTGTCCCAGCTGATCTAATCTGCTGTGGCTTCACCATCCTTATATATATACTCTAAAAGGGCTCCCTCTGGTGGCTCTCGGGATAGGTGAAGCTGTGAATGAATATCAGGTCACTTGTGGGTTTACCTTTGGTGCATCCTCCTGGGAAATGTGGCTCCAAGCGCAGCTGGGCTACACATCGTGAGTGCAGCTCTGGAGTATAATACAGGATGTAACTCAGGATCAGTACAGGATAAGTAATGTAATGTATATACACAGTGACTGCACCAGCAGAACAGTGAGTGCAGCTCTGGAGTATAGTACAGGATGTAACTCAGGATCAGTACAGAATCAGTAATGTAATGTATGTACACAGTGACTCCACCAGCAGAATAGTGAGTGCAACTCTGGAGTATAGTACAGGATGTAACTCAGGATCAGTACAGGATAAGTAATGTAATGTATGTACACAGTGACTGCACCAGCAGAATAGTGAGTGCAGCTCTGGAGTATAATACAGGATGTAACTCAGAATCAGTACAGGATAAGTAATGTAATGTATGTACACAGTGACTGCACCAGCAGAATAGTGAGTGCAGCTCTGGAGTATAGTACAGGATGTAACTCAGGATCAGTACAGAATCAGTAATGTAATGTATGTACACAGTGACTCCACCAGCAGAATAGTGAGTGCAGCTCTGGAGTATAGTACAGGATGTAACTCAGGATCAGTACAGGATAAGTAATGTAATGTATGTACACAGTGACTGCACCAGCAGAATAGTGAGTGCAGCTCTGGAGTATAGTACAGGATGTAACTCAGGATCAGTAATATATGTAAAAAATTATTCCACTATTAACTGAACAGTTATATTTCTCTGTATACTGTCATGTTGTAGGGACCTGTGTCCTGTATACTAGTTTTCACCATTCTCTCTGTATTACTCCCTGCTTGCTGGACATCACACGCTACCCGGGAACAGTTCTGTCTGTCCATCCCTGCACAATTGCTTAATAAGAATCTCATGACGACCCCTGTAATTACTCGCCCCGTTCTGGGCAAGACTGGAGATCTTTACACTTGTGGTCTTGTCTTGAAGCCAAGGGTGGAACGAGATCAGAACTTTGCAGACAGAAGTGGAGCGCTGTTGTTATTCTTGGCAGCGGCAGACAAATGAAAAGGGATAGAATAAAACAACACAGCAAAGAAATGTGCTGGTCACAGAGAAATGATATTACAGGCTATAAAAGTCAGTTATTATAATGTGCAGGGCGGTTGTATTATCATACACATATAAAGTCCTGGAGAAAAACTACAGGTGCATTGATTTCATCGCTTCTTGTAACAATGTGGATATACACAGGATACAGAGCAATAATTACAATAAGGCCGGGGTCATACTTGCGAGAAATTTGCATAAGTCTCGCACCTCAATACCCGTCACTGCTGCCGACACTCGGATCGGAGCGTTCAGCTGCATAGAAATACATGCAGTCGCACACTCCGACCCCGAGTGCCAGCGGCAGTGCCGGGTATTGTGGTGCGAGACTCGTGCGACTTTCTCGCAAGTATGACCCCGGCCTAATACATGTTATCTCATATTATATTCCCATCCAGAGCCGTATTTATAATTCTGTCACACGAAAATGATATATAATTTGAGGACAAAAGCCCCTGATCACTGCAATCAGACAAAAAGAACAAAACACACCTTATACAAACATTGACCAATAGAGGGCAGCATGGTTCTGAGTCTGAGAGCTAACAGGGAGTCAGCAGAAATGTCAGAGCTCAGGGATGCAAATTGCCTCTTCAAAAAAAGAGGACTTGTACTCTATAGCGCCACCTATTGGAAGTAGCGCGACACGCCAGAGCTGGTATGTCACTCTCCACAAGGAGAGACCTTACCCTTAGACCAGAGCTCAGGGAGGAACTTTGCACTGGGTATTTTTCCCTTTGGGGCACTAGTTTATCAGTCTTGATTTTATATTTCATACCCAAAGTTGCTACAGTCCCTACTAAAATAATCTTCCCTAGTGTAAACCCGCACTATTGTGGTCATGTAAAATACACTTCTCTTTAGGGCTTGTTGCCTTCACATCTTGTGGCAGCATTGTGGCTGATTTTAGCTCGTTTTTGGTGCGATTCCAGCAAACATCATGCAAACGCAATGTGGCCGTAACGTGATCATAGCCAGACCAGTCCTAGCGCTTACACTAGCCGGGCATGATCAGGATGAATTTTCAGCCCCTGGATTTTATAGGAATATTTCCTTTCACATCAAGTAGAGATCTTGCAAGATGTAGTAGAGATAACGACCCTTCGCCTTTATTCATCGTAGTGTAAGGAGGATGACCGGGCTGCGGGCACCTCTACTGCGCCAGTCCGAAGCTGTCGAAGCTGCGTGCTCCGCTGGATGTGCAGCAGCCCCACAACATAACGCGGACGGCTGTACACGAGTGCGTCACTGAGCCCAGTAGCAGAGAAAGAGCCAGGGGCTCTGTCAAGCTTAGTGCTGCACGCAGGCAGAGGAACGAGGGCTGTGTTCAGGTCTGTTTGTTGTGGTCCTCTTTGCCGGACAATCCACCGCAGGCCCCTCCTGTTGATAGACTGTATGCAGATCTCCTGATTTTGGGTGCACAAGTTGGTAGACCAATTGGCTCAACAGGTAAAAACCGGAGACCGCCCATTGCCGCCAAAAGATACACAGTGAGTTGTGGAATCTCTTCTAAGGACTCTGCACCGGCCATTGCTGGACTACCGCCCTCATCGGATCTTTTGTGACAGGGGAAACTCCGAACCCAATAAGTTTATTACGGTAATTGGACTTTTTATTAATGTAACTTTTCATCTCCCTGTGAGAAGTATATGTGGCGCCCTGAGGGTTCAGTCGCCACAGAGGTATTGCACCTCACCCAGAGGTGTGATACTTCACTCTCAGGTAAGGAGGGAGCCCCACCCAGGACTCTAACACCTGCACCCAACACACACTTACCAGCTGGGCACCTGGACGTACCCTGCGGGAGAATGGTCTCATCCAAGGCTTGTTAGTGAAGAGTGCATGGGTGAGTGGAACTAGTAAGTAGCAAGGAGGAGTGAAGTTTGAGGTAGCAAGAAGTGAGTTTGGAGAGTCGTGAGGAGGAAGAGGAAGGAGACGGACGTGTAGAGAAGCAGCTCCCAGTGAGGGGAGGCTGCAGAGGAAAAGGAAGGAGTCTAGATAGAGACTCAGAGGGGACCAGAAGCTGGGAAGAGCTTGGTCCGGGAAGTGGAGAGTAGAAGAGAAAGAATCAGAAAGAAAGAGAAGTGTTGTGAACGTTTTAAAGACGAGGAGCTGAAGCTCCCTCTGGTGGTTGCTGAGGGTATTGAACCTATGTTGAATACCAAGAGTCCTACACCTGCAGATAACGAGTGGTTGTCAGGTGGTACTGACTGGCCTGATATAAGTGAGCTGACCTCCCATGATCCTCGCCGGTGATCAATTGTGCTTCCTGGTCTAGTTTGAAATTCAGTTTTCTTTCCTGCTGTCTCCTGCTTGCTTTCAGATAAGTCTCTTTCAGTTTTTTTTTACTGTGGTTTGAATTCCTTGCTTTTTGCTGCATTGCTTTTTGTCTTCAGCCGGGTCCCTTTTGGGGGCTTTGGCTGGTCTCCGTTCGTTTTTTGTATTTGTTCATTTGCTCAGTTCTTGTGACATTTTACTGCTGGGTAGCTACGTGTCCACACCAGAGATCTCATATAGGTGGTCGAGACCGTGTGGTCTCAGTGTTTTTGGATTCAGAAGTGTTGGAGTTTTTTCTAGGGTTTTTCTGGGTTGCAGAAAGTATTCTCTCCTGTGCTGTCCTATCTAGACAGTTTTGGGCCCCAGCGTTTGCTCAATCTATTTTCTGTCTGTGTTCGTATTTTCATCTTGTCTGGGGGCTTCCTACTCTTTTGGGGTCTACTCCGGTGCAGTTAGCTTTCCTCTTTCCATCTTCAGGGATAGCTATCTCTCCGGCTGTGCCGAGGCTTCTAGGACCACCGTAGGTACGCTCCACGGCTGCTTCTAGTTGTGCAGTTAGTTTAGGGGTCTGCAACCTATTAGTTTCCAACCTCTCTGGTGTTAGGCTGCCTATGCGGTTTTTTGCTCCTGCTTCCTCAGCTACCAAAACATAACAGAGAAGCTTCTGGAGAGAGAGAGGAAGGGGTCCTAGGAATACGGAGAGAGCAAGAACCATCCATCGGTCCCGGTCTGTTGTCAGAGGGACCAGGTCGCAGAGGGAACTCGACCCCTTAGCCTAGTGGAGGATTTTATGACTCAGCTAGCAAGTCGACTGCTGTGATAACTTTAGAGATCACAGACAATTACCACAATTATCTTCGCCAGAGAGGTAGCTATATAGAATCAAGGAAACGCAGAGATAAGATGTTATCCGACAGGATTCGCAGCTGCTGATCTGGGTCACTGTTTGTGAAGGTGCTGGAAGGATAGAAGGCGGGAAAATCAGCACAGTGAGACGGCCAGTAAAAGGAACACATATATAGAAAGGAGTCTGGAAAGGTGTTTCCAAATCTACCTGGGGTTTGCTGAGCCCCTCACCTGGAGGACACGGTACCAAGCGGGCATCTGTACTGCATGCACCAGAACCGTGAGTAAAGTTTTGGAAACTGCAACTCGCTGATTGTTTCTCAGTTTCTTCCTGCTACACTCACGCTACATCTCTCAGCACTATTACTCTAATAGTACAACATCTACCTGCCCTGAAACCACCAGCTTCACTTGTGGGAAGCTATTCCAACTCTGCTGCATCACACCATCAGTCTCAGAGGATCTGCACTGCAGCGCTGGTCATCTCTGACCAGATACCACAAGTGGCGTCACGAATACCTTACTACAAACTCTAAACATCCCTGTAAATATTCCCTTCCACGGACCGGGTCATTGCCGCTGTGACACATCCCTTCAATACACCGGCCCGGTACCGAGTATCCCACTGCCCTGGCGGGCGATCCATATATTATATATATATAATATATATATATATATATATATATATATATATATATACATATCTATATATATATATAAATACTTCTCAACTAAATTGTTAACCCTTGCTCTGCCTTCCTTGCGTCACTGCATCACGCAACCTGATTACAGTAGGATGAAATGCTTGATTTTACAGTGAGGTAAAAATAGTGGACAGATGCTGCTTCATTTTTTACATAAAAATCTGCACCACCTTATATAACTACACCCCCTTCTTTCTAAAGAAATCAAAACTAAAGTCACATTGTAATTCCCATCTCCAACACTGGAGGGCGTGCTCATCCATTTTTTTTGGGGGGGCGAGCCAAGCAATCACCCCCTCTTCTAGAAGCAGCACCTTATAGGCAGGCCGAGCCTCCGTTACATAAGAAGCTGAGGCACTGAATCCCATAATCCAGCTAAAACCGAAAACTTCTACAGAAGCAAATTTCTGCAGAAAGGGTCATATGAGGAGATAAATTGCTTATGGAAAAATGTGAAATCTCGATTTTCTTAGGACATAAAACCTTTTTCACTCTGTATGAAAAGAAAGAAAGGGGGGGGAGTGGCTTTTTTTTTCAGAGCATATTTCAAAAAATGAATCCGGCACTCAAATAAAGGTGAAAAAGAGTAATACTCTTTTTCACCTTTGTTTGAGTGCCGGATTCATTTTTTGAATTATGGTTATGATGGGGCTGGCATCCCAAATCCGAGCACCTTTTCTACTTTACAAGGAGTGACGTGTTTATATATTCAATTTTTTTTCAGAGCAGACGGTTTCATAGTCAATGCTGAATGCAGGTGGAGTAGGCCCTCTGAACCAACGATGGTTGTACCCAGGTCCTTTTATTTGGAGAAAGACTCCGAGACCCTGTTGCCCCATAGGTGAACAGCAGTGCAGGTGGAGGGGGTGCAGACTCCATAAGAGTTAAAAAAAAAGGGGGGGCACGTTTTGGACTCCACTTGCCTATTCTAAGGCCTCTTTCACATTTCCGGCGGGCGCCTTGCGGCGCCCCCGGCGTTTTGCCGCAGCGCCGCATCTGAAAATCTGATGCGCCGCATGCGGCTTTTTTCGCATTGACATGCATTAGCGCCGGATGGCGCCGCATGTCAATGCGTTGCATGCGGTTTTGTCCGGATGCGGCGCAAATGTACATTGCGGCGTCCGGAAAAAACGCTGCATGTAACGTTTTTTGTTTTTGCCGGATGGTTTCTGATCTCTCCAAGCATCAGAAACCATCTGGCAAAAAACCGCATTTTGGCCGACGGAAGTGTGAAAGGTTTTCAGATGCGGCGCTGCGGCAAAATGCCGGGGGCGCCGCCGGGCGCCCGCCGGAAATGTGAAACTAGCCTAAGATTTCGCCTCTGTTGGGGGTTCACAGCCACAAATGGGAGCATCAGTCTAAATTTAAGGTGGGCCCAAAGCAAAAACCAAATGGTGCCCCCCCTCCAGATGGTGATGCATAATATCCTACGACTTGAGAGCTTTAAGGCCTTTTCATACCTTTCCACTTCCTTGGAAGAGATGGCAGGAATTTCGGTATCTTGTAAAATTGGATCTAGGAAGAGGAGCTGAACTGAGCCCCCTATGTCATAAATCCCAAAAACTGCTGCCTAAGCAGGTATGCACACTTTGGATTGTTTCCTAAAAGCACAACACTCAAAATTTGCCGCCTATCCTAACCTTATAGGAAAGTGGGAAAAAGATAAAAATTTGGAAAAGTTTCCGTTTGCTAAATCGAAGTTTCCAGTGCAATTTCTACCGTGAAAATTTCCGAGTTTAAATACCCAACTATCTATACGTCTCAGTGTTGGCTTGTCCTGATTTTGAAGGGGTTAAATCATTTTAAAAAATCTGAAACCAGTCAGAACCTGAGCTGTGGGAAAACAGAGCAAAGAATCTTTCTAATCCCGCTCCCCTATTCAGCCTGTTATTGATTTTTTCTATCCTGTTAGAGAACTGATGAAAAGAGACCTTGTCTGAGTGCCTGGCCGGGAGAAGAGAGGGGAAAACTTTAATCTGTAGACGCAGCGGGCGATGGTGATGGAGGTCAGGAAAATACCTCTGCGTACAATAGGTGGAAAGTCTGTGTATACAGCAGGCAGGAGGATGGCACCTCTGCCGTAACTTCTCCGCCCAATGATCAAAGCGGCAAAAGTCATGATCCTCCACCATCCATATCACCAGTCATCCAAAACATTCCATGACCATTTATTTATTATTTTATTATTATTCATTTTTATAGCGCCATTTATTCCATGGCACTTTACATGTGAGAGGGGGGCGAATTTAGACAAGTACAATAAATATGAGCAATACAGGACAAACATACTGTAAGTAAAGAAAGGAGAGAGGACCCTGCCCGCGAAGGCTCACAATATACAGGACCATTGAGACTTTTCAAACTTTTAGAAACTTTTTACACTTCAAACAAGCGACATCAAAGGTATACTGAACTGCACGTGATACTAGTACCTTACTGCTACCTTAAAATGGCAAGAGAAACCTTGTTCTTGCTTCATTTTTTCTTTGAAATAATATAAGATCACATCAAAATGTTCAAAAATTCTTTAATTGCCTCATATTTCTCATCTTCTGAGCCTTTTCTTGGCTTATTTATTGGTTTCCTGTTCAGCAACCAACAGCCTCTCTGTTTTTATAAGGCCAATGCTGTTCAGTCAGGAGTCTTACTTGCCAACTCTTCCAGAACATCCAGGAGACTCCAGGAACAAGGGAAGACCTCTCAAAATTCCTTTGATTCTCCTGTAAAGACGTAAAGGTTTATGTGTAGCCCAGCTGCGCTTGGTGCCACATGTTACCCTGGAGGATGCATGAAAGGTAATTCACAATCACCCGATATTCCTTCACACTCCACATTTTTCCTGGTACCACCAGAGGGAGCCCTTTAGAATACGCAGGTATATAAGGGTGTGGAGAGATACAGCAGACTTAGTCTATCGTAGTCTATCTCAGGGATGAGATGAGATGAGGGTAGTTCAGTTTTACCTCGGAGAGAGATTCCTGTCAGATTAGCCTGAGGGCTGAGGAAGTCTGAACGAGAAGCTGACACCTACTGCTGCCTGTGCTTATGTTAAAGGTGTGAGTAGGGCGACAGGCAAGTGGAAAAGAAGAAAGAGAGAGTAACTGAGGTCAACAGCATTGATAGCTGACCTCCACTCTGCACTACCGGACACCGGGTCCGAGCTTACTAGCTTCTTCAGGACTAGTGGGAAAAACCAGAGACCCTGCTGGACTACAGGTCACAGAGGGGCCCAATTGTGCTGATACATAACCGGGGTCAGGAGAACATGAGTCTAGCAGTGCACTGCAAATGGAGACTTAGTTCTGTCCAAAAGAAGGCTCCACCACAAGATCAGCCGGGCCTAGCAAAGAGAACGGAGTTAAACTTTGTTTTATGCAAGTTAGAAACTCACACATATAAAGATGTAAGGAGGCCCTACACCTATTCAGTGGATTACTGGACGTGCACCCTCCACCCTGAACAGCTTCCCGGGACGTGCCTGAATCTACCACCAGTAAAGGTACAGAAAGAGACTGTCTTGTGTGTGTCTGCATTATTGCTCCTGCACCCTACACCACCATATACTCCGAGGGATCAGTCTCGCCTGTGGGAGACTTAACACCTTGCTGCCCCATACCCTCAGAGGATCTACCCTGCAGCGCTGGTCACCCTGACCAGGAACCACAGGTGGCGTCACGAACATTTCTATCATCCCCTGTAAATATCCCCCTTTAGTGAGCGCCCAGGGCAACGGACCGAGCTGCGCTACCCATGACATCCCCAGTGAAGTGAACGGGCTCGGTGCCGAGTACCCCAAAGCCCTGGTACGTGCGACTCATTTTTGACGTCACGAACAGGATACAAAGCTCACTATATGTGAGTCCTGTGTGCCTGAATGGACTGTTGTGTGCAAAAAGACTGTTACGTTTTTGTGATTTTTGGCACCATTTTCCGCCATTTTGTCGCCATATTCACGCCCTGAGGCGCTGGTGAAGAAGAGGGGCGTGCATTCGTGGGCGTGCCCCCCCTGTGGCGCAAAAGTAATGGGCGCCCTGTCTAAATGTTACTACAATGTCCGAGCCTGCCCCACTGCAAGGGAGATCCGCCTCCTCTACATCCTCCATGCTAAGAAGAGAAAGCGAAAGTCCCGCCTCCACGGAAAAGACCA
>JARQOD010000003.1:78862475-78915651 GCA_033576555.1 Oophaga sylvatica | reverse complement strand
GAACAAGCGTAAGCTCGGCACCAAAAAGAAGAAAGAAGGGAGATAAAACATCTTCTCCCGCTCTGACCAAGGTACCTAAGGAAGGAAAAACTGACTCCCCTCTGGTTGGTCTTTCTAACCGGTTCCAAGCCCTGGAGAACATCTCTTCCTCTGAGGATGAATCTGAGGGTGAGGTTCCGGCTTCGGCAGGGCTTACAGGGGGTGCCGAGTCTCCTTCTTCTAGGGATGTAAGGTCCTTGGAGGGAGGGACTGGCCCAGAGTCCGGAGACGAGGACGATAAACAACCGCGGGAATGGACACCTCTGTGTCATTAAAGAGGGGGAAGGATTCCTCCTCTGAGGCGGAGAATAAGGGGAGTGGGAAGAAGAAAGCCATTTAACTCAATCACCAATGATGGCGGTACCCACTCCGTTGACGCTGGCGTCCATTAATGTCGCCAGCATAAAGTCAAATACAGCTAGATTTGCAGCCTTTGATTTTCTCAGCCGGGTTGAAGCTGACATTTTCTTTTTGCAAGAGACCAGGCTGCCGAACATGGCCGACGTGTTTAAGGCTAAGAGGGAGTGGAGACTCGGGCCCTCCTATTGGTCTCTTGCGGCCGAGCCGTATAGCGGAGTGGCGGTCCTTTTTACCGCACCGGTGGAATGCCGACGGGTTATTGAGTTAGAAATGGGGAGGTGCCTGATCTTAGATGTCCTCATGAAGGGACAAGAGCTCCGGCTCATTAACATCTATGGTCCCCAATCTAAGTGGGACTGGAAATGTCTCTTTATGAGGATCAAGCCCTACCTTTTTACAAGTCGGCAGGTTGTCTTTGGAGGGGACTTCAATGCTGTCACGAGGCCCCGAGATAGAGGAGGTTCCAGAGATAAGCTGACTTATGATAGCGTCGCCCTTAATAGTATAGCTAGTGAGGCTCGCCTGGTGGATGTCCACATCCGGCAACCCCAGGCCACGAGGGGTTCACCTATCATAGAGGTAACTGTAGGTCCAGAATAGATAGGTTTTATTTAAAGGAGGAAGCTGTCTCTTCAGCAGTGTCTGTTGTTGAGGTGGAGTTCTCCGACCACTGTTTAATTTTGTTTTCTCTGAATGTTACAGAAACCCTCCGGATGGGAAGAGGGTTTTGGAGGCTCAATTTGTCTCTCTTGGAAGAAGCGGAAATAAGACAGTCCTTTGAGGATTTTCTTCAGAGCCAGGTACCCTTACTGGATCTTTGTAGTAGTAAGTCAGAGTGGTGGGAGATGTTCAAGAAAAGGGTTGCGAGATTTTTCCGCCAGCTCTCGAGCCTCAGAAGTCTGAGCAGGTACCGCCTGTATCAGGGTCTGAGGAGGAAACTCGAGCATCTTGTCTCAACTGGAGGTAGCCGTGAGGAGATCTCCAGAGTGAAATCTTTGCTTATGAGGTGTCAGTATGATAGACACGCATCTTTGGTTTTTGAGAGGGATTACGGGAAGTACCGCTCGCCCGACCCTTACAGAAACTGCAAGATGTCAGTGAATAGTAAAGTGGTTACAGGACTGATCGACACTACGGGGTCCCTGAGGCGATCCAGATCAGGGATCCTGGAGGTCATCAGATCCTTCTACTCGCACCTCTTGGGAAAGAGGGATCTTGATTGGGATGAGATGTCGGCTTTCCTGGCCGAAGCCATCCCTGAGCTAGGGGTAGACCCCTCTCTTGACGTTTTGACAGAGATGATCAGAGAAGAGGAAGTTAAGTTGGCGATTGAAGGGCTTGCCCCCAAAAAATCGCCTGGTCCAGATGGCTTAACATCTGAATTCTATAAGACCTTTAAGGACGCTTTGGTTCCCCTCTTGACTGAGGTATTCAATAGTGTCTTTCCTCGGGTGCTCTGCCGAAGTCAATGAGGAGGTCTGCCCTGATCATCTTGTCAAAGGGTAAGGACCCATCTTGTATTGAGAATTGGCGTCCCATAGCGCTTCTCAATGCAAACAGGAAGGTTCTGGCAAAGGTGCTGTTTAATCGGCTGGTGAAATTTGCACCCCGACTCCTTTCGGAGGCCCAGCATTGCTCTGTTCCAGGCCGCAGCACATTTAGTGCTGTGCTCTGTGTTCGAGAGGCAGTGGAGCAGGGTAGGGCTGGTCACTGGAAGGGGTACATGCTGTCACTGGACCAGGCAAAAGCGTTTGATCGGGTAAATCACGAGTACCTCTGGTTTGTCCTTCTGAGATATGGCCTGCCGGGGGGGTTTGTTGATTGGCTTAAGACCTTGTACGGTGGGGCAGAGAGTTTCCCGCTTGTGAACGGTTGGATTGGCAGCTCTTTTGAGGTTGGATCTGGTGTTCGCCAGGGTTGTCCCTTGAGCCCGCTGCTGTACGTGTTTGCGATTGACCCACTTCTTAGGAAGGTGGAGCGTGGACAGTTGGCCGGGATCGGGATGGACCGGGCAGCACCGGAAGCCACTCTGAAGGTGGTGGCATATGCCGATGATGTCACCATTTTTGTTTCCTCTCACGAGGAGGCAGGATGGCTGATGTCAGAGGTAGATCGCTACTCTGAGGCATCCGGGTCCAAGATCAACCGGGATAAGTGTGAGAGTCTCTGGCTGGGAGGAGGAGTTCCTGGTTTTGATCTCCCGGACACCCTTCCAGGACCCAAAGTCTCTGCAAAAGTCCTTGGCATCGAATTTGGCCAGGGGGATTACCCCAAACAAAATTGGGACAGCAGGCTAGAGATCGCCACTCAGAAGGTGAACCAATGGAAGGGTTGGTCTTTGACCCTAAGGGAAAGGGTAAACCTGATCAAAACTTACCTGCTCCCTTTACTGATTTATCTGGGCAGTGTGTGCATCTTGCCGGAGTCTCTCTGGACTCGGGTCTACAGTTTGTTCTTTCAACTATTATGGGGGAATAGACTGAACCTGGTCAAGAGGGAGGTTACTTACCGTACGAGGAGACTAGGAGGGTTGGGTATGGTCAACCCTGTTGTATTCCTTGTGGATACCTTCATTAAGATCAATATTGCAAACCTCTGGAAAAAGAGGGCTCCTCCGTGGGTATTCTCCTGTAGGGGATGGTTTCAGCCTTTCTTCCAGGAATGGGAGACAGGAGGGCAAGTGAAGGATCTTCGCACACCGCATGGACATCTTCCGGCTTACGCTACCTTGGTTCTGAAGGTAATTCGCCGGTGGGGTCTGGGAATGTGGGAGATCAGGACTTTGCCAAGGAAACTCCTTGACAACAGGGTTCTGTTGACCCATTTCCAGAGGCCTCTGGCGCTCAGGGACAGCCCAAGTCGGGATCTTGGGGTGGGTTTGCATCTTTTGAATTCTATCAGGATCCCCTCGAAGTTTTGGGACTTGGCTTGGCGCTGCTTCCATGGGAAACTGTGTGTGAGGGACAATCTGAAGTGTAGGAGCTCTGAGGACAGGAATTGTCCTCGGGAGCATTGTGGTACCGTGCTGGAAAGCATGGAACATTTCCTGCTTCGTTGTCCCTTCAACACAGAGGTGTACAACAGGGTGGGCACCTCCATTGGCTGGTCTCGGCTGGCCGGTCTCTCCTATGCGGAATGGGCCTATGGAGCATTCAGAGACCTTGGTGGTCGGGACCGCTGCACCTTATTTCTAGTTAGCGCAGTGGTTAGGTCATCACACGTGGAACGCACGGTGCTTAGTCTCGACGCAACGGAAAATCCTCCCAGTGGACGATGTGTTTAGGACTATACTCGGTGACCTGGTGAAGGTGCGCTCTCTGGAGTATGAGAGACTGGGCACACGTAGGGCCGCTCTCCTCTGGAGGGGCTTTTCTTTTAGTGTGCCCTAGTCTGGTCATCTCCTTTCCTGGTGGTGGGCTGCTGCTGACACTGTAGATTTTTGTTTTGTTTGATTATACAGTGATGTAGGGCTGCAGGCGCCGAACTTGGGCTTTGTGATTTGTGTTTATTTTGTTTATTGCAGTGTTTTTCTGTATATATTGTATATAGAGGTATAGATGTGGTGTAGGTGTTAGGTTGGGTGGTGGAAAAAGGGGGGAGGTGGGTTTATCTTGTGGGACTATGGGACACCGGGGTGTTTGGGGGAAAACTGGCACTGCCTGATCTGGCTTGTGGACATTGGACATGGACTGAGGCATGAGATGCAGGACCAGCTCTCAGGTCAGTGTGGGGTTGGGAATGGTGGGTTTGAGTGTGGGGTGGTCAGTAGCTTAATATTGTATATATTTGTATAGTTTATGGTTATTTTATTTAAAATGAAAAAAAAAAAAAAAAAGTATGTATATATTTTGTTTGCTATTGTTTATTTCATTTATTTATTATTATTTTGTTTGGTGACCGGACCAGAAGGTAAAAGTATTTAATGTCAGTTATTATTCTGTATATATAATATGAGTGTGAGGAGAGAATGAGCGGCTGGACCAGTGTTCAGTACACGGATTATTTACTGGTTTATATATTTGTTTTGTTTCTGTTATTATTATTGTTATGTTTTTCACTTTTATAATAAAAGATCTACAGAATGTAACTCAGGATCAGTACAGGATAAGTAAAGTAATGTATGTAGACAGCAACTGCACCAGCAGAATAGTGAGTGCAGCTCTGGAGTTAAGAATGATGTTGGTAGCAGTAACTGTTCTTCTGTACATAAGATGGTAACAAGAAGTAGAATTCTCTGGTGCTTTCCCCTCTGTAGAATGGGTGACACTTTGCCTCCTGGTGACCTTTACAGAAGCCCAGCACTGAGATGCTGTCACCTATTAACTTGTCACCACTCCATAAACCAAGCAGATCTGTCATGCATCACGGTCAATGTTTAGATAGGTCAAGTTACAAAGTGACCCGAAAATCTCCTGACAAGCAATAAAAAGAGCCATGCTGTAAATCAGAACTAGTGACAGCAGCACAGCAATAAGGAACTACAGTAAAGAAAAAGGTCTCCCCTCCTCTGCTTTACGAAAGAAAAATGTCCTCGATGACTTTCTGTTTCTGGAAATGTAGGTGACAACTATTGTGCTCATAGCCACACAGCGACTGACTGATACACACCGAGGCCAGATTCTTGAAATGTAAATTATACATCTTCTCCCCTGCTGGTATTATTCAGGAAGAGATGTGTGCACAAGTCCTGCTTTATACTCTGGAGCTGTAATCAACCTTCTGCTGGTGCAGTCACTGTGTACAAACATTACATTACTTATCCTGTATTGATCCTGAGTTACATTATGTATTATACTCCAGAGCTGCACTCACTATTCTGCTGGTGCAGTCACTGTGTACAAACATTACATTACTTATCCTGTATTGATCCCGAGTTACATTATGTATTATACTCCAGAGCTGCACTCACTATTCTGCTGGTGCAGTCACTGTGTACATACATTACATTACTTATCCTGAGTTACATCCTGTATTATACTCCAGAGCTGCACTCACTATTCTGCTGGTGCAGTCACTGTGTACATTCATTACATTACTGATCCTGTACTGATCCTGAGTTACATCCTGTATTAACTCCAGAGCTGCACTCACTATTGCTGTGAGTCACTGTGTACATATATTACATTACTGATCCTGTACTGATCCTGAGTTACATCCTGTATATCCCAGAGCTGCACTCACTATTTTGCTGGTGCAGTCACTGTGTACATACATTACATTACTTATCCTGTACTGATCCTGAGTTACATCCTGTATTATACCCCTACAGCTGCACTCACTGTTCTGCTGGTGTAGTCACTGTGTACATACATTACATTACTTATCCTGTACTGATCCTGAGTTACATCCTGTATTATACTCCAGAGCTGCACTCACTATTCTGCTGGTGCAGTCACTGAGTACATACATTAGCACTGATCCTGAGTTACATCCTGTATTGTACTCCAGAGCTGCACTCACTATTCTACTGTGCAGTCACTGTGTACATACATTACATTACTTATCCTGTACTGATCCTGAGTTACATCCTGTATTATCCTCCAGAACTGCACTCACTATTCTGCTGGTGCAGTCACTGTGTACATACATTACATTACTTATCCTGTACTGATCCTGAGTTACATCCTGTATTGTATCCAGAGCTGCACTCACTATTCTACTGTGCAGGCACTGTGTACATACATTACATTACTTATCTGTATGATCCTGAGTACTCCTGTATTATCCCGAGCTGCATCACTATTCTGTGTTGTTCCTGCTGATGTCCATAGCTTCGGAAGCCGGGCCCTCAGTCCTGCTGCCTGCAGACAGTTCAGTCTATCCCCCATCATGCGCCCTGTACGCGATGGGTGGTCTCTCGGACAGACTTATTACAATAATAGCAGTCAGATTAGCAGTCTTCCTTCTGGCTGTTCTGTGTGTTGTGTATATTTGTTTTCTTCCAGTCAATGGGCCTTGTGTCTGGCAGAGAACTCTGAGCTCGTCACCCGGGGACACGTCACCACTGATCACCGCCGCCGTATACATGTCTGCTACATGTTTATTTACTGTGTGACTGGCTACCTGCAGGGAATATCTGCCACCAGTGTGTACAGACACATGGACAGGGAGTCAGTGTGTATATAACTTTATCATGTGTGATACTGTCTGCTGAGCTGTGTATCTAATCCTATCATGTGTGATACTGGCTGCTGAGCCGTGTATCTAATCCTATCCTGTGTGATACAGTCTGCTGAGCTGTGTATCTAATCCTATCATGTGTGATACTGTCTGCTGAGCTGTGTATCTAATCCTATCATGTGTGATATTGTCTGCTGAGCTGTGTATCTAATCCTATCATGTGTGATACTGGCTGCTGAGCCGTGTATCTAATCCTATCCTGTGTGATACAGTCTGCTGAGCTGTGTATCTAATCCTATCATGTGTGATACTGTCTGCTGAGCTGTGTATCTAATCCTATCATGTGTGATACTGGCTGCTGAGCCGTGTATCTAATCCTATCCTGTGTGATACAGTCTGCTGAGCTGTGTATCTAATCCTATCATGTGTGATACTGTCTGCTGAGCTGTGTATCTAATCCTATCATGTGTGATATTGTCTGCTGAGCTGTGTATCTAATCCTATCATGTGTGATACTGGCTGCTGAGCCGTGTATCTAATCCTATCCTGTGTGATACAGTCTGCTGAGCTGTGTATCTAATCCTATCATGTGTGATACTGTCTGCTGAGCTGTGTATCTAATCCTATCATGTGTGATACAGTCTGCTGAGCTGTGTATCTAATTCTATCCTGTGTGATAATGTCTGCTGAGCTGTGTATCTAATCCTATCCTGTGTGATACTGTCTGCTGAGCTGTGTATCTAATCCTATCCTGTGTGATACTATCTGCTGAGCTGTGTATCTAATCCTATCCTGTGTGATACTGTCTGCTGAGCTGTGTATCTAATCCTATCCTGTGTGATACTGTCTGCTGAGCTGTGTATCTAATCCTATCATGTGTGATACTGTCTGCTGAGCTGTATATCTAATCCTATCATGTGTGATACTGTCTGCTGAGCTGTGTATCTAATCCTATCCTGTGTGATATGGTCTGCTGAGCTGTGTATCTAATCCTATCCTGTGTGATACTGAATGCTGAGCTGTGTATCTAATCCTATCATGTGAGATACTGTCTGCTGAGCTGTGTATCTAATCCTATCCTGTGTGATACTGTCTGCTGAGCTGTGTATGTAATCCTATCCTGTGTGATACTGTCTGCTGAGCTGTGTATCTAATCCTATCCTGTGTGATACTGTCTGCTGAGCCGTGTATCTAATCCTATCATGTGACATACTATCTGTTGAGCTGTGTATCTAATCCTATCCTGTGTGATACTGTCTGCTGAGCTGTGTATCTAATCCTTTCCTGTGTGATACTATCTGCTGAGCTGTGTATCTAATCCTATCCTGTGTGATACTGTCTGCTGAGCTGTGTATCTAATCCTATCCTGTGTGATACTGTCTGCTGAGCCGTGTATCTAATCCTATCATGTGAGATACTATCTGCTGAGCTGTGTATCTAATCCTATCCTGTGTGATACTGTCTGCTGAGCTGTGTATCTAATCCTTTCCTGTGTGATACTATCTGCTGAGCTGTGTATCTAATCCTATCCTGTGTGATACTGTCTGCTGAGCTGTGTATCTAATCCTATCATGTGTGATACTGTCTGCTGAGCTTTATATCTAATCCTATCATGTGTGATACTGTCTGCTGAGCTGTGTATCTAATCCTATCCTGTGTGATACGGTCTGCTGAGCTGTGTATATAATCCTATCCTGTGTGATACTGTCTGCTGAGCTGTGTATCTAATCCTATCATGTACGATACTGACTGCTGAGCTGTGTATCTAATCCTTTCCTGTGTGATACGTTGCTGAGCTGTGTATCTAATCCTATCCTGTGTCATACTGTCTGCTGAGCTGTGTATCTAATCCTATCCTGTGTGATACTGTCTGCTGAGCTGTGTATCTAATCCTATCCTGTGTGATACTGTCTGCTGAGCTGTGTATCTAATCCTATCATGTACGATACTGACTGCTGAGCTGTGTATCTAATCCTATCCTGTGTGATACTGTCTGCTGAGCTGTGTATCTAATCCTGTCATGTGTGATACTGTCTGCTGAGATGTGTATCGAATCCTTTCCTGTGTGATACTGTCTGCTGAGCTGTGTATGTAATCCTATCCTGTGTGATACTGTCTGCTGAGCTGTGTATCTAATCCTATCATGTGAGATACTGTCTGCTGACCAGCTTGGGGCGGGGAGGGGGGGCAGCTGACCTGCTCGGGGTGGGGTGACCCTGAATAGCTCGGGGTGAGGGCCGCTGTCATAGCATTGGGTGTGAGATGGGGGCTGCTGACCAGCTCAGGGCGGGGGCTGGTGATCGGCTGGGGGTCACTGACCGGCTCAGGGTGGGGGGGTAATGACGGTTCGGGGTGCCGGGGCACTGACCGGCTCAGGGTGGGGGGGCCACTGACCGGCTAGGGGTGGGTGGGGGGGTTGCACTGACAGGCTCGGGGTGGGTGGGGGTGGGCACTGAACGACTTGGGGTGGGGGGGGCACTGACCGACTCGGGGTGGGTGGGGGGGCACTGACTGACTCGGTGGGGCACTGACCGGCTCGAGGTGGGTGGGGGTGGGCACTGACCGGCTCGGGGTGGGTGGGCACTGACCGGCTCTACTGACCGGCTCGGGATGGGTGGGGGGGGGGGCACTGAGCGGCTCGAGGTGGGTGGGGGTGGGCACTGACCGGCTCGGGATGGGTGGGGGGGGCACTGAGCGGCTCGGGGTGGGTGGGGGGGGGGCACTGACCGGCTCGAGGTGGGTGGGGGGGACACTGACCGGCTCGAGGTGGGGGCACTGACCAGCTCAGGTGGGTGGGGGGGGCACTGACCGGCTCGGGGTGGGGGTACTGACCAGCTCAGGTGGGTGGGGGGGGCACTGACCAGCTCAGGTGGGTGGGGGAGGCACTGACTGTCATGTCGTCGGGTTTGGGGTGACGCTTGGTGTTATAGGTCCAGGCGCCGTGTGCAGAACATCCGCTGATCCCGGCAAAAGGATCCTCCACACCATCCGCTTCCCTTCTGCTTGCACTAGGGACTCATCCTCGGCTCCTGGACTCGTGCAGCAGGTGTGCAGGATGCCTGTAAAACGCGCCGTTTGGACACTGCTGTCATGGCGACACGCCGCTAACAGTCTGGAAGAGGAGTTTGGAGGGGGACGCTGATGTAATGTAAGCTATCCCTCACCTGACCAGCGAGGACTCCAGCAGACCTGTTTCTATCATCAGCCTCATTTCCTGGGAATATTCGCATATTCGGATTTAATGTCAGGATCGAGAAACGGAGCCAAAGCTGCACATGTCTGACTCGGCCGATCGAGCTGCACTGCGTGTGGATTAACGCTTTAAGTACTGCTACATCCTGCAGACAGCAATGGTGTACAACAACTCCCAGCATGTACGTCCAGGTCTGAAGAGCACATTTCCTCTGATTACACACCGCTGTGTGCTGATTGGATAAGCACCATAATAGAGGCTCCTCAGCATCAAAATGTCAGTGTCACATCATTTTACAGCTTGTGTCTGGCTTCTTTTAAATTAATGGGACTGACCTGCAATACCACACACAACCTGCAGACAAGTATGGCGCTATAATTGGAAGCCAAGCTGGAAGTCAACCTTTTCCTGTCCTCTAAACTTCTTTTAATGTTTATCATTGATGTCTATCTGTTGTGATCTCCTAGAACAGGATGATGGAATACAGTGAGAGGACATGGGATAATAGGGGCAGGAGAAACATAAAAGGGATAAGAAGGGCAGGAGTGACAGGACATGAACAAGAGGAGCAGAAGAGACAAAAAACATAGGATAATAGGGGCAGGAAAGACAGAAATGGGATAAGAAGGGCAGGAGAGACAGGATCTAGGATAAGAGGAGCAGAAAAGACAAGACATGGGATAATAGAGGAAGGAAAGACATGAGTAGAACAAGAAGGACAGAAGAGGAAGGAAAGACATGAGTACGACAAGAGGAGCAGGAAAGACATGAGTACGCCAAAAAGGGCAAAAAAGATAGTACATAGAATAAGAGGGGAATGAAGAGACAGGATATTGATTAAGAAAAGAGGGAATATTGGTTACGAAGGGAGGGACACACAGGACATTGATAATAGGTGCAGGAAAGACAGAATACAGGATAAAAAGGCAGGAGAGACATGTCATGGGTTAAGAGGAGCAGAAGAGACAAGAATAGGGAAGAGAGGCAGGCTCTGGAAATAGAGACGGACATTGGGTAAGAGAGGCAGGAGAGACTGAATATGGGATAAGAGAGGCAGCAGAGACTGGATATGGGATAAGAGAGGCAGGAGTGACTGGATATGGGATAAGAGAGGCAGGAGAGACTGGAAATGGGATAAGAGAGGCAGGAGAGACTGAATATGGGATAAGAGAGGCAGCAGAGACTGGCTATGGGATAAGAGAGGAAGGAGAGACTGGATATGGGATAAGAGAGGCAGGAGAGACAGAATATGGGATAAGAGAGGCAGCAGAGACTGGATATGGGATAAGAGAGGCAGGAGAGACTGGATATGGGATAAGAGAGGCAGGAGAGACTGGCTATGGGATAAGAGAGGAAGGAGAGACTGGATATGGGAAAAGAGAGGCAGGAGAGACTGGATATGGGATAAGAGGCAGGAGAGACTGAATATGGGATAAGAGAGGCAGGAGAGACTGGATATGGGATAAGAGAGGCAGGAGAGACTGGATATGGGATAAGAGAGGCTGCAGAGACTGGATATGGGTATAAAAGGCAGCAGAGACTGGATATGGGATAAAGAGGCAGGAGAGACTGGATATGGGATAAGAGAGGCAGGGAGAGACTGGATATGGGATAAGAAGGCAGGAGAGACTGGATATTGGGATAAGAGAGGCAGCAGAGACTGGATATGGGATAAGAGAGGCAGCGAGAGACTGGATATGGGATAAGAGAGGCAGGAGAGACTGGATATGGGATAAGAGAGGCAGAGAGACTGGATATGGAATAAGAGAGCAGCAGAGACTGGATATGGGATAAGAGAGGCAGGAGAGACTGGATATGGGATAAGAGAGGCAGGAGAGACTGGATATGGGATAAGAGAGGCAGGAGAGACTGGATAGGATAAGGGAAGCAGAGAACTGAAATGGGATAAGAGAGGCAGCAGAGACGATATGGGATAAAGAGGCAGGAGAGACTGGATATGGATAAGAGAGAGACTGGATATAAGGGATAAGAGAGGTAGGAGGACTGGATTTGGGATAAGAGAGGCAGGGAGCTGGATATGGGTAAGAGAGGCAGGAGAGACTGATATGGGTAAAGAGGCAGAGAGACTGGACATGGGATAAGAGAGGCAGGAAAAGATGGTAAAGGATAAGAGAGGCAGAAATGAAGGGATAAGAGGCAGCAGAGAGATATGGAAAAGATAGGAGAGGAGGAACGGATAAGGTGGAGAAGAGAGAAGAGGAATGGATAATAGAGGGAGAGATGGAAGAAGGAGCAGGAGAGACTGGATATGGGATAAGAGAGGCAGGAGAGACTGGTATGGGATAAGAAGGCAGGAGAGGACAGATATGGGATAAGAGAGGAAGAGAGAGGATGGATAAGGAGAGGAGACAGAGACTGGATATGGGATAAGAAGGCAGGAGAGACTGGATATGGGATAAGAGAGGCAGGAGAGACTGGATATGGGAAGAAGGAGAGCAGAGGACGATATGGGATAAGGAGAGGACAATGGATAGAGAGGAGAGACTGGATATGGGATAGAGAGGCAGGAGGACTGGATATGGGATAAGAGAGGCAGGAGATATGGATAGGATAAGAGAGGAGAGACTGGATATGGGATAAGAGAGAGGAGAGAGAATGGATAGGAGGCAGAGAGATGGATATGGGATAAGAAGGATAGAGAGACTGGTATGGGATAAGGAGGAAGAGGATGGATATGGGATAAGAGAGGAGGAAGACTGGATAGGGAAGAGAGGCTGTAAAGACGGAATGGATAAGAAGGAGAGGATGATGGAATGGGAATGGATGGAGGAGAGAGACTGGAATGGATAGAGAGGCAGGATAGACTGGATATGGATAAGAGAGGCAGGAGGATGGGATAATAGGAGAGAGAGAAGGATAGGGAGAAAGCGTAGAAGAAGGGAGAGAGGATAGGAGGAAGAGATGGAAAGAGGAGGGATAAGGAAGAGAGGCAGGAGAGATGATATGGGATAAGAGGCAGGAGGAATGGATAGGGATAAGAGAGGCAGAAGAATGGATAGGGATAAGGATAGGAGGAGAGACTGGATATGGGATAAGAGAGGAGAGAGATGGATATGGGATAAGAGAGGGAGGAAGGATAGGATTGGGATAGAGATGGGATAAGAGAGACTGGAATGGGATAAGAGAGGAGGAGAGACTGGAAATGGGATAAGAGAGGAGGAGAGAGGATGGGATAGAGGAGAGGAGGAGACTGAAATGGGAAATGGAGAGGGAGAGAGATGGGAGAGGAAAGGAAGGAGCAGAGACTGGATGGGATAAGAGAGGCAGGAGATGGAGATAGGGATAAGAGAGGGAAGGAGAACTGGATATGGGATAAGAAGGCAGGAGGAGAATGTAGGATAAGAGGAGGAGAAGACTGATATGGGATAAGAGAGGCAGAGGGATATGAAGGGATAAGAGAGGCAGGAGGGACTGGATATGGAAAGAGAGGCAGGAGAGACTGGATATGGGATAAGAGGCAGGAAGGACTGGATATGGGATAAGAAGAGGGAGAGGAAGGGATGAGAGGCAGGATGAATGGGATAGAGAGGCAGAAGAGATGGATATGGGAAAAGGAGGGAAGAGACTAGGATAGTAGGGATAAGAGAGGAAGAGGAGACTGGATATGGGATAAAGAGAGGGCAGAAGAATATGGGATAAGAGAGGAGAAGATGGAATGGGAAGAGAGGCAGGAGAGACTGATATGGGATAAGAGAGGAGCAGGAATGGATGATAGGAGAAGAGAATGGAAGGAGGAGGAGGAGAATGGATGTAAGAGAGGGAGGATGGATAGGAGAGAGAAGATATGGGATAAGAAGAGAGAGAGAGAAGGATATAAGGGAGAAGGATATGGAAGAGCAGGAGAGATATGGGATAAGAGAGGCAGAGGACTGGATATGGGATAAGAGAGGAGGAGAGGACTGGAAGGGATAAGAGAGGAGAGAGATGAATATGGATAAGAGAGGAGGAGAGGATGGATAAGAGGAAGAGGAGAGGCAGGAGAGGAAGGAAGATGGGATATAAGAGGCAGGAGAGACGATATGGATAGGAGAGAAGGCAGGAAGGATGGATAGGATGGATAAGAGGCAGAGAGACTGGATAGGGATAAGAGAGGCAAGAATGGAATGGATAGAGAGGTAGGAGAGACTGGATAGGGATGAAGAGGCGGAGAGACTGGATATGGGATAAGAGAGGCAGGAAAACGGAAGGATAAGAAGGCAGGGAGACTGATATGGAAGAGAGGCAGGAGATATAGGGATAAGAGAGAGGCAGGAAGAGAACTGATATGGGATAAGAGGCAGGAGAGACTGATATGGATAAGAGATGGTATGGAGAGAGAGGATATGGGATAAGAAGGCAGGAGAGAGGATATGGGAAAGAGAGGCAGAGAGACTGGATATGGTAGAGAGCAGAGAGACTGAATGGTAAGAGAGAGAGAGATAAGAGAGGCAGGAGAGACTGGATATGGGATAAGAGAGGCAGAGAGACTGGATATGGGATAAGAGAGGCAGAGAGACTGGATATGGGATAAGAGAGGCAGGAGAGACTGGATATGGGATAAGAGGCAGAGAGACTGGATATGGGATAAGAGAGGCAGGAGAGACGGTTATGGATAAAGAGGCAGGAGAGACGATATGGGATAAGAGAGGCAGCAGAGATGGATATGGGATAAGAGAGGCAGCAGAGACTGGATATGGGATAAGAGAGGCAGGAGAGACTGATATGGGATAAGAGAGGAGGAGAGACTGGAATGGGATAAGAGAGGCAGGAGAGACTGGATATGGATAAGAGAGGCAGGAGAGACTGGATATGGGATAAGAGAGGCAGAGAGACTGAATGGGATAAGAGAGGCAGAGAGACGATATGGGATAAGAGAGGCAGAGAGACTGGATATGGATAAGAGAGGCAGAGAGACTGGATATGGGATAGAGGAGGAGCAGAGACTGGATATGGGATAAGAGGAGAGAGACTGGATATGGGATAAGAGAGCAGAGAGAATGGATATGGGATAGAGAGGCAGGAGAGACTATATGGGATAAGAGAGGCAGGAGAGATGGATATGGGATAAGAGAGGCAGCAAGACTGGATATGGGATAAGAGAGGCAGGAGAGACTGGATATGGGATAAGAGAGGCAGGAGAGACTGGATATGGGATAAAGAGAGGAGAGACTGGATATGGGATAAGAGAGGCAGGAGAGACTGGATATGGGATAAGAGAGGCAGAGAGACTGGATATGGATAAAGAGGCAGGAGAACTGGTTATGGGATAAGAGGCAGGAGAGACGGATATGGGATAAGAGAGGCAGCAGAGACTGGATATGGGATAAGAGAGGCAGCAGAGACTGGATATGGGATAAGAGAGGCAGGAAACACTGGATATGGGATAAGAGAGGAAGTAGAGACTGGATATGGGATAAGAGAGGCAGGAGAGACTGGATATGGGATAAGAGAGGCTGTAAAGACTGGATATGGGATAAGAGAGGCAGGAGAGACTTGAAATGGGATAAGAGAGACAGGAGAGACTGGATATAGGAAAAGAGAGGCAGCAGAGACTGGATATGGGATAAGAGAGGCAGGAGAGACTGGATATGGGATAAGAGAGGCAGTAGAGACTGGATATGGGATAAGAAAGGCAGGAGAGACTGGATATGGGATAAGAGATGCAGGAAAGACTGAATATGGGATAAGAGAGGCAGCAGAGACTGGATATTGGATAAGAGACACAGGAGAGACTGGATATGGGATAAGAGAGGCAGGAAAGACTGGATATGGGATAAGAGAGGCAGCAGAGACTGGATATGGGATAAGAGAGGCAGGAGAGACAGGTTATGGGATAAGAGGCAGGAGAGACAAGATATGGGATAAGAGAGGCAGCAGAGACTGGATATGGGATAAGAGAGGCAGCAGAGACTGGATATGGGATAAGAGAGGCAGGAGAGACTGAATATGGGATAAGAGAGGTAGGAGAGACTGGACATGGGATAAGAGAGGCAGGAGAGACTGGACATGGGATAAGAGAGGCAGGAGAGACTGGATATGGGATAAGAGAGGCAGCAGAGACTGGATATGGGATAAGAGAGGCAGGAGAGACTGGATATGGGATAAGAGAGGTAGGAGAGACTGGATATGGGATAAGAGAGTCAGCAGAAATTGGAAATGGGTTAAGGGAAGCAGGAGAGACAGGACTTCAATAAGACAGGCAGGGGAGACAGGATATGTGTACAGATATACAGCAGAGACAGAACATGGGACAAGATAGGCAGGAGAGACAGGACATGGGAAAAGATTGGAGGGACAGACAGAACATAGGACAAGATAAAAGAGGCAGTTGAGCCAGAATATGGGATGAGAAAGAAAGAAAAGACAGGAAAAGAAGGGCAGGAGAGACGACATTGTATATGAGAGGCTGGAACCCTCAAAAGAGGCAATTACACTCAAGCATTTGGTTTCCATCTCCGTCCACAAAGATGGGAGTTACGCTCCTTCTGCTGGAAGGAGTCTGTTTAGCTTCAGTGTTTGATATGTTAACAAGAACCCAAATCCACAACTAAATAGTGACCATCTGCAAGACGTCGTACAGCTGCTCCTCCTGGTTTTTCATAGAAGCACTTACCCCCAGATATGTGTCGGATATGTCCTACATCTAACTGATGCCATATCCATTATTTGACCCCCTTCATGGCTCTGTCTGTTACTACACTTGCCGGGACCTCCAAGTCACTTATGATGAATAGAAGAGGGGCCCCTTCTCCAAAACCCAGAGACTTAGTAACTGATCATAGGGTTTTTGTGCCAGAGGTAAAAATACACCGGGCTGCGATTTTAATTATAACTGCGATGAAAGGCGTCTGATGTCGCAGTCTCAGAGGTTTGCCAAAGAAAGCGTTAAGAAAAGGTCAGCTAGAGGGAATGGCAAGATCTGTGCGGTGGTAATTGGAAGCAGACAGGCTCGTTGAGGGGGACCGGTTACACCTACATATTATCTCTGACCGACTCATGGTCTACATATGAAGGCGGCAGGGGCCTGAACCAGGGGAAAGGGGCAGCAAAGAAAAGACCCAGACCCAAGAAGAGCAAGAGAGCCAGAAAACATAAGATAAAAGGGACAAGACAGACAAATTATGGGAAATAGGTAACAGGACTTAAAGAAAACAGGATATATAAGCAACAGGAGAAATGGAGAACACAGCATATGAAAGACAGTGGTGACAATGTTGGATATGACAGGCACAAGAGTCAAAAGTGAGATTTGAGGGACATGAGAGACGAATGTAAAGTTCAAGAGAGACAGCATTTTAGATATGAAGTGTCTGAGAGACAAAATGTTGGATACACTATTCAGGGGGAGACAAAACATGGGCAGAAGAGACAGCAAGGCATTTGAAGACAAGGAGAGAGAGGACATGATAAACAAAGGGTAGAAGTGATAAGGCATAAGGTACTAATGACAGGAGAGTCAGAAAATGGGAAGACAGAATATGTGATATGAAGTGTGTAACGGGTCTGGGAGGCGGAACCTCTGAGCTACTATACAAAGGGGCGGACCTTGTAAGAGAGCGGGTGGCGACCAGGGTGGACGGGCAGGTAGTAACAGCAGATAACCAGGGTAGTCTCTGGATGAACGGGCAGGAAGTCGCGGCAAGTGACCGAGGCAGTCTCTGGATGAGTGGGCAGGAGGTCACGGCAAGTGACCGGGACAGTCTCTGGACGAGTGGGCAGGAGGTCACGGCAAGTGACCGGGGCAGTCTCTGGATGAGTAGGCAGGAGGTCACGGCAAGTGACCGGGGCAGTCTCTGGACGAGTGGGCAGGAGGTCACGGCAAGTGACCGGGGCAGTCTCTGGATGAGTAGGCAGGAGGTCACGGCAAGTGACCGGGGCAGTCTCTGGATGAGAGGGCAGGAGGTCACGGCAAGTGACCGGGGCAGTCTCTGGAAGAAGGTAGATACGACCTGTGATGGCTGAGCCTCCAGGTAGGCTAGTAGGCAGGTGACAGATGAGCGCTCCCAAGTGAGCGGGCGAGAGTCACTGGAATAGCAGAAGATCACGGTACGTGACGGCAGAGCCTCCAGGTAGGCTAGCAGGCAGGTAACAGATGAGCGCTCCCAGGTGTGCTAGCAAGCAGGTAACAGATGAGCGCTCCCAGGTGAGCGGGCGAGAGTCACTGGAATAGCAGAAGATCACGGTACGTGACGGCAGAGCCTCCAGGTAGGCCAGCAGGCAGGTAACAGATGAGCGCTCCCAGGTGAGCTAGCAGGCAGGTAACAGACAGCAACCTGGCAGGAATCAGACAGGTATCTGGCAAGGACCCTGAGGACTGAAGCAGAGTAGTGAACAGTGCAACAACATTGCTCGGGCACCTCCATTTTGGAGGAGGGGCCTTATATAAGGTGAAGTCCTCCGGCCATTGGCGGGGACTCCTTAGGACGACGCGCACGGCCCCTTTAAGAGGGAGGGCAGCGCACGCGCGCGCGCCCTAAGCACAGTGGCAGGAAAGGAGTGCGCGCCGCCAGCAGAGCGGGAGGAGGACGCCGGACCTGGAGCAGAGGGGTGAGGGGAACAGCGTCCCTGCCTAGCAGAGGGCAGGGACGCCGACGCCGGCACTACAGTACCCCCTCTTTAGGCCCCCTTTTTTAGGCCAGAAAGAAATTTAGCTAGGATGAGAGGGGCATGGATGTTCTCCCGAGGCTCCCACGTTCTCTCCTCAGGACCAAACCCCTTCCAATCCACCAAAAAATAGGTCTTCCTTCTTACCCTTTTGGTGGCCAAAATGTTCTCTACCTCAAATTCGTTTTCAGCTGAAACCGGAGCAGGAGGCGTACCTGTAGACTTGGAAAAAGAGTTAAGTACCTCCGGTTTGAGGAGAGATACATGGAAGGAGTTAGGGATCCGCAAGTTGGCCGGAAGTTTCAATTTATAGGCCACTGGGTTGATCTGACTGATGACCTCCAAAGGACCGATGAATCGAGGCCCTAACTTATAGGAAGGAATCTTGAGCCGGACATACTTGGACGAGAGCCAGACCTTATCCCCAGGACGGAATTGCGGAGGATCCAGACGTTTTTTGTCAGCATGTCTTTTCATACGCTCGGATGACAGAAGGAGTGCGGACCGGGTACTCTCCCATATGGAGGAAAATTTGTTAACAAGAGATTCCGCAGCCGGATTGTCCACTGAGATGGAGACGGGAAATGGGATCCGAGGATGCTGACCGAAGACTACAAAAAACGGGGATTTGGAGGAAGATTCGCTCTCGTGATTGTTGTAAGAAAATTCGGCCCATGGCAGGAGATCCACCCAGTCAGAATGGTGGACATTAACAAAGTGCCGGAGGTAACTGGTCAGGATCTGATTGACCCGCTCCACTTGACCATTGGACTGTGGGTGGTAGGCGGAGGAGAAGTCCAAGGTGACGTCTAGCAATTTACAAGTGGCTCTCCAGAAACGTGAGGTGAACTGTACCCCTCGATCCGACACGATATGGCGGGGCAGGCCATGAAGACGGAAGATGTGGCGGATAAAGTCTTTAGCCAGCTTGGGTGCAGACGGGAGGCCTGGCAGGTAGTGTTGAGTGATACGATACCGCAAGTATCGGGTATCGGCCGATATTAGCTGTATCGGACTTTCGATACTTAGTTCCGATATTTTCCATATATCGTATACCGGAATCGGAAGTTCCCATAATTCTTTGAGAGGCAATGTGATTTTAGTCAGCCAATGAGGAATCCTAAGAAGTGTGGGCACATCCTGTACTGCTGCGGTCATGTTAACTAATGGCATGGCTGTGATTGGATGCTCAAATGATGTCAGAATGCACTATAAAAGGCGCCGCCGCCATTTTAGCATCACTGTGCTGTGAATTCAGTAAGGGACAGAACGCTGCTGTGCTGACTCTGAGGGATAGTTAGAGATTGCGATTTAGTGTACTGTGCTTTAGGCAGGCTAGCACCAACCGCTGTGTAAAGCTTCCTTTTGCCTGCAGTGTTGTTTTAACAGCTCTGCAAGGTGTGTATGAGTGCAGGTGACGCTGCAGTTTGCTCTGCATGCAACGCTGTCTGTAGGCATCTGCACGTTGTCACTCACAGACTCTTTTTTTTTTCTTCAGTGTAATTCTTGCTGCTCCATGCAATTTAACTATTAGTGTGACGCGCTTCCATCCGTATCCAATACAATGGTTGCAAACACTATAGAAGTAGACAAAGGAGTAGCCTTTCACAGATTGTGAACAGTTGTGTTTCAGTGTTCACTTCAGTCTGTGTTTTTTATTTTTTGAGTGCACATCACGCTCCAGTTACTTGTTCAAGCACTGCTGCTTGTACTCTGCTGAGCGTGTCTCAGTTCCTCATCCTTGTCATTTCTCTCCAATTGGTTCTGCTCCATTCCATTTAAAATAAATATAATCTATTAGTGTGACGCGCTTCCATCCGTATCCAATACATTGGTTGCAAACACTATAGAAGTAGACAAAGGAGTAGCCTTTCACAGATTGTGAACAGTTGTGTTTCAGTGTTCACTTCAGTCTGTGTTTTTTATTTTTTGAGTGCACATCACGCTCCAGTTACTTGTTCAAGCACTGCTGCTTGTACTCTGCTGAGCGTGTCTCAGTTCCTCATCCTTGTCATTTCTCTCCAATTGGTTCTGCTCCATTCCATTTAAAATAAATATAATCTATTAGTGTGACGCGCTTCCATCCGTATCCAATACATTGGTTGCAAACACTATAGAAGTAGACAAAGGAGTAGCCTTTCACAGATTGTGAACAGTTGTGTTTCAGTGTTCACTTCAGTCTCTGCGTAATAACCACACTTAGGCCTTATAACTTTTCTGACTTTCTTTATCAATCTACCAAGATGAAGAAGTCAGTGAGTAAGGCACGTGGTCGTGGCCGTGGAGTTTCAGCAGGGAGAGGACGTGGGGATTCTGTGGCTGCTGCCGCCCTCAGTGACACAGCATCCACCATTTATCCCCGTGAGTGTTCCTTTATGCGCACTTTGGTAGGAGCTCGGCGTGCCCCCCTGCTGCGGGAAGAACAAATTGAAGCCGTTGTTGGTTGGATGGCAGCCAATGCATCGACTTCAATTCCTTCCACCTCCTCTCAGGAACACAACACTGTTGAGCAACCATCTGTCTGTTCACCGCCTGTCAAATTGGCCAGGCAGTCAGAGAGTTCTGTACAGGAGCCAGCTGAGTCTCTGCTTCTGTTCTCAGAATCTGTTGGCTCGCAAACACGGGTACAGGCAAGCAGCATTCTGCAATTTGAAGAAGAGGGAGTATGCAGTGATGCGCAACAGCTGTGTCTCTCTCAATCTGAAGAGGCGGGTGAGCCAGTGCCGATGGACAGCACACCACAGAACGCATCTCATGATGATGATGAGACTCAGGTACCAGGTTTTGTGGAGCATGGTGCTGCCCAGACCATCCAACAGCAGCAGGTGTTGGAAGAGGGTAGTGGAGATGATGAAGTCCGAGACCCAACATGGCGTGAGCAACAGGAAGGTGGTGGGAGCAGCTCTGAGGAAGAGATTGGCCCAACGGTACAAAGAGGAGGGAGAGGTAGGCTGCAGACTCGCTTGCCTGTAGCCTCCAGTTTGGCACCTGTTGGGAGCAGTTCTCTGACAAATGTCAAAATTGGCGCTCCCATGACTTGCACTGCGTGGTCCTTTTTTGACAGACTTGTAGATGATATTTGCTATGTTCAATGCAAGCTGTGTAAGCAAAAAGTTAAAAGAGGTAAAAATATCAGTAACCTGAATACCACAAATATGTGGAAACATGTACGGACAAAGCACGTAGCTGAGTTACAAAGACACACTGGAGATGTAGGCCAACCTACAGCAGCACCTACATCTTCAGGTCGTGTTGGAGCCTCTACCTCCAGCTCACACACACCTGGTTCGGCTTCCTCACAGGATCTCCATGGAAGAACCTCGGTCACTGTTGTCCATAGACAAACTGTTATTCCACCCACAGCAGCAAGTTCACAGTCATCGTCACACTCCCAGACCACAAAACAGCCATCGGTACCACAGGCATGGGATAAAAGACGGCCATACTCGGCAAACCATCCACGAGCACAGGCTCTGAATGCTGGCATTGCAAAACTCCTGTCCCTTGAAATGCTGTCATTCAGGCTGGTGGAGACTGACAGTTTCAGGAACTTAATGGCATTGGCAGTCCCACAATATAATGTGCCAAGCCGATTTTATTTCAGCAGGCAAGCCGTCCCTGCTCTGCAAAAACATGTAGAGGGAAACGTTAAACATGCGCTACTAAACGCCGTCAGTAGCAGGGTCCACCTGACCACCGATGCGTGGACCAGTACCCATGGCCAGGGACGATACCTTTCCCTCACTGCCCATTGGGTCAATGTTGTGGAGCCGGGTACAGATCTTGCCAGTGGCGCTGTACGTGTTCTGCCAACTCCAAGGATTGCAGGAATCCAGTCTGTACACATTGATTCCTCCTCCTACTCCAGTTCCTCAGAATCATCGCTGCACGAGCCATCACGGTATACCTCCACATGGACCCGTGAACGCTTACCTGTTGCGACCGATATGAGCACAGCCGTGGCCAAACGTCAACAGGCCGTCCTGAAATTAATTTCCATGGGGAATCGAAGCCACACAGCGCAGGAGCTCTGGGATGCCATCAAGCAGGAGAGCGACGTGTGGTTTTTGTCAGCTAATCTCCAGCCAGGCTTGGTAGTGTGTGACAATGGCCGAAATCTGGTGGCAGCTCTGGGCCTTGGCAACCTCACTCACATACCATGTCTGGCACATGTGCTCAACTTGGTCGTGCAGAGTTTTTTGAGGGACTATCCGGATCTTGATGCACTGCTGCACAAGGTCCGCCTAGAGTGCGCTCACTTGCGACGTTCCAGCATGGCCAGATCGCGCATTGCAGCTCTGCAAGTCAGATTTCGCCTTCCTGAACATCGCATCATATGTGACGTACCCACCAGGTGGAATTCCACGTTACATATGTTGGAGCGGTTGTGTGAGCAGCAGCCAGCAGTAATGGAGTATCAGCTGCAACAGGCGCAATCAACTCGCAATTTGCGCCGTTCACACTTCACCACTACTGAGTGGGCCTCTATGAAGGACATCTGCAACGTTTTGCGTGCGTTTGATGTCTCAACGCGGATGGCGAGTGCAGATGATGCACTAGTCAGCATGACTGTCCCCTGTTGTGAATGGGTTTGAGATGAGTTCTGAGCAGAGGCTCCCTCTGGTGGTTACAAGCGGTACTAGTGAGGATTGTGAGGACTGGGAATCAGGTGTTACTGATTGGTCTTATGTAAGGGAGTCATTTTCCCATCAGGGTTGCCGGTGATCAATTGTTCTGGTCTGAATCCTTCATTCCAGTTTCCCTTGTAGCCTGCTGTGTCGTGTCTGCATCTCCTGCTATCAGATAAGACAATTTCTTATTTTGTGTTTTTGCTATATTTTTGCATTTTGTCCTGCACTTCTGTGGGGGCCTTCAGGGTCCCCTCCGGGGGCTTCTGCCTTCTCAGTTTAGTCCAGCCACTGTGTTTTGTACTTTTGCTTTTTCCAGTTTTTTTTCAGTGGCTGCTGTTTTTATTTTGTTGCACCAGAGAACTAATTTAGGTGGTAGAGGTCGTGTGATCTCAGGTGATTTTGAAATTAGTAGAGTTGGTGTTTTTTCAGGGTTTTCTGAGATTGCAGTAAGTACCCTTCCTATCCTTTTCTATTTAGATGGTTTGGGCCCCGGTGTTTGCTCATACTATTTTCTTTCTGTGTCAGTATTTCCTCTTGTCTAACCGCCATTACATGTTTGGGGGCTTTCTATTATCTTTGGGGTTCTGCTCCGGGGCAGATAGCTTTCCTATTTCTATCTTTAGGTGTAGTTAGTTTCTCAGGCTGTGACGAGGCGTCTAGGACCAACGTAGGAACGCTCCACGGCTGCCTCTAGTTGCGGTGGTTAGTCAGGGTACTGCAATCTCATAGATTCCAACTGCTCTGGTGTATTGCCTTTTTACCTGCACTCCTCAGCTACCGTAACATAACAGTCCCCCTTATCTGCCTGCTTCAGAAATCACTGAAAGCACTAAAGGAAGAGGTTTTGGAAGAGGTGGAGGATGAGGAGTCACAAATTCAATTACCTTCAGGACAGTCAGCGCAACGTGGTTCCTCACAAAGGGCTGGGCAGGGCTCACTTTGTGAGGAGGATGAGGAGGAGGAGGAGTCAATGGAGGAGGAAGAAATCCCTACAGAGGGAGGTACACAACGCTCTAGTCAGTATGTAGAGCGAGGGTGGGGTGATGCAGAGGAGGCAGAGATGACGCCTCTTCCAGAGGACAGCCTTTGTTGGCCAGTTGGGAGTCTGCAGCACATGGTTGATTTCATGCTTCAGTGCCTGAGAAACGACCGCCGCATCGCCCACATTCTCACCACGTCAGATTATTGGGTGTACACCCTCCTAGACCCTCGCTACCGGGACAACTTACAAACCCTCATCACACCGGTGAACCGGGACCGTAAAATGCAGGAGTACCAAGACACACTGGTGCAATCCATACTGTTGTACATTCCAGCCGAGAGAGCTGCTGCTGCTACTGCTTTACAAAGCAGCTCTGTGCGTCGAGGCAGTGTAGACACCTCTACAACAAGAGGGAGCACAAGCAGCGCCTCTGCACAGGGCAAGAGCTGTATGTTACAAATGTGGCAAAGTTTTGTGACAGCGCCAGCAAGGTCTACACCATCCGAGACGGCTCCAGTCACCAGGAAGAAACGTTTCCGTAAGATGGTGACAGACTACTTGGCTTTCCCTCTAAGTGTACTCCCAGATGCCTCTTCCCCTTTCAAATTTTGGGTCTCTAAGTTGGATACATGGCCAGAGCTTAGCCAGTATGCATTGGAGGTGCTGGCTTGCCCTGCTGCCAGTGTATTATCTGAGCGCGTCTTTAGTGCTGCAGGTGGTGTAGTAACAGACCGTCGCATGCGACTATCCTCAGAGAATGTAGACCGGCTTACTTTTCTGAAAATGAACAAGGCATGGATCTCACCTGAATTTGCCTGTCTGTTTTCAGATTAAATAACTGTTTGGCAACGTTTTCCATGTCTCCTGTTATGTTCATCTTTCTACCACCTGAACTCTACTCCCTGGGCTACAACACGCCATTTGTTGCTCGTAAGTAATTGGCAGGGGTACTGACTCCTGGCCAGCCTGGTTACAGCACGACAGCTGTTTCCTGGCAGTGTGAACGTCAATTATCCTCCAATAAGTTGTGCTGTCGTGTTGCATTCGGGTTAGCCGACTCTATGGTGCCTGCAGTTTAGGTGATTCCTATGTGTGCTGTGGGATATGTAAATAAAGGCTGTTTCCATTGTGACAATAGGATAAGCACCCACTGTAGGACTGTGTGATTCGGTAACTGCGGACGGCTTGCGTCCTGTCAACTTACATTTTCATGGGTGCGTTCTGCTACCCGTCCGGGGTCCAGTACCGTCAACTGGTTCTCCCAGTGCCTTTGGCCTAGGTGCCTCCATCTCCGTATCCGAGTTCCACCAACGTCTGCTGGTCCTTGGTAGTGCTTTGGAGCACAGGTACCTCCTGCTTAGTAACCGTGTCACAGTAACGTCAGCTGGTACTCGGTTGTGACATTGCCTCTTTTCCTTCTGCTACCCGTCCGGGGTCCAGTACCGTCAACTGGTTCTCCCCAGTGCCTTTGGCCTAGGTGCCTCCATCTCCGTATCCGAGTTCCACCAACGTCTGCTGGTCCTTGGTAGTGCTTTGGAGCACAGGTACCTCCTGCTTAGTAACCGTGTCACAGTAACGTCAGCTGGTACTCGGTTGTGACATTGCCTCTTTTCCTTCTGCTGCCCCTCCGGGTTCCAGCACAGTCAGCTGGTCCTCGTTATTTCCATTGTCTCTTGCTCCATCTGATACCCGTCCGGGTTCCAGTAACGTCAGCTGGTTCTCGGAAATTAGACGACCTTAAAGACCACCCAGAAGAAGATGACGACAACAAGGACGACGAGCATGAAGCCAACCAGCCTGAACACCATCACAAAGAAAAAATAAAAGATTACCCAGAAGAAGATCACCAACAGGACAAAGAAGGTTAAGACAAACTACAAGATACAGAACAAGAGACAGAAGAACAATAAGCAGAAGATCAAAAAGCAGAAGAACATGAAGTATAAGACCAAAATGAAGAGCAAAATATATGCTCTAAATTCTAAGCAGAAGAAGACTAAGCAGTGTATGGGGGTGAGTCCGTTCCTCCTCGTGGTGCCCCTGGAAAATGCCTGCTGCTGCAGGCTAAACTGAACACGGACAAATACTGTTGTAATTTAAATCTTTTGTGACAGCAAGAACGGAAGGATGAACAATTCATACTTTTACAGATTACAAGTACAGGAATCTCTGTCACAAATAAGAATATGATGAAGAAGATGAAGAGGAAGAAGATGAAGAATTTGAATATGAAGAAGATTAATAGTTTAATAATAACAATATGAGTAATGTAAACAAAAACATGAATAGCAAGAAGTTTAAGAAGAAGATTAAGAAGGTGAAGATGAAGAATAATTTGATGAGAAAGATGATGCTGCTGAAGATTATGAAGGAGAAAGTGTGGCACTGGCAAAAGTTAAAAAGGTGAAGAGCATGGAAGTTGTGAAACATACATATTTGCCAAAATAGAAAAAAGGTTAACAACATTGTCAATTTGTTCGTCAATCCAAACGTATTTCCAAAAAAAAATATATTAATGCTATTCCAATGCATTGGGTTAAACATGTATGCCTTTATTGTCTCCTCAACCTCCCCCAATACATTCTACATTACTCTTTGTTGTTTTCCTTCATGTACAATTAACCAACAAGGCAAGAATGGGTTTTTTTTAATGTCGATATTTGGTTCCCATAGACTTACATGGGACTTCCGGTATCGGGTATCGCTGATATTTTAGTGATATCGGCGATACCATTCCGATCCGATATTTTTAGATATCGAGCAGTATCGCTCAACACTACTGGCAGGGGAATAAAGTGAGCCATCTTGGAAAAGCGGTCAACGACCACCCAAATGACCGTACAACCGGCAGACACGGGGAGGTCCGTTATGAAGTCCATGGCTATATGCTGCCAGGGAGCAGCGGGTACAGGAAGCGGAAGGAGGCGACCGGCAGGCAGGTGTCTCGGAACCTTGTTGCGGCCACATGAGGCACAGGCAGAAACAAAGTCTATTACTTCCTTGTGCAGGGTAGGCCACCAGTAATGCCGAGTAATTAGCTGGAGGGTCTTTTTTTGACCGGCGTGGCCAGCTAATTTAGACGAATGACCCCAGTGTAGGATTCTCTCCCGATCGGGTACCGATACGAACGTCTTACCGGGAGGGAGACGATTTAGACTTACGGGAGACACCTGCATTACTCTGGCGGGATCGATGATATGTTTAGGTTCCTCCTCGAGATCCGACACCAGGAAGGATCAGGACAAGGCGTCCGCCTTGATGTTCTTGTCTGCCGGGCGAAAATGTAGAACAAAATCAAAACGAGCAAAAAACAAGGACCACCGGGCCTGGCGCGGGTTAAGTCTCTGGGCATGCTGGAGGTAAGCCAAGTTTTTGTGGTCAGTGTAAATAATTACCGGATGAAGAGCCCCCTCGAGTAAGTAACGCCACTCCTCCAATGCCAGCTTGATGGCCAATAACTCTCGGTCTCCTATGGAATAATTGCGCTCAGAAGAGGAGAAGAGTTTGGAGAAGAAGCCACAAGTTACCATCCTCCTGGAAGATGATTTTTGAGTAAGTACCGCTCCGGCTCCAGAGGAGGAAGCGTCAACCTCCATGAAGAACTGCTTGTTGCCGTCCGGGCGATGCAGCCCCGGGGCGGAAGAGAAGGCCTGCTTTAAGGAAAGAAAGGCCTCCTCTGCTTCGGGCGTCCACTCTTTGGGGTTAGTACCTTTACGGGTAAGTGCGGAAATTGGGCCAGTCCGGGAAGAGAACTGCGGTATGAAGAGGCGGTAGTAGTTGGCGAAGCCCAGGAACCGCTGAATGGCCTTCAATCCCTCCGGACGGGCCATTTCTCGATGGCCGACAGTTTCTCTGGATCCATTCGTAGGCCGGTCTGAGAAATAACGTAGCCCAAAAACGGCAACGAGGTCTGCTCAAAGAGGCATTTCTCAAATTTAGCGAAGAGGTGATTCTGCCTGAGCCTGAGCAGAACCTGACGAACGTCCCTCCGGTGAGTCTGGAGATCCGGAGAGAAGACCAAGATGTCGTCCAGGTACACCACTACGCATGAGTGGAGAAGGTCCTGGAAGATGTCATTGACCAACTCTTGAAAGACGGCAGGAGCATTACAGAGACCAAAGGGCATCACTAGATATTCATAGTGGCCGTCCCGGGTGTTAAATGCAGTCTTCCATTCATCCCCTTGACGGATACGGACCAGGTTGTACGCCCCACGGAGATCCAGTTTGGTGAAGATTCTAGCCCCCCTCAAACGATCAAATAATTCTGGAATGAGCGGAAGGGGGTACTTATTCTTCACTGTGATCTGGTTAAGACCTCTATAGTCTATACAGGGGCGGAGAGAGCCGTCCTTCTTTTTTACGAAAAAGAAGCCTGCTCCTGCCGGGGAGGTAGATTTCCGGATGAATCCCCTGGCCAAATTCTCCTCGATATATTCGGACATCGACCGGGTCTCAGCAGCGGATAATGGGTAAATACGCCCACGGGGAGGCGTAGTACCAGGTAACAGGTCGATAGGACAATCGTATGGTCTGTGAGGAGGTAATGTCTCTGCCTCTTTTTTATTAAAGACATCAGCAAATGACCAATAGGGAATCGGAAGTCCAGGTAGATTAGTTGGGGTAGGAGAAGGACAGACAGGATGAACAGGAACCAAACACGTCTTATGACAATCCTGTCCCCAGCGAAGAACCTCTCCGGTCTGCCAGTCGAGCACGGGTCCATGTCTCTGGAGCCAAGGTAGCCCTAGTAAGAGGGTGTGAGAGAGTCCAGGCAGAACATGAAAAGAGATGCTCTCAGAATGCAGCATTCCCACTTGCAGAGTTATGGGTTCGGTGATGAGTTGGATGGGGTGTGGTAAAAGACCCCCGTCCACAGCAGCGACTGATAAAGGTACAACCAGAGGTTTGGTGGGACTGCGGTATTTTTCTACCAGGGACTGTGACATAAGATTCCCGGCTGCTCCAGAGTCAAGTTGGGCTAGTTCAAAATAACGATTCTCCCCACAGAGAATTGAGACTGACAGCAGCAGAGATGGAGAGGCTTTCTCCTTGTCTAGGTCGACCTCTCTGAGCGAACCTAGACACAGGCGTTTCCCGACCTCTCCGGACAGGTACGAATCCGATGCTCCTTACTGCCACAGTAGAAGCAAATCCCCTCGGCACGGCGTAAGTCCTGACGGGTTTTGACCATCTTGGTCTGGTCGACCTGCATAGGCTCAGGAGAGTGTAATTGGGGAGAAACGGAGGGAGTGACGGGTTTCTGAAACGTAGGAGCTAGACGTGGAAACCTCCTCTCACGGGTGACCTCTTTGGCCCGCTCCTGGAACCGTAGGTCAATCCGGGTGGCGAGAGTTATAAGGTCATCGAGAGTGGTAGGAATGTCCCGACCGGCGAGTTCATCTTTAATACGGCCGGACAAACCCTCCCAGAAAACGGATACCAGAGCGTCGTTGTCCCAGGCCAGCTCCGATGCAAGGGTACGAAACCGTATGGCATATTGGCCCACGGTGAGATTTCCCTGACGGAGGCGTACCAGAGATGATGCGGATGAGATCTTTCGTCCGGGTTCGTCAAAGACCTTCCGAAAAGCCGCGAGAAAGGCAGGCAGGTCGGACACCAGAGGATCTCCTCTCTCCCAAAGAGGATTCAGCCAGGCCAGGGCCTCCCCAGTGAGATGGGACATGATGAAGGCAATTTTGGCCCGGTCGGAGTTAAACTGGTGGGAGAGGAGTTCAAAGTGCAGAGTGCACTGATTAATGAAGCCCCGAGCCTGAGCAGGGTCGCCTCCGAAGCGAGGAGGTGCGGAGAGCCGGGGTCCGTGACAGGAGCCCATGGTATTGGGGAGCAGAGGGGCTGCCGGATTGCGAGTCATGGCACCAGCGGTGGTTGCTGGTGGAGCTGTCAGAGTGTCCAGGCGAGAATTGACATTCCGCAGGTGACCCAGGATGGACTCCTGTTGGGACTTCTGACGGGACAGTTCATGACACAGGTCCGAGATGGAGGGAACTTGGGCGCCACCGGGTTCCATGGCCCGAGCAAACTGTAACGGGTCTGGGAGGCGGAACCTCTGAGCTACTATACAAAGGGGCGGACCTTGTAAGAGAGCGGGTGGCGACCAGGGTGGACGGGCAGGTAGTAACAGCAAACAGCATATAACCAGGGTAGTCTCTGGATGAACGGGCAGGAAGTCGTGGCAAGTGACCGAGGCAGTCTCTGGATGAGTGGGCAGGAGGTCACGGCAAGTGACCGGGACAGTCTCTGGACGAGTGGGCAGGAGGTCACGGCAAGTGACCGGGGCAGTCTCTGGATGAGTAGGCAGGAGGTCACGGCAAGTGACCGGGGCAGTCTCTGGACGAGTGGGCAGGAGGTCACGGCAAGTGACCGGGGCAGTCTCTGGATGAGTAGGCAGGAGGTCACGGCAAGTGACCGGGGCAGTCTCTGGATGAGAGGGCAGGAGGTCACGGCAAGTGACCGGGGCAGTCTCTGGAAGAAGGTAGATACGACCTGTGATGGCTGAGCCTCCAGGTAGGCTAGCAGGCAGGTGACAGATGAGCGCTCCCAAGTGAGCGGGCGAGAGTCACTGGAATAGCAGAAGATCACGGTACGTGACGGCAGAGCCTCCAGGTAGGCTAGCAGGCAGGTAACAGATGAGCGCTCCCAGGTGTGCTAGCAAGCAGGTAACAGATGAGCGCTCCCAGGTGAGCGGGCGAGAGTCACTGGAATAGCAGAAGATCACGGTACGTGACGGCAGAGCCTCCAGGTAGGCCAGCAGGCAGGTAACAGATGAGCGCTCCCAGGTGAGCTAGCAGGCAGGTAACAGACAGCAACCTGGCAGGAATCAGACAGGTATCTGGCAAGGACCCTGAGGACTGAAGCAGAGTAGTGAACAGTGCAACAACATTGCTCGGGCACCTCCATTTTGGAGGAGGGGCCTTATATAAGGTGAAGTCCTCCGGCCATTGGCCGGGGACTCCTTAGGACGACGCGCGCGGCCTCTTTAAGAGGGAGGGCAGCGCACGCGCCCTAAGCACAGTGGCAGGAAAGGAGCGCGCGCCGCCAGCAGAGCGGGAGGAGGACGCCGGACCTGGAGCAGAGGGGTGAGGGGAACAGCGTCCCTGCCTGGCAGAGGGCAGGGACGCCGACGCCGGCGCTACAAAGTGCAGGAGAGATACCGTAGTACGTGAGAAATGAAGAACAGAAGATACATAACATGAGGAACACAGGGCAGGAGAGACAGATCATGGCATCTGAGAACCAGGAAAAATAGGACATGGTAAACAAGTGGCAGAAGATACATAACATGGAACAATTCGAGAAACAGAGCATGAGAGACAAAACTTGGGATACGAAAGGCAGTAGAGACAGGACTGGGATACAAAGGGCAGTAGAGACAGGACTAGGATACGAGGGGCTGTAGAGACAGGACTTGGGATGCAAAGAGCAGGAGCGAAAGGACGTGGGATATGAGGGGCAGTAGAGAAAGGACTACCGACACCAGGGGCAGTACAGAGAGGACTTGGGATACAAGGGGAAGTAAAGACAGGACTTGGGATATGTGGGCAGGAGAGACAGGACTGGGTTATGAGGGTCAGCAGTGACAGTGTGTGAAACAGGAGGCAGGAGAGACATGACTAAGGAGCAAGACAGACAGGACTTGGGATATGAGGGGAAGGAGAGAGTAGCCCCCACCCCGGATCTGCCCCCATCCCCCCTCCCTATGCCATGGACTTCTATAGCCCCCACCCCGGACCTGCGCCCCCATCACCCCTCCCTATGCCATGGACTTCCATAGCCCCTACCCTAGATCTGCCCCTACCCAACATCACTATCCCTATTCCCTATTGTACACTTGCTTTGGCAAAACAAATGTGTATTTAGTCCTGCCAATAAAGCTTCTTTGAATTTGAATTTGAGACAGTACTACGGGATACGAAGGGCAGGAGAGACAGGATGTGAAACAGGAGGCAGGAGAGACATGACTTGGGATACGAGGGGCAGTAGAGACAGGACTGGGATACCAGGGGCAGTAGAGACAGGACTGGGGTATGAGGGGCAGAAGAGACAGGACTGGGGTATGAGGGCAGAAGAGACAGGATTTGTGATGCAAAGAGCAGGAGCGAAAGGACGTGGGCTATGAGGGGCAGTAGAGAAAGAACTGCGGACACTAGAGGCAGTAGAAACAGGACTTAGGATACAAGGGGAAGTAAAGACAGGACTTGGGATATGTGGGCAGGAGAGACAGGAATGGGATAGGAAGGTCAGCAGAGACAGGATGCGAAACAGGAGGCAGGAGAGACATGACTTGGGATATGAGGGGAAAGAGAGACAGGACTTGGGATTTGAGGGGCAGTAGAGACAGGACTTGGGATATGAGGGGCAGTAGAGACAGGACTTGGGATATGAGGGGCAGTAGAGACAGGACTTGGGATATGAGGGGAAGGAGAGACAGGACTTGGGATATGAGGGGAAGGAGGGACAGGACTTGGGATATGAGGGGCAGTAGAGACAGGACTTGGGATATGAGGGGAAGGAGAGACAGGACTTGGGATATGAGGGGCAGTAGAGACAGGACTTGGGATATGAGGGGAAGGAGAGACTGGACTTGGGATATGAGGGGAAGGAGAGACAGGACTTGGGATATAAGGGGAAGGAGGGACAGGACTTGGGATATAAGGGGAAGGAGGGACAGGACTTGGGATATGAGGGGAAGGAGAGACAGGACTTGGGATATGAGGGGCAGTAGAGACAGGACTTGGGATATGAGGGGCAGTAGAGACAGGACTTGGATATGAGGGGCAGTAGAGACAGGACTTGGGATATGAGGGGAAGGAGTGACAGGACTTGGGATATGAGGGGCAGTAGAGACAGGACTTGGGATATGAGGGGCAGTAGAGACAGGACTTGGGATATGAGGGGAAGGAGAGACAGGACTTGGGATATGAGGGGCAGTAGAGACAGGACTTGGGATATGAGGGGAAGGAGAGAGGACTTGGGATATGAGGGGAAGGAGGGACAGGACTTGGGATATAAGGGGAAGGAGGGACAGGACTTGGGATATGAGGGGAAGGAGAGACAGGACTTGGGATATGAGGGGCAGTAGAGACAGGACTTGGGATACGAGGGGCAGGAGAGACAAGACTGGCATACGAGCGTCAGCAGAGACAGTATGTGAAACAGGAGGCAGGAGAGACAGGACTTGGGATTTGAAGGGCAGGAGACACAGGACTTTGGATATGAGGGGCAGAGGAGACAGGACTTGGGATATGAGGAGAAGGAGAGATAGGACTTGGGATATGAGGGGCAGGAGACACAGGACTTGTGATGCAAAGAGCAGGAGCGAAAGGACGTGGGATATGAGAGGCAGTGGAGAAAGGACTACAGACACTAGGGGCAGTAGAGACAGGATTTGGGATACAAGGGGCAGTAAAGACAGGACTTGGGATATGTGGGCAGGAGAGACAGGACTAGGATACGAGGGTCAGCAGAGACAGGATGTGAAACAGGAGGCAGGAGAGACATGACTTGGGATATGAGGGGAAAGAGAGACAGGACTTGGGATATGAGGGGCAGTAGAGACAGGACTTGGGATGAGGGCAGTAGAGACAGGACTTGGGATATGAGGGGCAGTAGAGACAGGACTTGGGATATGAGGGGCAGTAGAGACAGGACTTGGGATATGAGGGGAAGGAGAGACAGGACTTGGGATATGAGGGGAAGGAGGGACAGGACTTGGGATATGAGGGGCAGTAGAGACAGGACTTGGATATGAGGGGAAGGAGAGACAGGACTTGGGATATGAGGGGCAGTGGAGAAAGGACTACAGACACTAGGGGCAGTAGAGACAGGATTTGGGATACAAGGGGCAGTAAAGACAGGACTTGGGATATGTGGGCAGGAGAGACAGGACTAGGATACGAGGGTCAGCAGAGACAGGATGTGAAACAGGAGGCAGGAGAGACATGACTTGGGATATGAGGGGAAAGAGAGACAGGACTTGGGATATGAGGGGCAGTAGAGACAGGACTTGGGATGAGGGGCAGTAGAGACAGGACTTGGGATATGAGGGGCAGTAGAGACAGGACTTGGGATATGAGGGGCAGTAGAGACAGGACTTGGGATATGAGGGGAAGGAGAGACAGGACTTGGGATATGAGGGGAAGGAGGGACAGGACTTGGGATATGAGGGGCAGTAGAGACAGGACTTGGGATATGAGGGGAAGGAGAGACAGGACTTGGGATATGAGGGGAAGGAGAGACAGGACTTGGGATATGAGGGGAAGGAGGACAGGACTTGGGATATAAGGGAAGGAGGGACAGGACTTGGGATATGAGGGGAAGGAGAGACAGGACTTGGGATATGAGGGGCAGTAGAGACAGGACTTGGGATATGAGGGGCAGTAAATACAGGACTTGGGATATGAGGGGCAGTAGAGACAGGACTTGGGATATGAGGGGAAGGAGTAACAGGACTTGGGATATGAGGGGCAGTAGAGACAGGACTTGGGATATGAGGGCAGTAAGACAGGACTTGGGATATGAGGGGAAGGAGAGACAGGACTTGGGATATGAGGGGCAGTAGAGACAGGACTTGGGATATGAGGGGAAGGAGAGACAGGACTTGGGATATGAGGGGAAGGAGAGACAGGACTTGGGATATGAGGGCAGTAGAGACAGGACTTGGGATATGAGGGGCAGTAGATACAGGACTTGGGATATGAGGGGCAGTAGAGACAGGACTTGGGATATGAGGGGAAGGAGTAACAGGACTTGGGATATGAGGGGCAGTAGAGACAGGACTTGGGATATGAGGGGCAGTAGAGACAGGACTTGGGATATGAGGGGAAGGAGAGACAGGACTTGGGATATGAGGGGCAGTAGAGACAGGACTTGGGATATGAGGGGAAGGAGAGACAGGACTTGGGATATGAGGGGAAGGAGGGACAGGACTTGGGATATAAGGGGAAGGAGGGACAGGACTTGGGATATGAGGGGAAGAAGAGACAGGACTTGGGATATGAGGGGCAGTAGAGACAGGACTTGGGATACGAGGGGCAGGAGAGACAAGACTGGGATACGAGCGTCAGTAGAGACAGTATGTGAAACAGGAGGCAGGAGAGACAGGACTTGGGATATGAAGGGCAGGAGACACAGGACTTTGGATATGAGGGGCAGAGGAGACAGGACTTGGAATATGAGGAGAAGGAGAGATAGGACTTGGGATATGAGGGGCAGGAGACACAGGACTTGTGATGCAAAGAGCAGGAGCGAAAGGACGTGGGATATGAGAGGCAGTGGAGAAAGGACTACAGACACTAGGGGCAGTAGAGACAGGATTTGGGATACAAGGGGCAGTAAAGACAGGACTTGGGATATGTGGGCAGGAGAGACAGGACTGGGATATGAGGGTCAGCAAAGGCAGGATGTTAAACAGGAGGCAGGAGAGACATGACTTGGGATATTAGGGGAAGGAGAAACAGGACTTGGGATATGAGGGGCAGGAGAGAGAACTTGGGGTATGAGGGGCAGGAGAGACAGGACTTGGGATATGAGGGGCAGTAGACAGAACTTGGGTTACGAGGGGAAGTAGACAGGACTTGAGATACTGGGGGAAGAGGAACGTGCAGCGGCCATAGCAGCGGAATATGTCAGTGCCTGCCACAGACTAAAAGGAGCCTGATATTTCATGGACTTCTATACCCCACCCTGGACATGTCCCTATCCCCAGACTGATATGTCATGGACTTCTATACCCCACCCTGGACATGTCCCTATCCCCCAACTAAAGAGCCTGATATATCATGGACTGCTATACCCCACCCTGGACATGCCCCTATCCTCTAAAAGGAGCCTGATATATTCTGGACCTCTATATGCCCCCCCACCCCACATACCACTATTTTGACCATTTGCTTTGGAAATTCTAAAATGTACTTAGTCCTGCCAACAAAGCTCATTTGAATTGAATTGATATGAGGGGCAGGAGAGACAGGACTTGGGATATGAGGGGCAGGAGAGACAGGACTTGGGATATGAGGGGCAGGAGAGACAGGACTTGGGATATGAAGGGCAGGAGAGACAGGACTTGGGATATGAGGGGCAGGGGAGACAGGACCTTGGATATGAGGGGCAGGAGAGACAGGACTTGGGATATGAGGGGCAGGAGAGACAGGACTTGGGATAAGAGGGGCAGGAGAGATAGGACTTGGGCTATGAGGGGCAGGAGAGACAGGACTTGGGATATGAGGGGCAGGAGAGACAGGACTTGGAATATGAGGGGCAGGAGAGACAGGACTTGGGATATGAGGGGCAGGAGAGACAGGACTTGGGCTATGATGCGCTACACACAAGACTTGGGATAGGAGGGGCAGGAGAGACAGGACTTGGGATATGAGGGGCAGGAGAGACAGGACTTGGGATATGAGGGGCAGGAGAGACAGGACCTATGATAGGAGAGAAAATACTTGGAATACAAAAGACAGGAAGGGCATGAACCAGTCATATGGACATTCGGTCCACTTCATACCTGAGCTCACACTGTATTTTCCTCTTGTGGGTGGTCCACTGGAAGAGGACTTAATTACTTACATATGGCTGATGTTGAAAATATTATGAAAAGAACACAAAGAGTGGATGAAATCTGTAATCTCCTCACATCTGCCCGACCCTGCTCTGAGTGCAGCCATCTTTCATCTCTAAACCTCAGATGTGTCAGGGTATCACCGCTGGCACCCAGGTCACCCTGTGCCTGTCATGTGCTGCTCATACTACTTTACCATTACATGTTATAATATCGTGCAAGCAACAGAGTCTTCACCCAGCAGCACATAGCATTCAAGGAGAGGAGTGTGTGGATCTTGTAGAAGGAGCAGAGTACAGAGTATTTCAGGAGAGGAGTATACTGATCTAGTGAGAGGTATCAGATTAAAGTCACATAATTAATGAAGCAAAGTTTGTGCCAGCACAGAGCATTTCAGGAGATCAGTGTGCCTATTTAGCTATAGCCGCAGAATAAGTGATCTAAAAACAAGGAGGAGGGACCTATCAGAAGTACAGAGTATTTCAGGAGAAAGAATACTGATTTAGTGCGAGGTCATGGATTACATAGTGGATGGAACGTGTACACGTGTATTTGGCAAAGCCTATAAAATTTGTCTGGGCCATACATCATGGCTGCTGACAACCTGGGAAATGAGTGGAGGGCGATCTCCCAGGAAACTGCTATCCTGTCAGTGCTCTGTGCTCTTTTACCTGCAGGGCCAGGATGGAGAATATACGACGCAGCTGTCAGGACGTCTGACAGGTTGTGATTCCTGGAAGGCTCCTGTCAGCAGCACATGGCTATGAACGCTGGGAGTCAATATGGCTGCTGTGATAATGGAGGCTGTGTGTTCTGTGCTCCTCCTCACACAGCTAGTAACATTACATCGGGCTAGCCCTGACACCAGCTCCTTACCTTGTCTCTGTTTCTGGGTGTCAGGCTCCGGTACAGCTTGCGCCCTTGTTTGCCGGCGTTCCAAATGGTGAATGACGGCCAGTGCTCAAGGACTCGCTCCTCCAGGAACTGCACACGATTCCTCCATATTGTCTCCCTAGAAAGAGGAACACATCAGTCACTATATGTGGAAAATACTGCGACCGGAAGGATACGTGTAGTATACAGTACTAAGATTGTGCTGTATACTGTACAGGTACTGTGTGAGTGCTGTATACTATACGGGTACTGTGTGAGTGCTGTATACTGTACGGGTACTGTGTGAGTGCTGTATACTGTACTGGTACTGTGTGAGTGCTATATACTGTACGGGTACTGTGTGAGTACTGTATACTGTACAGGTACTGTGTGAGTGTTGTATACTGTACGGTACTGTGTGAGTGCTGTATATTATACGGGTACTGTGAGTGCTGTATACTGTACGGGTACTGTGTGAGTGCTGTATACTGTACTGGTACTGTGTGAGTGCTATATACTGTACGGGTACTGTGTGAGTACTGTATACTGTACGGGTACTGTGTGAGTGTTGTATACTGTACGGTACTGTGTGAGTGCTGTATACTATACGGGTACTGTGTGAGTGCTGTATACTGTACGGGTACTGTGTGAGTGCTGTATACTGTACTGGTACTGTATGAGTGCTATACACTGTACGGGTACTGTGTGAGTAATGTATACTGTACGGGTACTGTGTGAGTGTTGTATACTGTACGGTACTGTGTGAGTGCTGCATACTGTATGGGTACTGTGAGAGTGCTGTATACTGTACTGGTACTGTGTGAGTGCTGTATACTGTACGGGTACTGTGTGAGTACTGTATACTGTACGGGTACTGTTTGAGTGCTGTATACTATACAGGTATTGTGTGAGTGCGGTATACTGTACGGGTACTGTGTGAGTGCTGTATACTATACAAGTATTGTGTGAGTGCGGTATACTGCACGGGTACTGTGTGAGTGCTGTATACTGTACTGGTACTGTGTGAGTGCTGGATACTGTACGGGTACTGTGTGAGTACTGTATACTGTACGGGTACTGTGTGAGTACTGTATACTGTACGGGTACTGTGTGAGTGTTGTATACAGTACGGTACTGTGTGAGTGCTGCATACTGTATGGGTACTGTGAGAGTACTGCATACTGTACGGGTACTGTGTGAGTACTGTATACTGTACTGGTACACTGTGAGTGCTGTACACTGTACGGGTACTGTGTGAGTACTGTATACTGTACGGGTACTGTGTGAGTGCTGTATACTATACAGGTATTGTGTGAGTGCAGTATACTGTACGGGTACTGTGTGAGTGCTGTATACTACACAAGTATTGTGTGAGTGCAGTATACTGTACGGGTACTGTGTGAGTGCTGTATACTGTACGGGTACTGTGTGAGTGCTGTATACTGTATGGGTACTGTGTGAGTGCTGTATACTGTACGGGTACTGTGTGAGTGCTGTATACTAGACAGGTACTGTGTGAGTGCTGTATAAATATGGGTACTGTGTGAGTGCTGTATAATATACGGGTACTGTGTGAGTGTTGTATACTATACAGGTACTGTGTGAGTGCTGTATACTATACGGGTACTGTGTGAGTGCTGTATACTGTAAGGGCACTGTGTGAGTGCTATATACTATACAGGCACTATGTGAGTGCTGTATACTATACAGGTATTGTGTGAGTGTTGTATACTATACAGGTACTGTGTGAGTGCTGTATAATATACGGGTACTGTGTGAGTGCTGTATACTGTAAGGGCACTGTGTGAGTTCTTTATACTATACAGGTATTGTGTGAGCTCTATGTACTATACGGGTACTGTATACTGTAAGGGTACTGTGTGAGTGCTGTATAGTATAGTATACAGGCACTGTGTGAGTGCTGTATACTATACAGGTACTGTGTGAGTGCTGTATACTATACGGGTACTGTGTGAGTGCTGTATACTATACAGGTACTATGAGAGTGCTGTATACTGTAAGGGTACTGTGTAAGTGCTGTATAATATATGGGTACTGTGTGAGTGCTGTATACTGTAAGGGTATTGTGTGAGTGCTGTATACTATACAGGTACTATGAGAGTGCTGTATACTGTACGGGTACTGTGTGAGTGCTGTATACTGTACAGGTACTATGAGAGTGCTGTATACTGTATGGGTACTGTGTGATTGCTGAATACTGTACAGGTACTGTGTGAGTGCTGTATAGTATACAGGCACTGTCTGAGTGCTGTATACTATACAGGTACTGTGTGAGTGCTGTATACTATACAGGTACTGTGTGAGTGCTGTATACTATACAGGTACTATGAGAGTGCTGTATACTATACGGGAACTGTGTCAGTGCTGTATACTGTAAGGGCACTGTGTGAGTGCTATATACTATGCAGGCACTGTCAGTGCTGTATACTATACAGGCACTGTGTGAGTGCTGTATACTATACAGGTATTGTGTGAGTGCTGTATACTGTAAGGGTACTGTGTGAGTGCTGTATACTGTAAGGGTACTGTGTGAGTGCTGAATAGCATACGGGCACTGTGTGAGTGCTATATACTATAAGGGTACTGGGTGAGTGCTGTATACTATAAGGTACTGGTGAGTGCTGTATACTATACGGGTACGTGTGAGTGCTGTATACTAAATGGATACTGTAAATTGTATATGTACAGTATACTATATGGGTACTTTGTGAGTGCTGTATTCTATATGGGTACTGTGTGAGTGCTGTGTACTATACAGTTAGTGTGTGAGTGCTGTATACTGTAAGGGTACTGTGTGAGTGCTGTATACTGTAAGGGTACTGTGTGAGTGCTGAATAGCATACGGGCACTGTGTGAGTGCTATATACTATAAGGGTACTGGGTGAGTGCTGTATACTATAAGGGTACTGGGTGAGTGCTGTATACTATACGGGTACTGTGTGAGTGCTGTATACTAAATGGATACTGTAAATTGTATATGTACAGTATACTATATGGGTACTTTGTGAGTGCTGTATTCTATATGGGTACTGTGTGAGTGCTGTGTACTATACAGTTAGTGTGTGAGTGCTGTATACTATACGGATACCGTGTACTGTATATGTACAGTATACTATACTGGTACTGTGCGAATGCTGTATACTACACAAGTACTGTGTGAGTGCTGTATTCTATAAGGCTACTGCATATTGTATATGCCCTGTATACTATACAGGTACTGTGCGAGTGCTGCATACTGTACGGGTACTGTGTGAATGCTGTATACTATACGGGCACTGTATACTATAGGGGTACTGTATACAGTATGTGCTGTATACTATACGGGTACCGTGTATATACACTGTATCTCAGCACCGTGTATCCAAGTATCACCTTTTGATTTCCTGATGTGTACAATCTGCCAGGATTACCGCGGCCCCATGATCAGTGGCAGCTCTCATATGAGCAATGATGTGTATCCTGCACCGTCAGCGATTACCAGAAACTACGAGGAAACCTTCTCCCACATTCATAAAAACAGTAATTCATAGAAAACACCACCCGGGGGGAGCATGGCTGCTGACTCCGTAGTTAAGAGCACGCAGTGATCATACTGACATATTAATCATTACGAGAAGATGTAACGGATAAGCAATGTGACCACAAAATATTATATACATGCACAGCCTTAAGACGAGGGTGGCGCTGTTCCTTTATATAAACCGCCATATTTTTTCACTCTTGTACAACTGCTTTAATTGACCAATGACTGAAATTCCCACAGTAGCCTGAGTTTTTCTCCCCTCAGGACACAGCTTAACAATAGACTTGGTTCATCCGACTCACAATGGGCCTCCATTGACAGGTAGCTGTGGTTTTACCCACAATTACAGGAGGTTGATATACTTACTATACTATGGGGGAAGGGTGCGTCTCCGGCCACAAATTTCACCTTGCAGCAGGTAAAATGCGAGCTCCAGGCACATTCCCAGAATCCTGCTCTGCGGCATGTGCGGTGCCAGGAATAGTCGCTCGCTGCTATTCTCGCTGCCCCCTGGGGCTGATACCTGTGATTCCAGTGTAGGGAAAGCTGGGGGAACAGGTTCCCATAGTCGGAGCCAGGACAGGTGCAGACTGAGGAGTATGAACTTGCCGCCTCGTACAGGGACGCCTCGCAGCGCAGCTTTAGCACAGTGTGGGAACCTTCTGTTACGCTACCATATTGCCGCCATTCCACGCTGGTACTGTGTCTATGGTCAAAGTGACATGAAGTTGCCGCATTTTTTTTAGTTGCGATGCCATGTACAGAGGGAGTGATGATTCTTTTACAAAAAGTCGTACACTGTGCAAATAAAAAGTGCCGCAATACAGTGAACTTGGAACACAAATAAAACGGCACTCATTCCGACTCCCCAGCGCACAGATGTGCGTTTCCTTACCTTTCTCTTGGCTCGTATTCTCCACAAATGATCAGCTAAAAAAATGGTGCCACACCGTAGGCTAAAATTGACGCAAAAGTTGTCAACATACATCGACTCTGTAAGGTAAGACACTGGAGTCCTTCCAGGAGATATATATCTGGGTACCACATCTGGATATCACAGCCATGTTAGTTCCTATACAGTAAAGGTTTCAATATCTCTACTTGCCCCTCTAGAATGATAGTCAGTGTCAAGCAAAGGTCCTGATTAGAAGTTGCTTTAGAGAGTCGAAAATTTTCAATATATCATCGTTCCATCCTGAAAGTCTGCAGCAGGTGATGATGTCATCATTCCTCTTTGGAGGTCTGCAGCAGGTGATGATGTCATAGTTCCTCTTTGGAGGTCTGCAGTAGGTGATGTCATCATTCCTCTTTGGAGGAATGCAGCAGGTGATGATGTCATAGTTCCTCTTTGGAGGTCTGCAGTAGGTGATGTCATCATTCCTCTTTGGAGGTATGCAGCAGGTGATGATATCATCATTCCTCTTTGGAGGTCTGCAGCAGATGATGTCATCGATCCTCTTTGGAGGTCTGCAGCAGGTGATGATGTCATCGATCCTCTTTGGAGGTCTGCAGCAGGTGATGATGTCATAGTTCCTCTTTGGAGGTCTGCAGTAGGTGATGTCATCATTCCTCTTTGGAGTTATGCAGCAGGTGATGATATCATCTTTCCTCTTTGGAGGTCTGCAGCAGATGATGTCATCGATCCTCTTTGGAGGTCTGCAGCAGGTGATGATGTCATCGATCCTCTTTGGAGGTCTGCAGCAGGTGATGATGTCATAGTTCCTCTTTGGAGGTCTGCAGTAGGTGATGTCATCATTCCTCTTTGGAGGTATGCAGCAGGTGATGATATCATCATTCCTCTTTGGAGGTCTGCAGCAGATGATGTCATCGATCCTCTTTGGAGGTCTGGAGCAGGTGATGATGTCATCGATCCTCTTTGGAGGTCTGCAGCAGGTGATGATGTCATCAATCCTCTTTGGAGGTCTGCAGCAGGTGATGATGTCATCAATCCTCTTTGGAGGTCTGCAGCAGGTGAAGATGTCATCGTTCCTCTTTGGAGGTCTGCAGCAGATGATGATGTCATCGTTCTTCTTTGGAAGTCTGCAGCAGGTAATGATGTCATCATTCCTTTTGGAGGTCTACAGCAGGGGATGATGTCACCGTTCTTCTCTGGAGGTCTCCAGCAGGTGATGATGTCATTGTTCATATCTGGAGGTCTACAGCAGATGATGAAGGCATTGTTCCTCCAGGGAGGTCTACAGCATCTGATGTCATTGCTTATCTCTGGAGGTCTCCTGCAGGTGATTCAGTCACTGTGGTCCACATCTTGCTGCAGGTTCCTTGTTGTGTGAGAGTTTTTGTTGCAGTCGGTGAAATTATGAAACACGAGACATCGTCATTGAGCAAACAACCAACAGAGACAAACATCAGTCACCTGAGGATACTGTCGCCCTACCTGCCGCAGGACAGGACTACACATACCAGCATGCCCACAGAGCACTCAACCATACTCATGTACATGGAGAACAGCAGCAATGAATGGCAATAAGGTATACCTGGGACTTGTAGTTCCCCAATAGCCTGTAAACCTCTGACATTTAAGGCTTGGATAAGAGAATATTACACATTATGACAATGAGAGGTCAATTAAACACGATGAGAGTTGTTGTCCTTCAGCAACATGCTCTTTGGGTTTGACAGCAGTGAAGGAGTTTACATGAGGCAGAGCCATGTGTGTGAGTGTGTGAACTGCCCCCAGCACTGTTCTCTATCATCAAACATTACAGCTGATGCTCATCTCCCGTCCCGCCAGATTATGCCCCGACAAGCTCAACTCTGCAAAACTTATCCCGTCCCACAATCAGGATGGGCCTTGGCTATATATTAGGTGCCATAGGCCTCATTTATATACACTTTTTTTGTTGCCCATAGCAACCAATCAGAGCACAGCTTTCATTTCTTAAACAGCCCTGGTAAAATGAAAACTGTGCTGTAATTGGTTGCTTGCTCTGGGCAACAATGACAACTTGGAGTGAGAAGAGTTAGGCCAGGATGCTGTACTCGGCAGCAGAGTGGAGTCTTGATGAAGGGAGGAGGAGCAGGGGCCGCTACTGGAGGGTTGGACAATGGGTGTGAGACGGTACAGGGCTACAGTCCGGACATATGCAGAGCATTGCAGCTATGATAGAAAGGTGTCAGGACACAGAGTATCGCAGCTATGATGGAAAGGTGTTAGAATTGAGAATCACAGCTATGATAGAAAGATGTTAGGACACGGAGCATCCCAGCTATGACAGAAAGTTGTCAGGACACAGAGCATCGCAGCTATGACAGAAAGTTGTCAGTACATGAAGAGCGTCACAGCTATGATAGAAAGGTGTCAGGACTACACTATGAGAGGTAAATTCACAGCTATATGGTTAGAACGGAGTGTATGCAGAGTGTAGGACACAGAGCATCGCAGCTATGAGAAGTTTATGAAAGGTGTTGATAAAGGGTCAACACAGGCATCGCTATTGTTCGCACAGAGCATCGATAGATAAAGGTGTCAGGACACAGAGCACGCAGTAGATGAAAGTGTCAGAACAGCTCGCAGCTATGATAGAAAGGTCGCAGTTATTATAGAAAAGTGTCAGGACAAGAACAGTATCGCAGCTATGATAGAAAGGTGTCAGGACAAGCACAGTATCGCAGCTATGATAGAAAGATACCAAGACACACAGAGCATTTCAGCTATGACAGAAAGGTGTCAGGACATGCAGAGCATTGCAGCTATGATAGAAAGGTGTCAGGACACGGAGCATCGCAGCTATGATAGAAAGTTGTCAGGAAACGCAGAGCATCCCAACTATAATAAAAGGTGTCAAGAAACGGAGAGTATCGCAGCTATGATAGAAAGGGGTCAGAAAACGCAGAGCATTACAGCTTGCGGTGTATGGGGCCGTATAACTGTGCCCACTCTATACAGTATATATAGTATACACTCACTCTGAAACAGAATGTGTGGCCGCGTGTTTGTGGTAGCGATACTGCAGGAGACATTCATCAACGCGATGTACGTCACCACCTTTCCGAAGGTGATCATAGAAGAACAGCATATCCTCCGGGGTCCCCTGGAAACAAAACAAAATAAACACGTCACCACGATCTGGAGAGACAAACGCAGATGATGATGGGATGATAATGAAGGAGCTGCATGTATACAATCCTCTGACATCATACATCTGGACGACGGAGAAGACTCTGGATTAGATCCTGTGCACCCGTTTTATAAAAAGTTCTGCTACTTTCTAACACACTTCATGTTCCACTTCTTCATCCCTTTTCAAAACCTCTGCTTGCTGTGTATTCGATCATTCTTGTTTAACATTGAAAGTGTAAAAACTTCAAGGAACTGGAAATTAAGGAGCAAAAAAATTGTTAAAAATCTGACAACCCCTCCCTGCTCTTTTGCCAAGATGACACTCGCCTATTGTGAGGGTGGTAGACGACGTAATGCCAGGCACCTCGTGTGGGAACCGTGCGCCTGTTCACATAAACCATTGATATAAACCTGATATTTATCTGTGATAGAAGTCAAATTACATTTCCTTGCTCCGGTGCCAAAAAAGTAACTGACGCCCACTTGTGTGCTGGTACTCCCGGGGAGGGGGATAACCACATCAGAAGCCGGATGAGAAGTGGGATACAGCTGCTGGGATGCCCCATGTTATTCCCATAGACATTGCTTCTCCGGACTCTCCCTACAGGGCCATGTAGGGACTGAAATGGCAAAACCCTTTCCGCCCCCCACTAACGAAATGCTCAGCAGATATACCCTTCAGACATAATGCCCCTCGAAAGCAGACGACGTGGTGACATGACCTTCAGCGCTCGGCTCGCCATTTCCCAGGATGCCCTATCAGGCCCTGTTATTTCTGGCCATCTGACAGACCATCCTTATCACTCCGAGGCGAGAGAATGGGACCCAGTACAAAGAAGAGGAACAGCAGGGCTCAGAGTCAGCCATCACCGGCTTCCTTTCCTTATATAGAGATATCTATAATTCTTAAATGTCAGCCATGGGCTGCCATTACTACTAAGAGAGGTGGAAATTAAAGGAAAAGTCTTATAATACATAAAATAAACTCTGAGATACATTGACAATATTTTTTTTTCTTTAACCTCCCTCCTTCAAGATCTTAAAGGGCAGCTCCACTTAAAGCCAAAGTCGGCATAACTCGTTCAGTGGTCATCACTTTGATATAAGATTAATACAATTTAATAAAAAAGTTTTGGAAAATGACTTTATCGTTATTACAACTATCACTCTCATTATTGCTCGGATTTTACGGCCTTTTTTCCCCTGGGAGGAGCTATCACTTGTGCACTTTGTCACACTCCGCTGGACAATGCTTGAACTACGTGGCGGGTTCAAAAATGAATGATCTGGGAGACTCAGGTCTTACCTGGCCATCTTCAACAAACTGTCCCACATAGCAGAACCACTCTCTGGAACAGAACCAGGTTGGCATGATGACGGTGGGCCCATGTGATGTAAAGACCTACAAAAACAAAGAAGCAAAGTCCTTTTATTTCCAAGCACCTCTGGACTTTTGGAAAGCTGGGTGACAATTCCTAAGGAAAATGCCATTGGTTCAACTGTTCTTTGAGTGTACGATGTATGGGGAAAGTTTTGTGACAACTCGACCTTACCCCCCCTCCGGCACGGTTGTCGGTAAGCCGTGAGAAGGTTGAGGTGTTGTGGATGGGTGTGCAATGTCTGTGCTGACCCTCTCCATTCATATCAGCCACAGCGTGGGAAAACAAGCCCCCCAACGTCAACACAAGAGGCTTCTAAAGAGAAACGTCTAATTGTGCCCGAAACACGTTAAATATTGGAGGGTCGTGTGGAATTTGTAAACAGAGTGTAATAGTAGTGATATGGTGACAGGACAAGGTGGGAAATGGCGTCCTGACTATGGCAACATTCACCGAGGGGCGAGACACTAAATAAACAAAGGTCTGTGAAAACACTGGGGGTGAACGTGTTCCCAGGACATACGCAATGACCTAAAAAATGTGTGCTTTACTCTGGCCCATTTAAGGAACTATTGGTTTGGCTGGCATTTATAAGCGCTATAGGTACAGCAGGCACATATCACCAGTTTACCTACAGGTTTTCATGCATTGCACATTGTATTGGGCTGTGGGCCTTGACTAAGAGGCAGAATCAATCACACTACAGGTGGTTCGTTTTATTAAGATACAAGCTGAAGTGGTAGAGAGACATGGGGCTACAGGTGTAGCTGGCGAACATGGGGCTACAGGAGTAGCTGGTGAGAGACATGGGCTACAGATGTAGCTTGGCGAGAGACATGGGGCTACAGGAGTAGCTGGCAAGAGACATGGGGCTATAGGAGTAGCTGGCGAGAGACATGGTGCTACAGGTGTAGCTGGCGAGAGACATGGAGCTACAGGAGTAGCTGGCGAGAGACATGGGGCTTCAGGTGTAGCTGGCGAGAGACATGGGCTACAGGAGTAGCTGGCGAGAGACATGGGGCTACAGGTGTAGCTGGCGAGAGACATGGGGCTACAGGAGTAGCTGGCGAGAGACATGGGGCTACAGGAGTAGCTGGCGAATAGACATGGGGCACAGGTGTAGGCTGGCGAGTGACATGGGGCTACAGGAAATAGCTGGCGAGACATGGGCTACAGGAGTAGCTGGCGAGTTGACATGGGGCTACAGTGACTGGCGAAGACATGGGGCTACAGGGTAGCTGGCGGGTGATATGGGCTACAGGTATAGCTGGCGAGAGACATGGGGCTACAGGGTAGCTGGCGAGAGACATGGGCTACAGAGTAGCTGGCGAATAGACATTGGGGGCTACAGGTGTAGCTGGGGAGTGACAAGGGGCTAAAAGGTGTAGAGGCGAGTGACATGGGGCTACAGGTGTAGCTGGCGAAAGACATGGGGCTACAGGTTTTAGCTGTCGAGAGACAAGGCTACAGGAGTATCGGCGAGAGACATGGAGCTACAGGAGTAAACTGTGAGAGACATGGGCTACCGATGTAGCTGGCGAGAGACCATGGGGCTACAGGAGTAGCTGGCAAGAGACATGGGGCATAGGAGTAGCTGGGGAGAGACATGGGGATACAGGGTAGCTGGCGAGAACATAGGGCTACAGGTGTAGCTGGCGAGTGACATGGGCTGCCCGGTGTAGCTGGCGAGTGACATGGGGCACAATGTAGCTGCGAGTGACATGGGCTGCAGGTGTAAACTGGTGAGTGACATGGGCGCAGGTGTACCTGGCGAGTGACATGGGGCGCAGGTGTACCTGGCGAGTGACATGGGGGGGGAAAATTTGGGGGGAGTACAGGGTAAAGGTTATGGCATTATAAGGGTAAGGTGTAGTGGCTTTGAAGGGTACGGTTAAAGGGAAAACAGGTTAAATGGCAGATGGGGTAAAAACTGGCTTAATGCTTAAGGGAGTTATGGGTTTAGAGACATTTAAGGAAACGGGGTATGGCAGAAATGGGGGGGGAAAACTTTTTTTTCTTAGCGGGGGTTATTTTCCTTTAAAAAGTGGGGGTTTGGGTCGGCTTAAAATAGGGGTCTTTATTCCATTTTTTTGGGGGGGGGGAAAAGGGGGGCATGAAAGGTTTTGGGGGAAAATTGGGGCATTATTTTAATTAAAAATTTTTAATGGGTTATAATCATTTTACCCATTACTCATGAATTGGGGTTATAAAGTATTTTACTTATCATTAATTTTTGGGGGAATGGCGTATATAGTCAGGGAATTTTTTAAAAGGGGGGTTTTAAATGTTTAAAGGGGTTAATCAATAGGGGTTTTTAATCTTTATGAACACTAACGTAGGGGACAAAAAGGGGGCATTATATTTTGGGTTAAGCTCTTATATTTGGGTCCCCTGAAAACGCCAAAACCAAAAATTTTAAAACCCTCCCTTTTAACTTTTGGTCCTATAGGAAAATTTTAAAATTCCCTCCTTCCCTGGGAACAATAACAAAATTTCCCAAAAACGCAGAGAGCCCCCCCAAAAAGTTTTTCCCATTTTTTTGGGGGGGGGGAATTTGGGGAAAAAAATTTTTTTAACGTATGACGTTTCCTCTTCCTTTGGACCCCATTGAACCTTTTTCCCCCCTGAGGAAGATTATTACAGTAGGTAAATTTCCATTGGGAGAATGGGAAAGTGAGTGATTCCTGCCGCATCCCGCTTTGCCCATACAGGGGACCCAAAAACTCACTGCGCTCACAATTACCCGTATTAGAATCCCGGAAAACTTTTTACAGAGTCCAAATGATAAAAAATGGAGGCAAAGAAATTAGTTTAAAAACCGAAAGAAAAAGGGCCAAACGAACTGCCCACCGGGGGGAGCAGGGTTTCCCCCCGCCTGCGGCCGCACTGGGGGTTCATTTTCCCCCGCCACAATCCCCCGCAGTAATTTTCCTTTTCCCGGAGATTATCCCCCGACATGACCGGACTTTGCGCGCAAGGGGGGCAAGAGGGCCAAAACTTTATCATCACCCTGTCACCCTGAGTCCGTAATTCACCCACCCGCGCGGCAAAAACCCCTACGAAATCCCGTCTCGGAGATACCCTGCCCACCTCCATGTGCTCCTCTGTGACTTTTCCCCAAAAAGCGCATGTTTCTAAATACTCTGGGCTCGGGATCTTCTCATCTTTTATGAATCCCAATGAGTGGCTCTTCTCCTGGAATACTCTTTGGGTGGTACACCTCTGTCTTTCACATGTAAACTAAAAAACTCTGCGCTCCTGAAGAGCAGGACCATAATTAATCCATTTCATGCAACAAAGCCCCTCCTGAAAACCTCTGTCGCCAGGGAAAACCTTTCCCCCTTCCGCTATGTAAACCTTTACTTTGGCCACCTTCTCCGAAAAACTTGGCTGCTTCTCCCTTTCCCCTACATAACCCTTTCTCTGTGGCCTCCAAAAGGTCCCCCACATTTCCCTCCTGAAAAAACTCTGTGCTGCTTTTCCATCCACTCATAACCCCCCCCTGGGCCCCCATAATCCCACACTCCTTTTAAATTTTCTGGCTGTTTCCCCTTTTACTAATAACCCGATTTGGCCCCCAAACCCCGCCACTCCCCCTAAAATCTGTTGATTTACCCTACATAATCCTTGTGGCCCCAAAAGTCCGAACTCCTCCTAAAAACTCGTGCTTTTCCATTCCCTAAAAACCCCACTCTGTGGCCCCCCCAACTCCCAACTCCTTCCTGAAATACCGTGGCTTCCCCTTCCTTACAAACCCCCTTTTGGGGGCCCCCCAAGCCCCACACTCCCTCCTAAAATACTCTGTGCTGTTCTCTTCCTTTAAAAAACCACCCCGGGGCCTCCCCAAAACCCGCCCCCTCTCCGAAATACCTGGTGCCTCCTTATAAAAAACCCTCATTTTGGGCCCCCACAGCTACAACATTTTTAAATTTGGTAGATACCTTTCTCTTTTGGGAAAATTTCAAAAACCTCCTACTTAATATCGTGCTTTTTCAAAACCCCCCGTTGCGCTCACGACAGCACTTCCCCCTTTCCCCGGTTAAACCGAAAAAACCCCGATATCTTCTGCGACATCCTGTCTGTCCCCCTACTGAAATTTTTGTCTTGTGCATTTAGCTCCCGCGATATAATTTCCAAACCTTAGTTTGAGTAGTCCAAAAGATTAGCGGGCCAAGGAAGGAAAAGTAATGTTTCCATTCACGGATATCAAGAGATCTTGAAAAAAAAGACGGGGGTAATTTTGCTATTTTTAAAAATAGGACACCCTTTATGTTTTTGGGGGTTCATTTCTCAAAATATTTTACGGGGGCCCTTCCCCCCTTTTTTGGACGGGGGCGGGCCGGGTCTGCCGGCTTTTTGGGAAAGTTTGCGGGGAAGGGCAAAACTTTTTCCCTGGTAAGGGGGCGTTCCCAGGAGCAGAATTTGGGGGGGGTTAAGTTGGGGTGTTGATTCCCCGTGGGGGGAATGTGGATTAATACCCGTTTTCCGCCCCCTCCGCATTTCCCCTGTCTAAATTAGGCCCCGGGAAAGGGGGAAGAGGAAAGGACCCGGTGTAATCCCCCCAACCGGCTTAAAACCCCTTTTGCACGCTTTTTGGGGGTTCAAATTTCGAAATTTTTTAAAAAAATTGGGGAAAATTTTTTTTGATCCCATTTTTTGCGTTGGAATTCTTCTAAAGGTTAATGGGTGAACGTGAAAAATTTTGGGTGCGGTATAGTGGACCAAACGCAAATACGGGGATTAAAAATAAGAACAATGCATTAACCTCCACTTTTGCAAAACCCCCAAATTTGGCCCCTTTTGTATTTAATGTTTTCCAAGAATCTTTGTTTTTTTCCTATAAAATTTCCCCATAAAACAAAGGGAAATTTTTTTGAAAAATGGGAAAAAGTCAAACGTCGAATCGTTTTCATTTTTTCCCCTGTTTTTGTCACAAATAAAATTTCTTTTGCATGGTTTCCCTTGAGTGTGGGTTTTTATAACCCCCTGGTTTTTCAGTCGGGTGGAAGGTCGACCAATATTTTTCCAGTGAATTTGTCCCCCTTGGACCGTCAGTTCGTGCCCGGATGAAAGTTTAAACACTATAGGGGGGTTCCCTCCCTTTTTAAAATTTTTAGGAAAAGGGTTTTTCCCTTTAAGGATCTAGAAAACCTTCGTATTTTTTCCTTATAATATGCCCCATTTAAGGACCCGACATATACGGGGGCCCTGCGGTGCCCAGGAAAGGGTCCGGGACCCCAAAAATCTGTATTCATTAAACGGGCATAAACCCGGGCCCAAAGAAAAGTCCTTGGATTAAAAAAAAAAAAAACACCCCCGGCCCTTTAAATTTAAAATTTTAAAGGGCCCCCAACTCTAATCACCAGGGATCACTTTTTCCCAATTAAATTAAAAAAAATGATGGGGATTTTCACACGGGGGGCCCTAGGGGGCCTGGATCACAACCAAATTTTGGCATTATGGTTAAAGGGGGGGGGAAACCAAAACATAAAGCTCTGCATCGTTTTTTTATTTTAGGGGGGGGCTCTGATTTTGGGGACAAAAGGGAACATGAACCCCCCCCCCCTACAATACCAGACAGATAAATTAGGATGTCCAGTCTCCCTCCTCCATTTCCGCCTTACAGTCCCCTTTCGTAGCAAATGGAAAACAAAATTTACCTGATTTATTTTGCCCCGATTTTGGAAATACGGGACCGTGACAGGGGGTTATTTCGGGCAAAAGCCCCCCATCCTCAGGAACCAAAAACAGGAGCATTTTATTAAAAAATTTAATGGAAAAAAAAGACGGGCATTGGTGGGGTTTTTTCTGGGAGAACTTGGATCGATAGTTCGAAATAAAAAGCGATGAAAACCTCCCGACACTCGGGGTCCCCCCCTACAACAGATTTGAGGGCGTCTCTTCCCCGGGAGGTTGGTAAAAAACTAGTCCAATTGTAGGGGGCCTTAAAATTTATCCAAAAATTTTTTTTAACTTGTGTCTTAAAACAACAGGAAGTGTGGGAAATTACCCGGCCCGGCCCCGAGCTGTCATTGACTCTGTGGCGATTCAGCGCTCCTCAACAGAGAATTTCCCCCTTCGAGCTGCTTTTGACAGGGGATGCCCATTGATTGAACGGTTCCCACATTTTTGGAATGGGCCACGGTATTTTTGGGCAATTTTTACTCTATTTCAAGCCAAAATCGGGGGGGAAAATCAAGGAAAAGTTAAGAAAAAACCCTCACCACTTTTGCATTTTCACCCCTCCGGGTTTTGGGTTACAAAAAACTGAGGAAAAATTTTTCCCAAAAATGAATGCGACGTGGCTTTTTGGAACCCCGGTGTCAATCGCATGCCAGATCAGCCCCCTCAAAGGAAAAAGGGAGAGGTACTGCTCTGCAACATGGAACCCCCAATTTTTGGTAGGGTGGCCCTGATAACTTTAGCCCGCAAGATCCATGGACAAAGGAGGTAGGTAGCAAATTTTGGCAGATAGGGGTAGAATATTTAAGGGGTTTTTTAATGAAAGGTTGCATAACGTCTTTTTTTAATATTGAAATTTCCCTTTTTTTTTCCTATATTTAAAATAAAATTTTTGGCCTTTGTAGCAATTTGAATGGGGGGAAAAGTGGCCCCCACTCCATCATTGACCAATTTGGGGAACCTTTAATCACACCTTCATTTACTCGGGGGGGGTTTCCCTGATGGACCCTTTTTGAAGTGGAAAAACAGTGATTTGGTCGGTAATGGACTCGTGCTTTGCCACAGCAGACCCCATAAGGGGAGAGTCTAACCCCAATTTTTTTTTTTTT
>JARQOD010000003.1:78840834-78862375 GCA_033576555.1 Oophaga sylvatica | reverse complement strand
AGTAATATAATGTATGTACACAGTGACTGCACCAGCAGAATAGTGAGTGCAGCTCTGGAGTATAATGCAGGATGTAACTCAGGATCAGTACAGGATAAGTAATGTAATGTATGTACACTGTGACTGCACCAGCAGAATAGTGAGTGCAGCTCTGGAGTATATTACAGGATGTAACTCAGGATCAGTACAGGATAAGTAATGTAATGTATGAACACAGTGACTGCACCAGCAAAATAGTGAGTGCAGCTCTGGAGTATAATACAGGATGTAGCTCAGGATCAGTACAGGATAAGTAATGTAATGTATGTACACAGTGACTGCACCAGCAGAATAGTGAGTGCAGCTCTAGAGTATAATACAGGATGTAACTCAGATCAGTACAGGATAAGTAATGTATAATGTACACAGTGACTTACCAGCAGAATAGTGAGTGCAGCTCTGGAGTGTAGTACAGGATGTAACTCAGGATCAGTACAGGATAAGTAATGTAATAGTATGTACACAGTGACTGCACCAGCAGAATAGTGAGTGCAGCTCTGGAGTGTAGTACAGGATGTAACTCAGGATCAGTACAGGATAAGTAATGTGATGTATGTACACAGTGACTGCACCAGCAGGATAGTGAGGGCAGCTCTGGAGTATAATACAGGATGTAACTCAGGATCAGTAATGTAATGTATGTACACAGTGACTGCTCCAGCAGAATAGTGAGTGCAGCTCTGGAGTATAATTCAGGATGTAACTCAGGATCAGTAGAGGATAAGTAATGTAATGTATGTACACAGTGACTGCACCAGCAGAATAGTGAGTGCAGCTCTGGGTATAATACAGGATGTCACTCATGATCAGTACAGGATAAGTAATGTATGTACACAGTGACTGCACCAGCAAAATAGTGAGTGCAGCTCTGGAGTGTAATACAGGATGTAACTCAGGATCAGTACAGGATAAGTAATGTAATGTATGTACACAGTGACTGCACCAGCAGAATAGTGAGTGCAGCTCTGGGGTATAATACAGGATGTAACTCATGATCAGTACAGGATAAGTAATGTATGTACACAGTGACTGTACCAGCAAAATAGTGAGTGCAGCTCTGGAGTGTAATACAGGATGTAACTCAGGATCAGTACAGGATAGTAATGTAATGTATGTACACAGTGACTCTACCAGCAGAATAGTGAGTGCAGCTCTGGAGTATAATGCAGGATGTAACTCAGGATCAGTACAGGATAAGTAATGTAATGTATGTACACAGTGACTGCACCAGCAGAATAGTGAGTGCAGCTCTGTGGTATAATACAGGATGTCACTCATGATCAGTACAGGATAAGTAATGCAATGTATGTACACAGTGACTCCACCAGCAGAATAGTGAGTGCAGCTCTGTGGTATAATACAGGATGTCACTCATGATCAGTACAGGATAAGTAATGTAATGTATGTACACAGTGACTGCACCAGCAGAATAGTGCGTGCAGCTCCTCTGTGTATAAATGTGTATTTAGTTGCACTCAGTGATAATTTCCTTATTGGTCATCATTTTTGATTTTGTACGTGACTTAGATCTGGAGATTTGTATTTTTCCCTCCCACACTCAATACCAGCTTGAACTTCCTTTTCCTTTAGTAACCTCAAGGGTTCCCCATATCTGTCCATCTCAGAGACCGTTATCTGGGTACAATTGCCTCCAGCAGCAGGAAGTGTGATCACCGTCAAATCTTGTGATCCGATCTGTAGTTGTAGTTTTTTTTTTCAAGTCATGTGAATGTCATAAAGACAAATGCATTATAGAAATGCATTTTTCTGTCAGTGCCATCACCCCTTTCCATAACAGATTTTTCTATTTAAGCAGACATATTTAATTACTTTTTCTTTTCTTCACTTTTTTCAAGATCACTGCTTGCTCTCGTTATAATCAGAGGCCTTATCTACCCATTACTTATCACAGATGAAGTTTTGCTACATTTGATTCTGTTCCAGATATTCCCGTGTGAGCTTTACAATATGGAGTGCAAGTTATAGATTTGCCTGTGCTGATACATACCGTCTGGGCAGCAGAGATTTGTGATGATTAGATTTGTTGGTTCACTTGGCGAGGTAGGTTTGCTAAGCCATTGTTTTGATTGGACATCTTGGGGCAGAGATGCTGCAGAGCAATGGCTGTGTACTGTGAATGTGTGTACAGACAGGCACCTTTGGTTCATCAGTCGTGCATGATGTCATGCAGTCTGGTGTAGCCGAGCAGAGTGTGTGGACAGCACCAAGGAACAGCAGAACCAGATTGCCGGACAAGTAGGTTGTTGTAACATAACCAAGTGTGCGAACAGCAGAGCCGGATTGGCATCATGTTGTAGCACAGCCAATTGTGTGCCCAATCCTAGGAATAGCAGAGCCGGATGGGTGTGTGGCATCTTGTAACAGAGCAAATTGTGTACCTAGGAACAACAGTGCTGGATTAGTGGACAGGCATTTTGTAGCAGAGCCAATTGTGTGCCCAACCCCAGGAATAGCAGAGTCGGATGGGTTTACTGGCATCTTGTAACAGCAAATTGTGTACCTAGGAACAACAGTGCTGGATTGGTGGACAAACATCTTGTTGTGGCAAAGCTAATTGTGCACTCAGGAACAGCAGAGCTGGAAAGGTGGACAGGCATCTTGTTGTAGCACAGCCAATGCTGCACCCAGGTACAGCAGAGCCGGATTGGTGGACAGGCATCTTGTTGTAGCACAGCCAATTGTGCACACAGGTACAGCAGAGCCGGATTGTTGGACAGGCATCTTGTTTTAGCACCGCCAATTGTGCACACAGGAACAGCAGAGCCGGCTTGGTGGACAGGCATCTTGTTGTAGCACAGCCAATGCTGCACCCAGGAACAGCAGAGCCGGATTGGTGGACAGGCATCTTGTTTTAGCACAGCCAATTGTGCACCCAGGAACAGCAGAGCCGGATTGGTGGACAGGCATCTTGCTGTAGCACAGCCAATGCTGCACCCAGGTACAGCAGAGCCGGCTTGATGGACAGGCATCTTGTTTTAGCACAGCCAATTGTGCACCCAGGTACAGCAGAGCCGGATTGTTGGACAGGCATCTTGTTTTAGCACCGCCAATTGTGCACACAGGAACAGCAGAGCCGGCTTGGTGGACAGGCATCTTGTTGTAGCACAGCCAATGCTGCACCCAGGAACAGCAGAGCCAGATTGGTGGACAGGCATCTTGTTTTAGCACAGCCAATTGTGCACCCAGGAACAGCAGAGCCGGCTTGGTGGACAGGCATCTTGTTGTAGCACAGCCAATGCTGCACCCAGGAACAGCAGAGCCGGATTGGTGGACAGGCATCTTGTTTTAGCACAGCCAATTGTGCACCCAGGAACAGCAGAGCCGGATTGGTGGACAGGCATCTTGCTGTAGCACAGCCAATGCTGCACCCAGGTACAGCAGAGCTGGCTTGGTGGACAGGCATCTTGTTTTAGCACAGCCAATTGTGCACCCAGGTACAGCAGAGCCGGATTGGTGGACAGGCATCTTGTTTTAGCACAGCCAATTGTGCACCCAGGTACAGCAGAGCCAGCTTGGTGGAGAGTAGGGTTGAGCATTCCGATACCGAAACCCGGTTCCGATACCTGAAATCCAATGTAAGTCTATGTGAACAAAATATCGGAATTAAAAATATTCCGATATTTTGTTCCCATAGACTAACATTGGATTTCAGGTATCGGAACCGGGTTTCGGTATCGGAATGCTCAACCCTAGTGGAGAGGCATCTTGTTTTAGCACAGCCAATTGTGCACCCAGGTACCGCAGAGCTGGTTTGGTGGACAGGCATCTTGTTGTAGCACAGCCAATACTGCACCCAGGTACAGCAGAGCTGGCTTGGTGGACAGGCATCTTGCTGTAGCACAGCCAATACTGCACCCAGGTATAGCAGAGCCGGATTGGTGGACAGGCATCTTGTTGTAGCACAGCCAATACTGCACCCAGGTACAGCAGAGCTGGCTTGGTGGACAGGCTTCTTGCTGTAGCACAGCCAATACTGCACCCAGGTACAGCAGAGCCGGCTTGGTGGACAGGCTTCTTGCTGTAGCACAGCCAGTTGACCCACACAATTGACAAGCACGAGTAGAGCGAGACGAGCGGTGTGGCTCTGCAGCCAGTACATGAGTAACACAGAGGATTATGCGGACTGCGTACAGTTGTAACAAATCTTCAGGAGCGTGACATCAGGATATGTTTTTAGCCTCTGATTGTGTTTAGAAACGTCTTCATTCACCTGACAGCAAGCAGAGGTCTTGACATAATTGAAATTGAAAGTGTGTATTATGAAGTTTTACACTTTATCTCGATTTGGGATTTTCTCACAGAAGTTTTACTGATACATTGCACCAAAAATGTCCTATATACTGTTTTTCGTAGAGGATTAGCGTCTTTCTGCTAATATCCGCTCCTGTTCTATCATATTTTATCCATTTGATCCGGCTCCTTACTATAAATATACATCCGTCGAACAATGTACAGATGTAATAAAGCCCCGGCTTCATCTTTGCAAGTAGCCGAATTTACTTTCCAGAATCCATTTATTTTATTATGTCACAGAAGGAAATGAAGCGGGAGAGGGGATCTGTGCGGCGGGAGATCCGCTCCATGGGAAACTGGGTCCGCGGTGAACTATTGAGCGCCACTCCGGTGATCCCCTGGTGCAGTGAAGTCTCCAGACCTTCTGTTTCCCATCCCCCCAATGCCCTCAGGTGTAAACTCCTAAAAATAGCCCATTTATTACCGCCGTCCTGTCAGCGAGCCGACCCCTACTGGAGTAATCCAGTCCAGATGGAGTGATGTCATCAACGCTGGCCTTTCTCAGAGGAACGGACTCGCTGCCAAAATAAGAGACTAGCGCCAATCATGAATCACTTCTGTTCAGGAGCATTTTGCTCATTAAATGGTTATTGGGGGTTAATTTTCTTTGCTAGAAAATTATCTATTCCTAATCCTAGAGGGAAAGTTCTTTTTTTTTTAATTAAAATAAGACAGTTTAGCTGATACAACTCTCCAAATCCCTTGAATAGATGTGGAGGTACATGATAAATTCAGTTGGCCTGCAGCCACCACTAGAAGGAGCTCACGAGCTTACCGCATACAGGTTTATCATTGGGTTCCATGTGTAAGCTGTATGCAGTGAGCTCCCTCTAGTGGTAGTTGTAGGTATTCAATATTTTCTTTCTCATGTGTTGAAATTTCCAAATTGGGGAGAACCCCAAATAAACCCTCACTAAAAGACCATAAAATTGAACTTTTATTTCTATTAATTAAAATAAAGAATATACAAAGGGTATAAAACGTTTTGTCACTATTCTGTTTCAGAAGTCTGCAGTTATTTTCTGCAGTATTCCTGCTAATTTATATTTAGAAAGTGTATAGCACCCGGTATGCTAATACATATTGGCAGACTAGGACAACAAATTTTTGCACGTTTCACCGCGCTATCGGCGTCTTCAGGGGGTGGGACATAGGCTTAATGTTATGTGTTGACGATGACATGGTAAAAGAGACTATCTGGTGAAGAAAACCAATTTGATAGTTTTTAAAGGTGCGATTCACAGAGGTGTATGGCACAAAAAAGGTCAAAGCGATGGAATACGGATCCATATACCACCCACTAAAGTCTTTGGGTTAAATTATTGGGCCAAAAATTAGCTTTACGGTAACATGGCAAGTCCTGAGTGCTATATTAAACTCTGGTGTCCACCTCTCGCCACCCCCCACGAACCTTCTGTTTGTAGCACACCTTACGAATCCCGAACACACTGCAGTACCCAAGCATGACCACCGCACCGTATACGGAGCTGTGCTGTTCCGGCTATGTACACCGTGTACATCCGATCGCCACTACAGACAAGCCGATCGGTGAATGTGGTCAGAAATTGATAAGTTAGCCTAAGGGAAGAGTCAGACAGCCGCATAACTCGGGCGAGGATCGCAATGCGTGGAGTGACTGTCGGCTCTCCCGACCCAAGCGTGACCACTTTATAGAAATACATCAAGTTGTCGCGCTCAAGTCGGGAGAGCTGACCGGCGAGTCCAAGCATTGCGTTGCGATCCTCGTCAGTTATACAGTCATCAAACTCTTCCCTTTCAGGGCGAGTTATCAGTATCAAAGTAGTGGACTACTCCCTTTTAAGGGGCGCGATTTAAAATATTTCAGATGAATTCATTCCGTTACCTTTTTTCGAAGGTTTCAGCTGTGTAAGGCTAGAAATTGTAAATGCAGCTTTGGAGTATTGACTTCTTTAAATTGGAGTAATTCAAGACTAGAAAATTTGATATAATACCAAAAAATTGGAATTCCGACTTTTCAGACCCCTTCACATTGATCTCCTAGCAGTCACTTCTCACACTCATAATTTGCATTCTGAAAATTCCTGTTTTGTGGACAATTTACTCTTGATTTTTCTACCGTCACATGGTAGTCATGTAGCTAAAAAAAAATCCAAATATTTCTTATTAATCAGGTACAGCATCATATAAGCTTTAACCAAAATATATCTGGGTCATTCCCCTCCTCGCCCCTGTGATAACCCTTTCTGGGAGCCACCGTTCCTGTCCCCGCTTTTCCTGCAGCGCTGATCCTGAGAGCTGTGGTGGCAGCGGCTCAATCTCAGGTAAATATTTGTAATGGCCGCTGGGCGCAGGCAGATAAGAGGCTTGTTCCACGTAAGTTGTGCTGCTTCTCTATCGGCCTTGTGACCTCAGATCCTGCTCCAGGTCCCGCACATTCAGGATCCGGCTCTTTCCCATACAGTCTGGTGCATCATTAACCAGCGGTGGCCGATTATCGCGCCTTTCAACTCATCATCAGCACAAATCCGTCTCGTGTCCCAAAGGTTTGTTACAGTGGGTCACCCTGCATCCCAGGCTTCTCATAGGACTGGCACACTGTAACAAACCTTCAGCTGCAAGTCGAGACACGTTTTCAGCCAGTTCTGCTAGTCGCATCACCACAACTAACGACAGCTGGGTTGTCACCCAGCTTTCCGCAGACCCTGATTTGTCATAAAGTAATCGATGAGCATTTTACTCCATGTTCCGTGTTTTCTTGTAGGTTACACCTTCTTCATTTCTGGGTCATCAGTAGTCACATGTTATCTTTTAATTTATTTTAGTGGGCTATGCAAAAAATCAAGCCATCCACCAGAGCTCTGGGCATTACTTGTGTTTTTTGGACTCAGTGAGTATCTAATAACTTCTGTTTGTGTGTTTTTTTTGTTTGTTTTTTTGTTATTTACTAATCCGGATCCTCTTACCCAGTGTATAACATCCGGCATCATTGCCTCCAAGGTATAATATCCTGCCCCTCACTCCAGTGTATAACATCTGATTCCTCACCATGCCGTTTACCTTTACTAACATGTGACCGAACGGCTGGTGATGCAGAGCTCCCTGATACCAGCGCAGTCCTGTAATAGGAGCCACCGGGTAACAAGTCCATTCATGACATTTCTTCCTCCTAAATCTTCCCCCATCAACTGTAAGTGATATTACTGAGAAGTGAAAGGAACCGCAGCAACTCAGCCCTGAAGTGGAGACCCCGTAATGTTACAGAGTGGGGGGCCGAGTGCTGAGGAGCAGAGAGCAGAAAAATCACTTCTGTTACTGACATCAGCACAAGCACTGCATCCCCACCAGGAGCTTCATAGAAGAGCAGCTGCATGCAGCCTTACATCACCAAGCACAATGCTAAGCGTCGGATGGAATGGTGTAAAGCCGCCACCACTGGACTCTGGAGGAGACGTGTTCTGTGCAGTGACGGACCACACTTCTCTGGGCTGATGAATGAGTCTGGGTTAGGTGAATGCCAGGAGAACATTAACCGCCTGACTGCATTGTACAGTTTGGTGTAGGAGGATAATACTGTGGGCTGTTATTAGGGGTTGGCGTCGGCCTCTTGGTTCTAGTGAAGAGAAATTTTAATTTTTCAGCATAAGTCATTGTGGACAATTGTAATTTCCATCTTTGTGGGACCAGATTGGGGAAGGTCCTTTTCTGTTCCCCATGACTGTGCCCAGTGCACAAGCTCCATGCAGACATAGTGATACAGTTGTGCTCAAAAGTTTACATACCCCGGCAGAATTTTTGCTTTCTTGGCCTTTTTTCAGAGAATATGAATAACACCAAACCTTTTTCTCCACTCATGGTTTTTTTTTAACCCCTTTCTGCCATCCGACTTACTATCCCGTCCATGAAACCCGGGACAATCTGACCATGGACGGGATATTTCGTCGCAGCGATCGGCCGCGCTCCCGTTGGAGCACGGCCTATCGCGGCCGGTTTTCAGCTGATTATCACAGCTGACACCCAGACCGCTCCCGGCACATTAACCCCTGGCACACCGCGATCAAACATGATCGCGGTGTACCGGGGGCACAGGGAAGCATCGCGCAGGGAGGGGGCTCCCTGCGTGCTCCCCTGAGACCCTCAGAACAGCGCGATGTGATCGTGCTGTTCTGAGGCCTTCCTCCCTGCAAGACCCTGGATCCAAGATGGCCGCGGGGTCCTGCAGGGAGGCGGCTTCCTCAATGCCTGCTGAGAGCCTGGGACAAAGTAAAAAAGTTAAAAAAAAATGAAAATCACAAGTGTAAAAAAAAATATTCCCCAATAAATTCATTTCTTCCTGTAAATAAAAAAAACAAGACAATAAAAGTACACATATTTGGTATCGCCGCGTCCGTAACGACCTGCCCTATAGAACCGTCCCACTAGTTAACCCCTTTGTGAACCCCTTGAAAAAAAAAAAAAACAAAGCAAAAAATCAATGCTTTATCATCATACCGCCGAACAAAAAGTGGAATAACACGCGATCAAGAAGGCCGATATAAATAATCATGGTACCGCTGAAAACGTCATCTTGTCCTGCATAAAACGAGCCGCCACACAGCGCCATCAGCGAAAAAATTAAAAAGTTATAGCTCGCAGAATAAAGCGATGCAAAAATAATTATTTTTTATATAAAATTGTTTTTATTGTATAAAAGCTCCAAAACATAAAAAAATTATATAAATGAGGTATCGCCGTAATCGTACTGACCCGAAGAATAAAACCGCTTTATCAATTTTACCACACACGGAACGGTATAAACGCCCCCCAAAAAAGAAATTCATGAATTGCTGATTTTTGTTCATTCTAATCTCCCAAAAATCGAAATAAAAAGCGATCAAAAAATGTCACGTGCTCAAAAATGGTACCAATAAAAACGTCAACTCGTACCGCAAAAAATAAGATCTCACATGACTCTGTGGGCCAAAATATGCAAAAATTATAGCTCTCAAAATGTGGTGATGCAATAACTTTTTTGCAATAAAAAGCGTCTTTTAGCGTGACAGCTGCCAATCATAAAAACCCACTATAAATAGTAAATCAAACCCCCCTTTATCACCACCTTAGTTAGGGAAAAATAATAAAATTAAAAAAATTTATTTATTTCCATTTTCCCATTAGGGTTAGGGTTGCGGCTAAAGTTAGGGTTAGAGTTGGGGCTAAAGTTAGGATTTGGGTTAGGGGTGTGTTAGGGTTAGGTTTGTGGTTAGGGTTATGGTTAGGGTTTGGGACTAGGGTTAGGGGTGTGTTGGGGTTAGGGTTGGAGTTAGAATTGGGGGGTTTTCACTGTTTAGGCACATCAGAGGCTCTCCAAATGTGACATGGCGTCTGATCTCAATTCCAGCCAATTCTGCGTTGAAAAAGTCAAACGGTGCTCCTTCACTTCTGAGCTCTGCCATGCGCCCATACAGTAGTTTTCTCCCATATATGGGGTATCAGCGTACTGAGGACAAATTGGACAACAACTTTTGGGGTCCAATTTCTCCTGTTACCCTTGTGAAAATAAAATATTGGGGGCGAAAAAATCATTTTTGTAAATAAAAAAAAAAAGGATTTTTTATTTTTATGGCTGTACGTTATAAACTTCTGTGAAGCACTTCTGGGTTCAAAGTGCTCACCACACATCTAGATAAGTTCCTTGGGGGGTCTATTTTCCAAAATGGGGTCACTTGTGGGGGGTATTCACTGTTTAGGCACATCAGGGACTCTCCAAATGCGACATGACGCCCGCAGACCATTCCATTAAAGTCTGCAATCCAAAACGTCACTACTTCCCTTCCAAGCCCCGACCTGTGCCCATACAGTAGTTTTCTCCCACATATTGGGTATCAGCGTACTCAGGACAAATTGGACAACAACTTTTGGTGTCCAATTTCTCCTGTTACCCTTGGGAAAATAAAAAGTTGGGGACGAAAAATCATGTTTGTGGAAAAAATGTTTTTTTTTATTTTCATGCTCGGGCGTTATAAACTTTAGTGAAACACCTGGCGGTTCAAAGTTCTCACCACACATCTAGATAAGTTCCTTGAGGGGTCTAGTTTCTAAAATGGTGTCATTTGTGGGGGGTTTCCACTGTTTAGGCAGATCAGGAGCTCTCCAAACACGACATGGCGTCCAGCCAATTCTGGAAAAGGTCAAACGGCGCTCCTTCCCTTCCGAGCTCTGCCATGCACCCAAACAGTGGTTTACCCCCACATATGGGGTATCAGCGAACTCAGGACGAATTGCACAATAACTTTTTGGGTCTTGTTACCCTTGGGAAAATAAAAATTGTGGTGAAAAGATCATTTTTGTGGAAAAAATATGATTTTTTTAATTTTACGGCTCTACGTTATAAACTTGTATGAAGCACTTGGGGGTTGAAATTGCTCACCACAGATCTAGATAAGTTCCTTAGGGGGTGTAGTTTCCAAAATGGGGTCACTTGTGGGGGGTTTCCACTGTTTAGGCACATCAGGGGCTCTCCAAATGCAACATGGCGCCCGCAGACCATTCCATCAAAGTCTGCAATCCAAAACGTCACTACTTCCCTTCCAAGCCCCGACCTGTGCCCATACAGTAGTTTTCTCCCACATATTGGGTATCAGCGTACTCAGGACAAATTGGACAACAACTTTTGGTGTCCAATTTCTCCTGTTACCCTTGGGAAAATAAAAAGTTGGGGACTAAAAATCATGTTTGTGGAAAAAAATTTTTTTTTATTTTCATGCTCGGGCGTTGTAAACTTTAGTGAAACACCTGGCGGTTCAAAGTTCTCACAACACATCTAGATAAGTTCCTTGAGGGGTCTAGTTTCTAAAATGGTGTCATTTGTGGGGGGTGTCCACTGTTTAGGCAGATCAGGAGCTCTCCAAACACGACATGGCGTCCAGCCAATTCTGCATTGAAAAGGTCAAACGGCGCTCCTTCCCTTCCGAGCTCTGCCATGCACCCAAACAGTGGTTTACCCCCACATATGGGGTATCAGCGAACTCAGGACGAATTGCACAATAACTTTTTGGGTCTTGTTACCCTTGGGAAAATAAAAATTGTGGTGAAAAGATCATTTTTGTGGAAAAAATGATTTTTTTAATTTTACGGCTCTACGTTATAAACTTGTATGAAGCACTTGGGGGTTGAAATTGCTCACCACAGATCTAGATAAGTTCCTTAGGGGGTCTAGTTTCCAAAATGGGGTCACTTGTGGGGGGTTTCCACTGTTTAGGCACATCAGGGGCTCTCCAAATGCAACATGGCGTCCAATCTCAATTCCAGCCAGTTTTGGTTGGAAAAAGTCAAATGGTGCTCCTTCCATTCCGAGCTCTGCCGTGCGCCCAAACAGTGGTTCCCCCCCACATATCGGGTATCAGCGTACTCAGGACAAATTGGACAACAACTTTTGTGGTCCAATTTCTCCTGTTACCCTTGGGAAAATAAAAAATTGGTGACTAAAAGATAATTTTTGTGGGAAAAAAATAGGATTTTTTATTTTCATCCCGGGCATTATAAACTTGTGTGAAGCACTTGGGGGTTCAAAGTGCTCACCACAGATCTAGATAAGTTCCTTATGGGGTCACTTTTGGGGGGTTTCCACTGTTTAGGCACATCTGGGGCACTGCAAACGGAACATGACCCCATCAACGTCTGCATTCCAAAAGTTATTACTTCCTTTTCAAGCCCTGCCGTGCGCCCAAACAGTTCCCCCCCCCCACATATGGGGTATCAGCGTACTCAGGACAACTTGGACAACAACTTTTGGGGTCCAATTTCCTTGGGAAAAATCAAAAATTTGTGACTAAAAAATTGTTTTTGTGGAAAATTGTTTTTTTTTTTCACACCCAGGCATTATAAACTTTTGTGAAACACTTGGGGGTTCAAAGTGCTCACAACAGATCTAGATAAGTTCCATAGGGGGTCTAGTTTCCAAAATGGTGTTACTTGTGGGGGGTTTCCACTGTTTAGGCGCATCAGAGGCTCTCCAAACGCGACATGGCATCCAATCTCAATTCCAGCCAATTTTGGTTTGAAAAAGTCAAACGGCGCTCCTTCCCTTACGAGCTCTGCCGTGTGCCAAAACAGTGGGTTTCCCCCACATATGGGGTATTAGCGTACTCAGGAGAAATTGCACAACAACTTTTTCTGTCCATTTTCTCCTTTTACCCTTGTGAAAATAAAAAAAAAGTTTGTAAAAGATAATTTTTGTGACTAAAAAGTTAAATATTTTTTTCCTTCCACGTTGCTTCAGCTCCTGTGAAGCACCTGAAGGGTTAATAAACTTATTGAATGTGGTTTTGAGTACCTTGAGGGGTGCAGTTTTTAGAATGGTGTCACTTTTGGGTATTTTCTGCCATATGGACCCCTCAAAGTGACTTCAAATGTGAGGTGGTCCCTAAAAAAAATGGCTTTGTAAATTTTGATGTAAAAATGAGAAATCGCTGGTCAACTTTTAACCCTTATAATTTCCTAACAAAAAAAAATGTTGGTTCCAAAATTGTGCTGATGTAAAGTAGACATGTGGGAAATGTTATGTATTAACTATTTTGTATGACATATTTCTCTGTTTTAAGGGAATAAAAATTCAAAGTTTGAAAATTGCAACGTTTTCAAAATTTTCGCCATATTTGCATTTTTTTCAAAAATAAACGCAAGTTATATCGAATAAATTTTACCACTAACGTGAAGTACAATATGTCACGAGAAAACAGTCTCAGAATCGCGAAGATCCATTAAAGCGTTCCAGAGTTATAACCTCATAAAGAAACAGTGGTCAGAATTGTAAAAATTGGCCCGGTCATTAACGTGCAAACCACCCTTGGCGGTGAAGGGGTTAAACTCTTTTTATTGAAAGATTCCACAAAATAGGATTATAAACATATGGTAATACAGTATAAAGTCAAAATAATCCAAATAATCACCGTTCACAGTGACATAACTATAATATCACACTTTCAATCTAATATATAAAGCTGAATGTATGTATGTGGGTATGTTTGTCCGGGATTGGAATCCGCACCGTCGCACTTACGGGCATGAAATTTTGCACACCCGCACGTCTCGACCCCGAAAGCGTCCTAGGCTATGTTTTGAATTGAAATTTTAACCCCGCGCGTTCCAAATCGCCAAACAATTTTGGCCCTATCTACATAATGGGGAGAAAGCTGAATGCTTGTGTGTATGTCCGGCATAGGAATCTGCATTTACGGGCATGAAATTTTGCACACCCGCACGTCTCGACCCCGGGAGCGTCATAGGCTAGGTTTTGAGTCGAAATTTTAACCCGCGCATTCCAAATCGGCAAATAATTTTGGCCCGGGATAGGAATCTGCACCGTTGTACTTACGGGCATGAAATTTTGCATGCCCGCACATCTCAACCCAGGAGCATCATAGGCTATGTGTGGAATGGAAATTTTAACCCCCGCACGTTCCAAATCGCCAAACAATTTTGGCCCTATCTACATAATGGGGAGAAAGCTGAATGCTTGTGTGTATGTCCGGCATAGGAATCTGCATTTACGGGCATGAAATTTTGCACACCCGCACGTCTCGACCCCGGGAGCGTCATAGGCTAGGTTTTGAGTCGAAATTTTAACCCTGCGCATTACAAATCGGCAAATAATTTTGGCCCGGGATAGGAATCTGCACCGTTGTACATACGAGCATGAAATTTTGCATGCCCGCACATCTCAACCCCAGGAGCATCATAGGCTATGTGTTGAATGGAAATTTTAACCCCGCACGTTCCAAATCGCCAAACAATTTTGGCCCTATCTACATAATGGGGAGAAAGCTGAATGCTTGTGTGTATGTCCGGCATAGTAATCTGCATTTACGGGCATGAAATTTTGCACACCCGCACGTCTCGACCCCGGGAGCGTCATAGGCTAGGTTTTGAGTCGAAATTTTAACCCCGCGCATTCCAAATCGGCAAATAATTTTGGCCCGGGATAGGAATCTGCACCGTTGTACTTACGGGCATGAAATTTTGCATGCCCGCACATCTCAACCCCAGGAGCATCATAGGCTATGTGTTGAATGGAAATTTTAACCCCCGCACGTTTTGGTGTGTGATTTTTATGTGCAGAATAAATTTTTGTTAACATAGTCTATTTTGTTACAGCTAACAGCAGTTATTAATTAACCCGGGCGAAGCCGGGTACTACAGCTAGTAATAAAATAAACAAACAAAACATGTTATTCAACATAATGCATTCTACCAAACATTGCACCTCCTAGTAACAGGTTCTGTTTAGGAGCTGTAAACTCGTACCAGGTCAGATTTTCTCCACTCATGGTTAGTATTTGGGTGAAGCCATTTATTGTCAAACTACTGTGTTTTCTCTTTTTAAATCATAATGACAGCCCAAAACATCCAAATGACCCTGATCAAAAGTTCACATACCCCATTTCTTAATACCGTGTATTACCCCCTCTAACATCAATGACAGCTAGAAGTCTTTTCTGGTAGTTGTGGATGAGGTTCTTTATTTTCTCAGATGGTAAAGCTGCCCACTCTTCTTGGCAAAATGCCTCCAGTTCCTGTAAATCCCAGGGCTGTCTAGCATGAACTGCGCGCTTCAGATCTCCCAAGAGTGGCTCAATGATATTGAGGTCAGGACACTGAGATGACCACTCCCGAACCTTCACTTTGTTCTGCTGTAGCCAATAACAGGTCGACTTGGCCGTGTGTTTTGGATCATTGTCATGTTAGAACATCCAAGTACGTCCCATGCGCAGCTTCTGGGCTGATTGGAAATTTGCCTCCAGTATTTGCTGTTAAAGTGCTGCATTCATCTTTACTTCACCTTTGACCAAGTTTCCTGTGCCTTTTATAGCTCACATATCCCCAAAACATCAGCGATGCACCTCCGTGCTTTACAGTAGGAATGGTGTTCCTTTCATCATAGGCCTTGTTGACCTCTCTCCAAATGTAACTTTTATGGTCGTGGCCAAAAAGTTCAATTTGGTCTCAACACTCCAAATTACCTTGTTTCAGGAGTTTTGATGCTTAACTCTGTGCTGTTTTGTGTATTATAGGCGAGATACTTTGTGGCAAGTGCGCAGTAATGGCTTTCTTCTGGCGACTCGACCATGCAGCCCATTTTTTTTCAAGTGCCTCCATATTGTGCATCTTGTAACAGCCACACCGCTAGTTTTCAGAGAGTCCAGTATTTCAGCTGATCTTATTTGTGGGTTTTTCTTTGCATCCCCAACAATTTTCCTGGCAGTTGTGGACGAAATGTTTGTTGGTCTACCTGACTGTGGTTTTGTCGTTACAGAGCCCCTGATTTGCCGTTTGTTAATCACAGTTTGAACGCTGCTGACTGGCATTATCAATTTCTTGGATATCATTTTGTATCCCTTTCCTGTTTTATACAGTTCAATTACCTTTTTCCGTAGATCCGTTGACAATTCTTTTGCTTTCCCCGTGACTCACAATCCAGAAACATCAGTGGCTGGATGAAAGATGCAAAAGTCTGTCTGGATCCCAGAAACTCACTCAGCTTTTATGCACACACACTGATTGCAAGCAAACAGGTCACAGGAGAGGATGTTACCTTTAGTAGCCATTCAAACCCATTTGTGTCAACTTTTTGCATGTTGTCAGGCCAAAATCACCAGGGTATGTAAACTTTTGATCAGGGTCATTTGGATGTTTTGGGTTGTCATTATGATTTAAAAAGAGAAAACACAGTAGTTTGACAATAAATGGCTTCACCCAACCACTAACCATGAGTGGAGAAAAGTTTTGGTGTAATCGTTCATATTCTCTGACAAAAGGCCAAGAAAGCCAAAATTCTGCCTAGGTATGTAAACTTTTGAGCTCAACTGTATGACCAGCTGCACAGAGCCTGTGCCCCAACACCTTTGAAATTTTGAGTCCGTCCTCTCCCCAATATCTGGGTCTGACCTCACAAATGATGGAGTAAACATTCCCACAGATGCCTCAAAGATCTTATAGAAAGTCTTCCCAGAAGAGCTGGCTTCGTTATATCTGCAGAGGGGCCGACTCCATATTAATGTCTATGGATGTAGAAAGCGAAGTGAGAAAAGCTCCTGTAGTGTAATGTGGAGGGGGCACATACTTTTCTTCCTATAATATATCTGTCGCTGGTCCTGCAACTTGTTGATCTGGGATACTTCGGCGTCGTCTGTCCCCGTGGGAAAGCTTGGATGGAAATGTGGTATTATCAGGGGGGAAGTTGTCAAATGCCGCAGCGAGTGTCTAGAAGTGACAGTGTAATCCCAGGGTGACGGCCGCGGGGCTGTGTACACACGTCTGCAGTGTTTGGACAGCTCCTGTATCTCAGCAGACGCCGTGTTCTCTTGTGATGGGGCCCGAAAGGGTCAAGTACAAAATCGGGAGCCATCCTTGTGACGACCAACGGAACGCGAGACGTCCATCAGCGCCAGAAATGGCGGTCAGTGGATGACATCTGCCCGTTCTGTGCTAGTAGGTAGGCTGCCACATCTGGTAGCCACACTGGTAGCCTGCAGTGCCACATAATGCCACCATAGAGGCGCTATTGTTGCCCAACCTCTGGAATGCCGTCTCGAGTAGCGCCTGCTAAACTTATCACTATATTGCATGATTATGCAGACTGGATCCAATTGTAACAAAACCTCAGCTGTAAGACACCTTGTCTCTGTTGGTTTGTTTAAAAAAAAAAAAGTTTATGGACAGCAAGCGGAGATCTTGAGCACATAAAATGTTGACAATCCATCCTTGAATCCTGCTTGCTCTGGTTCACGCCGCCCCGTGTTGCTGTTGATTGTCAGCCATCATTTTGCAACCCCTTTTATTTTACGTTGCATGGCCCGGCGGAGCACTGTGGGTCTGGCACCGTCAGTACGAGCCGCCCCGGGAGCTGTTTGCTTTGGCATCGACAGCGCCATTATTAAATGTAAACATATTTCGCAGGAAGACTCTCACCCTCATCATCCTCACCACTAACTAGTAGCACCGGAGCGACGAGGCTGCCAGCGTCCGTGCCCCTAGGGCTAGAGGGGGGGGGGGTGAATTTCCGCATAACTGTCCACATCTCGGCTTTTATTTCCTTCCAGGCTTGTTGTCCTTGGCTGCTGCGCCCTGTCGTGTGCCCGTACCAGCGCCCGCAGGCATTCTGCAACTTTTTGAAATACTAGATCGTCGACTTCTGTTTTTGTCTGAGAGGTGAAGAGGCCCCCCGACCGCATTTTAATGAAAAGAGCTTGTGTGCTAAATGTCTCAATATACTGCGGAAAGCTGGGTGAGCGGCACCGGATTCTGCTCCTAGACAGACGTGCCACTCAGGAATCTGGGAAAGCTGAGTAATCGCTTTAGGATTCAGATGGCACGTCCGCTACCAGTCCTATAAGAAATATGTCGGGTAAAGCGTGTGGGAGTAGTCATGGCCATTTACTTACCCAGCTTTCCAAAGGCAATTTGCTTTAGCACTGCAGAGGTGCCAGATAAAGAATAGCATGATGAGAGTTGTAGTGTCCTCTGAAGTTGCTGCTAATACACAGGGGGAATTCTGTTCGCAGAGCTGATGTACGTTATTGGTGATTGATCTTCCCTTTCACACTCCCTTTCACGTTCTTGGATGTCGTGCGCACAAGTAATTTTTTTTTATTTTATTTTTTTAGTTTTGTGTATTTTCTATGCTTTTTAGTTTTCTTTGTATTTCTTTTTCATTTCTTTTTATTTTTTTTTATCCTGTAAGCATTTATTTTTAGTTTTTGAGGAGGATTTTCTTTTTTTTATTTCTTGTAGGCTTTTTTATGTTTTACTTGTTTGTTTTTAGTTTTGTTTTTTGTTTTTTTTGCGTTAGTTTTATTTTTAATCTTTTACTGTTTTTGTATTGTAAGCAAAATTGTTTTTTTTCGGGGAGGAGGTATTTTTTTTAGATTTTTCTTTGCTGGTTTTTTTTTTTTCTTATTTTATTTTTTATTTTTTCCTTTTCAATTTGTTCGCTGAAAATACTAAATTTGAAATGATCAATAATTTCTGCTATTGGTTTTCATAAGGAAATGTTACCTCCTTTTTGGTTTTTGCAGGCTTTGTTTCCTTTGATGTGATCTGTGGTCATCAATCAGCCGAGGGGAGAGTTTGTGGCTTTTATCTGTCTTTCTGAGCTCCTGTCAGCTCACTGACTGATCCCCAGGTAGCTCCATTCTGCAGCCAGGTGTAGACAGTGCAGCGTGGAGGATGTATAAGTGAAGGGTCACATTGGGTATGTTGCACGGAGCTGCAGAATTCAGAACGTGTTGGCGAGACAAGACCAGACGAGTGAAGTTTCTACTCGCGGCCAGGTGTGAACTGCTCCGAGAGGAAGATGACTTATACCAAGTGTCGCCCTTCGTTTTGCTTTCCATCAATTCTCTGTTCAGATCTAAAGCTGCATTCAAAATTCTGCTGCACTGCTCTCTTGTAGAAGATACAGTAAATGTGGATTTCCCCTTTAATATAAAGTTTTCCATGACGGCGGACAGTATCAGGAAATCATGCCAAGTCCGGTGTGTGTCTCGGGTCAATCTGTGTCCACACTACCGGCCCTTTAAATAGTTTATAACTGTGGAAATGCTGGCGGGTGACTGCGGACTCGTGTCCAGCGCATTACAGGAAGTTTTCATTAGTTTTTGTGTTTGGCAGCCGAGGATGGAATTTTTCCTTTTTTTTTTGTTTTTTTTATTTAGCGCATTTTTATTGGTTTAATTTTCATTTTCTTTTTCCGCTTGTTGCAGTCAGACGGTCGTAGTTCAGCTCTCAGGAGAGTAGATGGCGATTATAATGATGTCCTATGTGGAACTTCTGGGCTTGTACCATTTTTCCTATTCTGTATGACGGAAACCTACACTGATGTAGCAGAGCTGAAATTGGTTCTTTGGGTGCTGCTTTTTGTGCACTTTTGGTCCTCTGGGGTTTGGACATTCTGTGGCCTTCCCTTCTGTCTTGGGCTCTCCCTTTTGGGCTCTGGGCCCCTGGCCGGCTGCTCCCTTTTGGGCTCTGGGCCCCTGGCCGGCTGCTCCCTTTTGGACTTTGGACCCCTGGCCGGCTGCTTCCTTTTGGGCTCTGGGTCCCTGGCCGGCTGCTCCCTTTTGGGCTCTGAGCCCCTGGCCGGCTGCTCCCTTTTGAGCTCTGTGCCCCTCAATGCAGACCATTCTCTTTTGGCTCTCGGTCCCCTACCGATTGCTGCCTTTTTGGGGCTCAAGGACCTGCTGCGTCCATCTATGTGTTGCCCCCTAAAGGTAAAAGATTTCCCAGAAAGAGACTTGTTTTCCACCTGTGTGATCGGGCTCTGCTTTTCTTGAACACACGACCATTGTGCTGTAATTATACTGCCATTATTTAATATTGCAACTTGTAACATCAAACAGTGGGAGAACAATGCTTTTCTTTTTTCCGGGTCATTGTGCTGCCCTCCCCCCTCCATCCTCCTATATTATTTGGCTTCTGAAAGATCCGTAAACCACATTTCAGGCTGGCACCAGTGCGCTGCCTGTTTATAGATTGTTAGGAAGGTTTCATATAAATCTGGCTTCTTGTTCCCCTTGTTCATACTTCTTAGTTCAAACACAATGGGACACATGGCATTCAGGTCTGCTTTAGCACTGTTCAAACCATTGTGATTTATGTAGATGTTGTTGGCATCTCCATGTGTAAAAGTGTTATAATCAATTTAATATAAAGCACAGTGAATATAACTTATAATACTGTCCTGTGTGTACAAGACTATAACTACTATAATACTGCTCCTATATATAAGAATATAACTGCTATAATACTGCTCCCTATGTACAAGAATATAACTACTATAATACTGCCCCTATGTACAAGAATATAACTACTATAATACTGTTCCTATATAAAAGAATATAACTACTATAATACTGCTCCTATGTACAGGAATATAACTACTATAATACTGCTCCTATGTACAAGAATATAACTACTATAATACTGCCTCTATGTACAAGAATATAACTACTATAATACTGCTCCTATGTGCAAGAATATAACTACTATAATACTGCTATGTACAAGAATATACCAAATCTATAGTGGAAGGTGCCACCCATAGACAAGAAGTGAAAGAAAAGATGGTTGTATAAAATTTAATTCTTTATTAATACTTAATATTTAAAACATTGAACAATAAAAGAAATATGATAGAGTAAGGGAGACTCCACAAGAAGGGAGAAACAAGACGCCACGTGATACACCATAAACAATATATATGCTTGAATAACAATTTAGGATTTATGATCCACTTGTAATCACCTATAGCGCTATAAACATAGCTGAGCACATATAATTCAATACAGGGGCGATATGCTTCCTATGTACTGAAAGTGCATTGATAGTGCCAATATTGTGGTAGAAATCCTTGAAATGCTTATATCTCCCCCATGAAAATATGCGGAAAAGTGCTAAGGCAGTGAATGGGGTATATCCCAGAATTGGATTGTAATAAAGCAAATTAGCTTAAAGAGATTAAAGTATCACATACTCCATATCACGTACCTATGCACCCAAGATGAAATTTGCTGGTGGGGGAAAGCGCATTAATGGCGATGCAGTGGCGTCCTGTCTCCCGCGCCCGACGGGCACCGTTTCGTGTAGTCACTTCTTCCCACGCCCCGGAAGAAGTGACTACACGAAACGGTGCCCGTCGGGCGCGGGAGACAGGACGCCACTGCATCGCCATTAATGCGCTTTCCCCCACCAGCAAATTTCATCTTGGGTGCATAGGTACGTGATATGGAGTATGTGATACTTTAATCTCTTTAAGCTAATTTGCTTTATTACAATCCAATTCTGGGATATACCCCATTCACCACTGCCTTAGCACTTTTCCGCATATTTTCATGGGGGAGATATAAGCATTTCAAGGATTTCTACCACAATATTGGCACTATCAATGCACTTTCAGTACATAGGAAGCATATCGCCCCTGTATTGAATTATATGTGCTCAGCTATGTTTATAGCGCTATAGGTGATTACAAGTGGATCATAAATCCTAAATTGTTATTCAAGCATATATATTGTTTATGGTGTATCACGTGGCGTCTTGTTTCTCCCTTCTTGTGGAGTCTCCCTTACTCTATCATATTTCTTTTATTGTTCAATGTTTTAAATATTAAGTATTAATAAAGAATTAAATTTTATACAACCATCTTTTCTTTCACTTCTTGTCTATGGGTGGCACC
>JARQOD010000003.1:78815353-78840734 GCA_033576555.1 Oophaga sylvatica | reverse complement strand
ACCAACCCATAAATGCAGGCATTACTGACAGAGGTGTCCACTTTCACCCAGAAATTCATATATCAGCCTATTAGAGGTATGTTCACATAGGTCAGGGACTCACCAGACTTGAGACCACCTTGACGATGGTTGGTGGGCAAATATTTGGCCAAATGTTATACTGCGTCTCAATTTTTCCTTATACTCCAAAGCTGTATTGCTATTCAAAATTTCACGTATTTCATATTCTCATGCTTTAGTATGTTAGAGTGCAGCCTTTTTTTGTATGATGTGTGGGGGCAGCACTCATTTCTAGGCCTCACAGGAGGCTCTGTCACAATCCAGGAAGGTAAAGCACAGGCGGCGCCTCCTATTGGCCTCACCGAGTGCAGATACCTCAGCGCTTTCCTGACCAAGCAGAGGTGATCGACCTATACTGACGTCACCCACAGAGCTATTAGCCTCTCCAGTGCCAGGATGTTGGTCACATCCACATCACTGTCCACACATGGCTGCCACAATCCAATCTGTAGGATCTCCAAGCCTGAGTCTGCCCTACTGAGACCTAGCATGGAAACCTTGTAGATGAGTATGTGGATCCAAGTTAGTATCTTCTAGGCTGACATGATCCTGGGAGATTCTGACGGCATCGTGTCCCCTGTCATGGCAAGCGGCTGCCACTGGTCTGCACCTGACATGTCAGAAGACATGCAATCATCATCATGTCCCAGTAGTGCAGCCTCAGGCTTCAGGCCTCTACCTTTTTAAAGGGAATCTGTCACCCTAAATTGGCGGATATTTAAATGATGGCAGTCAGGTCAGATGGGCAGTGTTTTGGGTACTTGCCTTAACATGTTGTTCGCCGCTGTCTCCATTATTTTTGGGAATTGTAGTCGTTGCCCTCCATATAGCGCGCCTGCGCATTGCAATCTTGAATCTTTGCCCGCAGATTGCAATGCGCAGGCGCGTTATATGGAGGGCAACGACTACAATTCCCAGAAATAATGGAGACAGCGGCGAACAACATGTTAAGGCAAGTACCCAAAACACCGCCCATCTGACCTTACTGCCATCATTTAAATATCCTGCCAATTTAGGGTGACAGATTCCCTTTAAGCAGTTAAATCTCAAGCTATAAGTCAGCCACATTGGTTTTCCACACACCGAGCACTGGTCATGTTGCTCCTTATTGATGGCACATGGGGCGCTTTGTGATGTGACTGTTACTTCCTTTATGCCTCAGTTTTGAGGACATGGCTGGGAATTGTATACTTGGCACGGTGGCAGAAAGTGCCAGTGGGCATGGTCTTTATATTGGGCAGCTCCAGTCAGATTTCTGGTGCATGGCTGAAGGCACTTTGAACTGGCACAGCAGGTGTTAAAGGAGGCAGCTGTAATCAACTTGCTGCGCCATTCGAGTAATGCGGTTAGGTGGGTTCTTGGAGGAGCCCGCATTTCTCCATTGCTGCCATTGTTCCCCTTGTGGACACCAATCATTCCTGCCTAGGCTGCTTTCTGTATGACCGCTCGTCACCGAGGGACTGGATTTGTATCGTCCTCCCTCATCATCATAGATCGGACACAAGGGGCACAGTGGGTGACATTGGCCAACACTGGTCATGGTGACCTTACACCATGCACGACTTCATTGTCTTGGCGGCTATTGACTACTCCGTCTTCTGCAAGCGATACCATTCACTACTTTGTAGCGTCATGTCCAATGATCGATCTTTAGGGCTGGGCCAACAGCTGTGTTCAACAAGTTCTGCTCCCTCTTTGTTAGCTTCTCTCGGCCTCTCTCTATCGGCCGCTTTCTATTTCTTGGCTGCTCTCTACCATCTCTTGGCCGCTCTGTCTCTCGGCCGCTTTCACGCTCTCTCGGCCGCTTTTGCGCTCTCTCTTGGCCGCTCTCTCACGCTTGCTCTCTCGGCCGCTCTTCGCGCTTGCTCTCAGCCGCTCTCGTGCTCAGCTACTCTTTCTCTCGGCCGCTCGCTCTTTCTCTCGGTCTCTCTCGGCCGCTCACTTGCTCTCTGTTGGCCGTTCTGTTCTTTTTTTTTTTTTCTATTGGCCACACTCCCCTCTTGTCCTCTCTTGAATGGTCGCGCCCTTCGTTTCGCGCTGCTGCCGCCCCGTCGCGCTCCTCCTCTTGCGCTGCAACTGCCACCCCCACCACTCTCTTTGTCTCTCGCTGCAGCTGCTGCCCCCTTAGCCTGGCACTGGTGCCGCCGCTGTCGCGCTCTATTTCGCACTGCTCCTGCTGCGCTTCATCTTGCTCTGTGATGCGCTTTCTTTCTGTCTACCTCTCTCCTTTCTCTGAGGCGTGTTGTTTGCTGCTCTCTTTGGTGCTTGCTCCCACTTCTTTTCCTTGTCTATTCCCATAGCCTACATTATGCTCTCTTCCTGCTTGCTCTACTTTCTTTTGCCCTTTTTCTGCTGCTCGCTCCATTTTTCTTTCCTGCGTGCTCTCTGTATCCCTCTGTGTACTCTGGTATGGTGGGGTCCCTCATCCTCCGGTGTTCCCTGTGTACGGAGGGCCCTCTTGTCACGGGCCCTGACCGCTTCACAATGCCGTTTGGATACAGCACAATTGTGTCCTCTAATTACACTGTAGGAATCTTGGCAAGTGGGAAACCTGTGCGTGGGAATCGGCCCCTAATTGGGATTACTACATTTTTAACCCTTCTTAGGAGGCGCCATCATTGGACTGAGATTTTGGTGTTCTTGAACGGTTTCTGCGCTTATCTAATGGATGTACTGTACATGGGATTAAGCACCGTAATCCTATCAAAGAGGTTGTGCAGCAGCTGATAAGCCACCACAGCTGCTGCAGAATCACTTGGCACGGTAGATTTCTGTGTCTACCCATTCACATAGATCAGACACAATGAGTTGATTCTGCATGCAGCAAGGTTGCAGCCTTGGATACCTTGTAGGGAGAGCGGGTTCTAGAGAATTTAAATAAATGATATGTCCAATTAGATATAAGTTCCGGCTCATGAGAAAAAATCTAATTTTTAAAAAATACTTTATTGAAAATTATTAAAAAATACCACACGAACAAACAAGAAAATGATACACTAAGTGACTTCCTATAATATAATAGATACTCTATCAGAGAGAGGAGAGATATCGCTGTAGATGATATGAATGGCAGGATTTTGGGACCTATAATGTCCCTAAAGACATAACCCTACCTAGCAACGGAGCTTTTTCACCCTAATTTATGCTGGTGCCCCCGTACCTCGACGGCTATCCCTCTTTATCCCTATTGTAATAAACAGGTCTGTATAAATGAACCAAAACAAGGAGGAGTGCATATGAACTATAACAGTTTCAAATTAGGGTGAAAAAGCTCCGTTGCTAGGTAGGGATTTATGTCTTTAGGGACATTATAGGTCCCAAAATCCTACCATTCATTTCATCTACAGCGATATCTCTCCCTCTCTCTGATAGAGCGGGTTCTACCCTCCTCATGGAACAGACATTACTAATCGCCCCTGTACAGCTCATAACCTTCCTTGTATGGCCAGTCCCACATCAAACATTAAGAATTGATTTGCCAGGTTATCCCATCCATCTCTCAGATCCATCCAGGCATGACCAGTCCATTGTGTCCCTACAAAACAGACATTATCAATCGATCGTGTACAAAGAGTGCACCCCCAGTGCGCTGGAGTGGCTTACAGAAACAAAATCTTAATAGACCCGATAGCATTAAATGTTAGTACTACCCGTGGGCGGCATTTTGTACCCTGTTCGGAGAACCCCTTTAAATATTGTTTTCCCAGTGAACATTGGCTACAGGCTAGAAAAAACATATGGTCCTTGTGCACAGACACAACAACTGCTGACGCCGTGTGTACAGACAGCTGCACACAGAGTTTTTACCCTTGCGGCGGCATGTTAAAAAACAAAAGTGCAGCAGTCTGACTGGTCACACGACTGCGGAATACCGGTGATGCCGATGGAGCTCAGTGGCATACATGATGTGTCAGTCATGAAGCTATAAGCCCCTCCTCAATGACTCGTTTGTACATGGTCATTCAGTGTCTGAAGCCGCCTGCCCTTCAGACTCTTTACTGTTAAAGGGGTTGTCCGGGATGATTAATTATGGACAAGCCCTTTATGGAGGTAATGTATGCTGAATGACTGGGATGCTCACAGAAAAGAGCAACCTTATACAGCGGTGTTTGGCCGAAGCTTTGCACCTTCTTACCGTAAAATGTAATGGGGTCACTTCCCCTTTAAGGCGGATGGGAGAGGTTTTTTTGTACATACCAATGAAGGTATGTGTGTAATTACCGCTGTAACACACGCAGCCGTCATGTAATGAAGTATGTGACACGTGAGGCGGCTCAGGTAGGATATAACCTGCCAATCTACTCCGCCGACCCTGAGGCTGCACTACTGAGAGCCTGTGGTGACATTCGGCCTCCTGATTCTGTCTCGTGCAGTGATGTCACCAACACTGTGAGTGGATCGATGACATCACTATCAGGACTCGGATGATGTCATCAGGATGACGTCTTCAGGACCTCTCAGTATTGCAGCCTCAGGCTCCAGGTCTCTATCTTCAATCCATCATATCTCGGCCTAGAAATTAGATATTAAAACGTTTTTCATGCCTTTAATCCTTGTCGGCTGCTCCAATTCTTTTTGTGCCTTCTCTCTGTACGACGACCCCAAAGTGATGAGCGTAACGTCTTGCTCAGGCCTGTTCGGAGGAGGATGACTTGTTTTCATGGGCAGATGATCCTTCACACGCTCAAAGATGTAGGAATAGCGGCCAGCATGTTTTACTTGTCTTGGGTCCAGGTTTTGGCTCATCTTCGGGCTGACAGGAAAGGTGTTGCGGTTACGCCTTTTGCTACATCCCTCCGCGAGATCAGTCACTGCCCTTCTGTTTACATTCTGCTACGACCAAAATATGTCCCCGTATCTCCGCTTCCTTTCCCGCCGCTTCCAGGGGAAGTCATTCTCTCCCGGGATCAAAGAGTGTCCAGCCGACCCGGCCTTGTCCTGTAACGCTGGCACGCTCCTGCAGCAAGGCTCAGTCCCAGCAACTGAGTGTATGTGTGTGTGTGTGTGTGCGGCACAGGACTACTACTCTCATCCTGCGAGTGGGAGATGATTCTGAAGAGGCTTTTTTTTGGTCTTTTTTTTATTAACTCTGATTAAATTTTGTGTACTGGAAGCGGGAAAAGGAGCAAGCGGAAGAGCTCAGTGACTGTCACAAGGGTGCAATTGTGATGTCTAGACATTGTAATTTCCAAAATGTCGGGTCTTGTTGGGATTTCCTGGTATACGGCAGATCTTGCAGGGTGTTCCTGGTGTATAGCAACTCTTCCAGGTCTTGGGTGGCCGCAGTATGCCGCAAGTCTTGTGTGGTGTCCCGGTATATGTCACAACTTCTGGCATCTTCCCAGTATGCTGGGGTTCTTGTGGGATGTCCCGATGGTTTCCCTGGTATACAGGGGCTCTCACTGGGTGTCCCCACTGTAAGACAGGTTTTGTGGTGTCTTCCCAGTATGCCACAGGTCTTGTGGAATTTCCCAGTATACGACGAGTCCTGCGGGGTGTCCACAGTATACGGCAAATCTGGCGGTATTTACACAATAGATACCGGGTTTTGTAGGGCGTTCTAAGTATACGGCAGATCTTATGGCATCTTCTCAGAATGTGACTGGTCTTGTGGGATTTCCAGGATACGGGTCCTGTGGAGTGTCCTTGATGTACTGTGGGTATTGTGACATCTTTCCTGTATACGACTGGTCTTGTGGGTCATGTGGCATCTTCCTGATGTACAGCGGGTCTTGTCTTCTTCCCACTATGTGGTGGGTCTGGTGGGGGGTTTACGGCAGATCTGGTGGGATGTTCCTGGTATACCACGAGTCTTGTGGAGTGTTCTCGGTATACGGCGGGTCTTTTGGGGTCTCCCGGTATATGGTGCGTTGTATGGCGTCTTTTTGGGATATATGTGGTGTCTTATTCTCACTATTCGGCAGGTTCTTGTCTTGTTCTCTGTTATATGGCAATTCTCGTGGGCTGTTCCCGGTATACGGCGGGTCTTGTGGGGGTGTTCCCGGTATATGACGGGTCTCGTGGGCTGTTCCCCGTATACACCAAGAAGGTATCTGAACACTCGGAGCACAAGTCTTTTAGAGTGCCCTTGCTTTATATTGTGGCTACTGAAAACCAAATCTCCCGGTCTCGCGTCTCTTGTGGACTGCTGCAGGTTTTCCTCTTTACTATCTGCCATCACAGAGAGCGTCTATCGTTCGACTGGACCTTCTCAATAACCTCGTCACGTCTGTGACACATTGCTTTAAGAATAATTTTTCCCCTCCCCATCTGAACATGAATATGTAATTTATGTGCCCGTCAAGGCAGATCTTGCTATCACGACAACAGTGCAGCTGTCGCTTTACAGTGAGCTCTTATCCGGAGAGAATCGTTAAGAAAAGTGGCCATTTGCTCGGTTCACAGGCCACTCTACTTAATTTATTAATCACCTTCCCTCCTCTGTGGAAGCGTCCGTGCTTGGCACCGCATCTCACCCTGGCAAAGCTCCATGCCAGAAGCTTAGCGGGGTCTGTTCGACACGACCGGCTCTGCACTCACCCACCCCCCGCAACCCGTAAAGTTGTGCCCCATGACTGGTAATCAGGACGGAATCCTCCCTAATTAAATAATTATCATGGCGGCGGGCGGATCCCCCCCTCGTCCTTAATTAAAGCCACTTAACATTCAGGGGCGACTGTTGCCAGGCCAAGCCGCCATTTCTTCCTCCCCATTCAGTACGGATCTGTCACGGCAGTGGAGCTTGTCTGCAGCGCCATATCTGTGCCACTGTTATATAATATTACGCTCCCCTACTGGATTGTCTAGACTGCATCCAACTGTAACAAACACTCAGCTGTGTGAAGCGTCACATCCGTAGGAGTATTTAGCTTCTGAATATAAATTCGAATGTTTCCCCTCACTTAATGCAAGCAGAGATATTGGTTTGGAATACAAATATAATCCACTAGTACGTTGCAGAACAGACCCTGGCCTGCCATGACGCCCTTTTGACACAAGAACCCATCCTTACATGATCCTTTATGGTGTTGCCTGCTGTTTGGGCTCCTCCGATCCCTTGCCTCTTTACAAGTGCAAGCCCATGCGGGGTCTTGCTTTGAAATGCCCCTAGTTTATCGACCATGGGAAACTTCCAGGCCACTACCTTCCCCCTCCAGAATTACGTCTGGACCAGCGGCTTGGGTTACAGGATTTTGGTGTACATAACAGTGCGGCTGCCCGTGTTTTCCACCATTTATGATAGGAGCTTGTACAATGTACACTGCTTATGTCCACCGACTCTTGCTTTCCCATACTCCTGTGTCCAGTACCCATAGGGAGTGCATCCTCACTGAAAACAGATGCCGTCTGTCCTGGAGGTGACATCTGCTGTCTTTTCCCTGGAAAAGTGGTAACAACCAATATGGCCAGTACTCTGAGATTGGTCAGAAACCTGTGATCTAGTAAATGGTGATCCCCACCAGTGCAAGGACGGAGGGTGCTTCCTGTGTACTGCTCTGACGTATATGGCGGAGCTATAATCATCTGATCAGTTATAATTCATCTCCAGAGACGTGCAGGCGGCAGAAAGAGGAAACCTATTACCCAGAAATAGGAAGGAAACGCGCCGATATTAAGTAAGATCTGCATGAACGTCACATATCTTACTGTACATACTGCAGTGCAGGCGTCACCTGCTACATGTATAACGCCTGTACAATGCGTATTCCACTGTACATATTACACATACGTTTGCCAACCCTCATACTGCACACATTACTCATACACATACTCATACTGTACACATTCAACGTGTACAGTATGAGGGTATGCACATGTAGGTGTAATCTGCACAGTATGAATGTATACAGTGGGTACGGAAAGTATTCAGACCCCTTTTTCACTGTTTCATTGCAGCCATTTGGTAAATTCAAAAAATTTCATTTTTTCTTATTAATGTACTGCACGCCATTTTGACTGAAAAAAAAATTAAGAAATTTTTGCAAATTTATTAAAAAAGAAAAACTGACATATCACATAATCATAAGTATTCAGATTCTTTGCTCAGTATTGAGTAGAAGCATCCTTTTGAGCTAGTACAACAATGAGTCTTCTTGGGAATGATGCAACAAGTTTTTCACACCTGGATTTGGGGATCCTCTGCCATTCTTCCTTGCAGATCTTCTTCTTCTCCAGTTCCGTCAGGCTGGATGGTGAACGTTGGTGGACAGCCATTTTCAGGTCTCCAGAGATGCTCTGTTGGGCTTAGGTCAGGGCTCTGGCTGGGCCAGTCATGAATGGTCACAGAGTTATTCTGAAGCCACTCCTTTGTTATTTTAGCTGAGTGATTAGGGTCATTGTCTTGTTGGAAGGTGGACCTTCGGCCAATTCTGGGGTCCAGAGCGCTCTGGAAGAGGTTTTCATCCAGGATATCTCTGTACTTCATGTTTCCTTCAATTGCAACCAGTCGTCCTGTCCCTGCAGCTGAAAAACACCCCCATAGCATGATGCTGCCACCACCATGTTTCACTGTTGGGATTGTATTGGGCAGGTGATGAGCAGTGCCTGGTTTTCTCCACAGATACCGCTTAGAATTATCACCAGAAAGTTCTATCTTCGTCTCATCAGACCAGAGAATCTTATTTCTCATAGTCTGGGAGTCCTTCATGTGTTTTTTAGCAAACTATATGCGGGCTTTCATATGTCTGGCACTGAGGAGAGGCTTCCTTCGGGACACTGTGCCATAAAGGCCTGACTGGTGGAGAGCTGCAGTGATAGTTGACTTTGTGGAACTTTCTCCCTTCTCCCTACTTCATCTGTGGAGCTCAGCCACAGTGATCTTAGGGTTCTTCTTTAACTCTCTCACCAAGGCTCTTCTCCCATGATTGTTCATTATGGCTGGATGGCCTGGTCTAGGAAAACTTCTTGTGGGTCCAAACTTCTTCCATTTAAGGTTTATGGAGGCCACTGTGCTCTTAAAAACCTTGAGTACTGCAGAAATTCTCTTGTAACCTTGGCCAGATCTGTGCCTTGCCACAGTTCTGTCTCTGAGCTCCTTGCCCAGTTTCTTTGACCTCATGATTCTCACTTGGTCTGACATGCACTGTGAGCTGTGAGATCTTATATAGACAGGTGTGTGCATTTACAAATCAAGTCCTAACAGTTTAATTAAACACAGCTGGACTCCAATGAAGGAGTAGAACCATTTCAAGGAGGGTCACAAGGAAATGGACAGCATGTGACTTAAATATGAGTGTCTGAGCAAAGAGTCTGAACACTTATGACCATGTGATATTTCAGTTTTTCTTTTTTAATAAATTTGCAAAAATTTCTACATTTCTGTTTTTTTTCAGTCAAGATGGGGTGCAGAGTACATTAATGAGAAAATGAATTTTTTTGACTTTACCAAATCGCTGCAATGAAACAGTGAAAAATTTAAAGGGGTCTGAATACTTTTTGTACCCACTGTACACGAGAATGTTTAGAGTATGAATGTATATGAGTAATGTGTACAGTATGAGGGGATGCACATGTGTGGAATGTATAAAATATGAATGTGTATGAGTAATGTGTGCAGTATGAGGGGATGCAAGTGTGCGGAATGTATACTGTATGAATGTGTATGAGTAATGTGTGCAGTATGAGGGGATGCACGTGTGTGGAATGTATACTGTATGAATGTGTATGAGTAATGTGTAGTATGAGGGGATGCACGTGTGTGGAATGTATACAGTATGAATGTGTTTGAGTAATGTGTGCAGTATGAGGGGATGCATGTGTGTGGAATGTATACAGTATGAATGTGTATGAGTAATGTGTGCAGTATGAGGGGATGCACGTGTGTGGAATGTATACTGTATGAATGTGTATGAGTAATGTGTGCAGTATGAGGGGATGCACATGGGTGGAATGTATACAGTATGAATGTGTATGAGTAATGTGTGCAGTATGAGGGGATGCACATGGGTGGAATGTATACAGTATGAATGTGTATGAGTAATGTGTGCAGTATGAGGGATGCACGTGTGTAAAATGTATACTTTATGAATGTGTATGAGTAATGTGTGCAGTATGAGGGGATGCACATGTGTGGAATGTATACAGTATGAATGTGTATGAGTAATGTGCACAGTATGAGGGATGCACATGTGTGGAATGTATACAGTATGAATGTGTATGAGTAATGTGTGCAGTATGAGGGGATGCACGTGTGTGGAATGTATACAGTATCAATGTGTATGAGTAATGTGTACAGTATGAGGGGATGCACGTGTGGAATGTATACAGTATGAATGTGTATAAGTAATGTGTACAGTATGAGGGGATGCAGGTGTGTGGAGTGTATACATTATGAATATGTATGAGTAATGTGTGCAGTATAAGGGGATGCACATGTGTGGAATGTATACAGTATCAATGTGTATGAGTAATGTGTACAGTATGAGGGGATGCACATGTGTGGAATGTATACAGTATGAATGTGTATGAGTAATGTGTACAGTATGAGGGGATGCACGTGTTTGGAATGTATAAATTATGAATATGTATGAGAAATGTGTGCAGTATGAGGGGATGCACATGTGTGGAATGTATACAGTATGAATGTGTATGAGTAATGTGTGCAGTATGAGGGGATGCACATGGGTGGAATGTATACAGTATGAATGTGTATGAGTAATGTGTGCAGTATGAGGGGATGCACGTGTGTGGAATGTATACAGTATGAATGTGTATGAGTAATGTGTGCAGTATGAGGGATGCACGTGTGTGGAATGTATACTGTATGAATGTGTATGAGTAATGTGTGCAGTATGAGGGATGCACATGGGTGGAATCATAGAATCATAGAATGGTAGAGTTGGAAGGACCTCCTGGGCCATCTGGTCCAACCCCCTGCTCAAAGCAGGATTCTCTAAATCATCCCAGACAGATGTCTGTCCAGCCTCTGTTTGAAGACTTCCATTGAAGGAGAACTTACCACCTCTCGTGGCAGCCTGTTCCACTCCTTGATCACCCTGTCAAAAAGTTTTTTCTAATATCTAATCTGTGTCTCCTCCCATTCAGTTTCATCCCATTGCTTCTAGTCTTTCCTTGTGCAAATGAGAATAAAGATGATCCTTCTACAATGTGACAGCCCTTGAGATATTTGTAGACAGCTATTAAGTCTCCTCTCAGTCTTCTTTTTTGCAAGCTAAACATTCCCAAATCCTGCAACCTTTCCTCATAGGACATGGTTTGCAGACCGGTCACCATTCTGGTGGCTCTCCTTTGAACTTGCTCCAGTTTGTTGATGTCTTTTTTAAAATGTGGTGCCCAAAACTGGACACAGTATTCCAGATGAGGTCTGACCAAAGAGGAGTAGAGGGCAATAATGATCTCACGTGATCTAGACTGTATGCTTCTGTTGATACATCCTAGAATTGTATTTGCCTTTTTTGCTGCTGCATCACACTGTTGACTCATGTTCAGTCTGTGATCAATTAGTATACCCAAGTCTTTTTCACATGTGCTGTTGCTTAGCCCTATTCCTCCCATTTTGTATATGCTTTTTTCATTTTTATTGCCCAGATGTAGTACTTTGCATTTTTCCCTGTTAAAAACCATTCTGTTAGTTGCTGCCCACTGCTCCAGTTTATTTATATCTTTTTGAATCCTCTGTCTCTCTTCTCTAGTATTAGCTACCCCTCCTAGCTTTGTGTCATCAGCAAATTTGATCAGTTTACCCTCAATTCCTTCATCTAAATCATTGATAAAGATGTTGAACAATACAGGGCCCAAAACAGAGCCTTGTGGTACCCCACTTGAGACATTCTTCCAACTGGATGTGCAGCCATTTATGACCACTCTTTGAGTCCGATCACTAAGCCAGTTATGAATCCACCTAACAGTTGCCTTGTCCATTCCATACTTAGTCATTTTTTCAATAAGGATTGTGTGAGATACTTTGTCAAATGCTTTGCTGAAGTCAAGATATACTATATCTACAGCATTTCCCTGATCCACCCAGTCAGTGATTCTGTCATAGAAGGAAATTAAGTTAGTCTGACATGACTTATTAGTTACAAACCCATGCTGACTCTGTTTAATCACTTCATTCTTATGCAGTTACTTACATACATGTTCTTACATACATGTTCTAATGTATACAGTATGAATGTGTATGAGTAATGTGTGCAGTATGAGGGGATGCACATGGCTGGAATGTATACAGTATCAATGTGTATGAGTAATGTGCACAGTATGGGGATGCACATGTGTGGAATGTATACAGTATGAATGTGTATGAGTAATGTGTGCAGTATGAGGGGATGCACATGGGTGGAATGTATACAGTATGAATGTGTATGAGTAATGTGCATAGTATGAGGGGATGCACATGTGTGGAATGTATACAGTATGAATGTGTATGAGTAATGTGTGCAGTATGAGGGGATGCACGTGTGTGGAATGTATACAGTATGAATGTGTATGAGTAATGTGTGCAGTATGAGGGGATGCACATGGGTGGAATGTATACAGTATGAATGTGTATGAGTAATGTGTGCAATATGAGGGGATGCACATGGTGGAATATATACAGTATGAATGTGTATGAGTAATGTGTGCAGTATGAGGGGATGCACGTGTGTGGAATGTATACTGTATGAATGTGTATGAGTAATGTGTGCAGTATGAGGGGATGCACATGTGTGGAATGTATACAGTATGAATGTGCATGAGTAATGTGCCCAGTATGAGGGGATGCATATGTGTGGAATGTATACAGTATGAATGTGTATGAGTAATGTGTGCAGTATGAGGTGATCCACGTGTGTGGAATGTATACAGTATGAATGTGTATAAGTAATGTGTACAGTATGAGGGGATGCAGGTGTGTGGAGTGTATACATTATGAATATGTATGAGTAGTGTGTGCAGTATGAGGGGATGCACATGTGTGGAATGTATACAGTATCAATGTGTATGAGTAATGTGTACAGTATGAGGGGATGCACGTGTGTGGAATGTTTACAGTATGAATGTGTATGAGTAATGTGTGCAGTATGAGGGGATGCACATGTGTGGAATGTATACAGTATGAATGTGTATGAGTAATGTGTGCAGTATGAGGGGACGCACATGTGTGGAATGTATACAGTATGAATGTGTATGAGTAATGTGTGCAGTATGAGAGGATGCACATGTGTGGAATGTATACAGTATGAATGTGTATGAGTAATGTGTGCAGTATGAGGGATGCACATGGGTGGAATGTATACAGTATGAATGTGTATGAGTAATGTGTGCAGTATGAGGGGATGCACATGTGTGGAATGTATACAGTATGAATGTGTAGGAGTAATGTGTACAGTATGAGGGATGTGTGTGTGTGGAATGTATACAGTATCAATGTGTATGAGTATAATGTGTGCAGTATAAGGGGATGCACATGTGTGGAATGTATACAGTATGAATGTGTATTAGTAATGTGTAGTATGAGGGATGCACGTGTGTGGAATGTATACAGTATGAATGTGTATGAGTAATGTGTGCAGTATGAGGGGATGCACGTGTGTGGAATGTATACTGTATGAATGTGTATGAGTAATGTGCACAGTATGAAAGGATGCACATCTGTGGAATGTATACAGTATGAATGTGTATGAGTAATGTGTGCAGTATTAGGGGATGCACGTGTGTGGAATGTATACTGTATGAATGTGTATGAGTAATGTGTGCAGTATGAGGGGATGCACGTGTTTGGAATGTATACATTATGAATATGTCTGAGTAATGTGTGCAGTATGAGGGGATGCACGTGTGTGGCATGTATACAGTATGAATGTGTATGAGTAATGTGTGCAGTATGAGGGGATGCACATGTGTGGAATGTATACTGTATGAATGTGTATGAGTAATGTGTGCAGTATGAGGGGATGCACGTGTGTGGAGTGTATACTGTATGAATGTGCATGAGTAATGTGTGCAGTATGAGGGGATGCACGTGTGTGGAGTGTATACTGTATAAATGTGTATGAGTAATGTGTGCAGTATGAGGGGATGCACGTGTGTGGAATGTATACTGTATGAATGTTCATGAGTAATGTGTGCAGTATGAGAGGATGCACATGTGTGGAATGTATACAGTATGAATGTGTATGAGTAATGTGTGCAGTATGAGGGGATGCACATGGGTGGAATGTATACAGTATCAATGTGTATGAGTAATGTGTGCAGTATGAGGGGATACACATGTGTGGAATGTATACAGTATGAATGTGTATGAGTAATGTGTGCAGTATGAGGGGATGCACGTGTTTGGAATGTATACAGTATCAATGTGTATGAGTAATGTGTGCAGTATGAGGGGATGCACGTGTTTGGAATGTATACAGTATCAATGTGTATGAGTAATGTGTGCAGTATGAGGGGATGCACGTGTGTGGAGTGTATACAGTATGAATTTGTATGAGTAATGTGTACAGTATGAGGGGATGCACGTGTTTGGAATGTATACATTATGAATGTGTATGAGTAATGTGTGCAGTATGAGGGGATGCACATGGGTGGAATGTATACAGTATGAATGTGTATGAGTAATGTGTGCAGTATGAGGGGATGCACGTGTTTGGAATGTATACAGTATGAATGTGTATGAGTAATGTGTACAGTATGAGGGATGCACGTGTGTGGAGTGTATACTGTATGAATGTGTATGAGTAATGTGTGCAGTATGAGGGGATGCACGTGTGTGGAATGTATACTGTATGAATGCATGAGTAATGTGTGCAGTATGAGAGGATGCACATGTGTGGAATGTATACAGTATGAATGTGTATGAGTAATGTGTACAGTATGAGGGGATGCACGTGTTTGGAATGTATACATTATGAATGTGTATGAGTAATGTGTGCAGTATGAGGGGATGCACATGGGTGGAATGTATACAGTATGAATGTGTATGAGTAATGTGTGCAGTATGAGGGGATGCACGTGTTTGGAATGTATACAGTTTGAATGTGTATGAGTAATGTGTACAGTATGAGGGGATGCACGTGTTTGGAATGTATACAGTATCAATGTGTATGAGTAATGTGTGCAGTTTGAGGGGATGCACTTGTGGAATGTATACAGTATGAATGTGTATGAGTAATGTGTACAGTATGAGGGGATGCACGTGTTTGGAATGTATACAGTATCAATGTGTATGAGTAATGTGTGCAGTTGAGGGGATGCACATGGGTGGAATGTATACAGTATCAATGTGTATGAGTAATGTGTACAGTATGAGGGGATGCACGTGTGTGGAATGTATACAGTATGAATGTGTATGAGTAATGTGTGCAGTATGAGGGGATGCACGTGTGTGGAATGTATACAGTATGAATGTGTATGAGTAATGTGTACAGTATGAGGGGATGCACGTGTGTGGAATGTATACAGTATGAATGTGTATGAGTAATGTGTGCAGTATGAGGGGATGCATGTGTATGGAATGTATACAGTATGAATGTGTATGAGTAATGTGTACAGTATGAGGGGATGCACGTGTTTGGAATGTATACAGTATGAATGTGTATTAGTAATGTGTACAGTATGAGGGGATGCACGTGTTTGGAATGTATACATTATGAATGTGTATGAGTAATGTGTGCAGTATGAGGGGATGCACATGTATGGAATATATACAGTATGAATGTGTATGAGTAATGTGTGCAGTATGAGGGGATGCATGTGGGTGGAATGTATACAGTATCAATGTGTATGAGTAATGTGCACAGTATGAGGGGATGCACATGTATGGAATATATACAGTATGAATGTGTATGAGTAATGTGTGCAGTATGAGGGGATGCACGTGGTGGAATGTATACAGTATCAATGTGTATGAGTAATGTGCACAGTATGAGGGGATGCACATGTATGGAATATATACAGTATGAATGTGTATGAGTAATGTGTGCAGTATGAGGGGATGCACGTGGGTGGAATGTATACAGTATCAATGTGTATGAGTAATGTGCACAGTATGAGGGGATGCACATGTATGGAATATATACAGTATGAATGTGTATGAGTAATGTATGCAGTATGAAGGGATGCACATGAGCTGTGAGATCTTATATAGACCTGTGTGTGCATTTACAAATCAAGTCCTAACAGTTTAATTAAACACAACTGGACTCCAATGAAGGAGTAGAACCATTTCAAGGAGGGTCACAAGGAAATGGACAGCATGTGACTTAAATATGAGTGTCTGAGCAAAGATTCTGAACACTTATGATCATGTGATATTTCAGTTTTTCTTTTTTAATAAATTTGCAAAAATTTCTACATTTCTGTTTTTTTTCAGTCAAGATGGGGTGCAGAGTACATTAATGAGAAAATGAATTTTTTTTGACTTTACCAAATCGCTGCAATGAAACAGTGAAAAATGTAAAGGGGTCTGAATACTTTTCGCACCCACTGTACACGAGAATGTTTAGAGTATGAATGTATATGAGTGACGTGTACAGTATGAGGGGATGCACATGTGTGGAATGTATACAGTATCAATGTGTATGAGTAATGTGTGCAGTATGAGGGGATGCACATGTGTGGAATGTATACAGTATGAATGTGTATGAGTAATGTGTGCAGTATGAGGGATGTACATGTGTGGAATGTATACAGTATGAATGTGTATTAGTAATGTGTAATATGAGGGATGCACGTGTGTGGAATGTATACAGTATCAATGTGTATGAGTAATGTGTGCAGTATGAGGGGATGCACATGTGTGGAATGTATACAGTATGAATGTGTATTAGTAATGTGTAGTATGAGGGATGCACGTGTGTGGAATGTATACATTATGAATGTGTATGAGTAATGTGTGCAGTATGAGGGAATGCACATGGGTGGAATGTATACAGTATGAATGTGTATGAGTAATGTGTGCAGTATGAGGGGATGCACATGGGTGGAATATATACAGTATGAATGTGTATGAGTAATGTGTACAGTATGAGGGGATGCACGTGTGGAATGTATACAGTATGAATGTGTATGAGTAATGTGTGCAGTATGAGGGTGTGTGTGTGTGTGTGTAATGTATACAGTATGAATGTGTATGAGTAATGTGTGCAGTATGAGGGGATGCACATGGGTGGAATGTATACAGTATGAATGTGTATGAGTAATGTGTACAGTATGAGGGGATGCACGTGTGTGGAATGTATACAGTATGAATGTGTATGAGTAATGTGTGCAGTATGAGGGTGTGTGTGTGTGGAATGTATACAGTATGAATGTGTATGAGTAATGAGCACAGTATGAGGGGATGCACATGGGTGGAATGTATACAGTATGAATGTGTATGAGTAATGTGTGCAGTATGAGGGGATGCACGTGTGGAATGTATACAGTATGAATGTGTATGAGTAATGTGTGCAGTATGAGGGGATGCACACGTGTGGAATGTATACAGTATCAATATGTATGAGTAATGTGTGCAGTATGAGGGGATGCACACGTGTGGAATGTATACAGTATGAATGTGTATGAGTAATGTGTGCAGTATGAGGGGATGCACGTGTGTGGAATGTATACAGTATCAATGTGTATGAGTAATGTGTGCAGTTTGAGGGGATGCACTTGTGGAATGTATACAGTATGAATGTGTATGAGTAATGTGTGCAGTATGAGGGGATGCACACGTGTGGAATGTATACAGTATGAATGTGTATGAGTAATGTGCACAGTATGAGGGGATGCACACGTGTGGAATGTATACAGTATCAATGTGTATGAGTAATGTGTGCAGTATGAGGGGATGCATTTGTGGAATGTATACAGTATGAATGTGTATGATTAATGTGTGCAGTATGAGGGGATGCACACGTGTGGAATGTATACAGTTTGAATGTGTATGAGTAATGTGTGCAGTATGAGGGGATGCACGTGTGTGGAATGGATACAGTATGAATGTGTATGAGTAATGTGCACAGTATGAGGGGATGTGTGTGTGTGGAATGTATACAGTATGAATGTGTATGAGTAATGTGTGCAGTATGAGGGGATGCACGTGTGTGTGGAATGTATATAGTATGAATGTGTATGAGTAATGTGTGCAGTATGAGGGGATGCACGTGTGTGGAATGTATACAGTATGAATGTACATGGGTAATGTGTGCAGTATGAGGGGATGCACGTGTGTGTGTAATCTACACAGTATACCGTATATACTCGTGTATAAGCCGAGATTTTCAGCCCATTTTTTTGGGCTGAAAGTCCCCCTCTCGGCTTATACGCGAGTCATATACGGGGGTCGCCGTGGGAGGGGAAGCGGGGGTGTCGGATCATACTCACCTCTCCGCCGGCGCGTCTCTGTAGCCCCCCTGCTTCTCCCACGATCTCCAGCTCCTTGCTGCAGCGGTCACATGGTACCGCTCATTAAAGTCATGAATATACATGTATTCATGACTTTAATGAGCGGTACAACGTGACCGCTGTTGGACGGAAGCGCTGCGGAGACTGCCGGGAGAAGAGGAGAGGCTGCAGAGAGTGACGCGCCGGCGGGGGGTGAGTATAGCGATAGTCACCTGTCCCGTTCCACCGCTGCGTGACCTCCTCGTCCGACTCCTCTGGCTGTGAATGTTCAGGCAGAGTGCGCGATGACGTTGTTAGTGCACGCTGCGCTCTCTGCATGATCATTCACTGCCGAGGACCCAGAAGAGGGAGCAGTGCGCAGCGGTGGAACCGTCCGGTGACAGGTAAATATCTCAGGTGCCGGGGTCCTGAGCGAGTGGTGACACCGTCACCTGTCCCCCATAGCGCGCCGGTGTCACCACCTGCTCAGGACACCAGCACCTGGCCTCCAGCGACGAGAGGTGAGTATGTCATTTTTTTTTGCGCGGCAGCGTAAGGGACGTATACTATGGCGCATAATCTGTGGAGCATATGGGGGCATAATCTGTGGAACATATGGGGGCATAATCTGTGGAAATATGGGGGAATAATGTGGAGCATATGGGGGCATAATCTGTGGAACATATGGGGGAATAATGTGGAGCATATGGGGCATAATCTGTGGAACATATGGGGAATAATCTGTGGAGCATATGGGGGCATAATCTGTGGATAATACGGGGGCATAATCTGAAGCATATGGGGGCATAATCTGTGGATCATACGGGGGCATAATCTGTGGATCATACGGGGGCATAATCTGGAGCATATGGGGCATAATCTGTGGATAATACGGGGGCATAATCTGTGGAGCATATGGGGCATAATCTGTGCAGCATATGGGGGCATTATCTGTGGATCATACGGGGGCATAATCTGTGCAGCTTATGGGGGCCTAATCTGTGGAGCATCATATGGGGGCATAATCATTTTACACCCTAGGCTTATACGCGAGTCAATAAGTTTTCCCAGTTTTTTTGTGGCAAAATTAGGGGGGTCGGCTTATACATGAGTATATATGGTACTCATATTCATACTCTACACATACTCATGCATAGTCATCCTGTACACGCTCATACACACATTAATACTGTGTAAATTCCACACATGTGCATACCATCATACTGCATACATTACACATACTCTTATACATACATTCAGATTGTACACATACATAAGTACATACATTTGTATACATCGCACATAGCGGCGCTTACACACCTATTGTCCACATACTTAAGTACAGAACTTTTCTGCACACACAGCGTACGGATTGCACATCTACTATGTACTTTCTGCACACACAATGTATATATTTGCTCATGTGATCCGAGATGCTGTATACCATGTTGTGTAGTCATATACGGTGACTCCCCCCACATCTGTCCTGCATTCCCCACATTTAATTACAATTCAATTAGAAGTGAGCGCGCTGTGCCGGCTGGAGGTGGAGGAAGCTGCAAAAACCGACATATAATGACAAATAAAAATTCCTGGGGATTCGGCGCCTTGTGTTTTCTGCAGCACATCACAAGCTGACACCACAACTATCCCAGTAATGTCAGTGCAGTCACACTGACTCTTAAAGGGCCAGTATGCAGAAAAAAGCTTTTCTTAAATTATTTTTTTGACAAATTTAGTTCAGCCTCTAGTAATCCCGAAAGTCTAATAATGTCAATTAATGTGGACACAGAAGATCAAGGAGCAAACAAGTAATGACAGCAAATGTTTTTGGTCTATTTTTGGATTTTTAACTGAAGAGCGCATCTAATAATCCAGAGTATTTTTTATTTAGGCACTTATGCATTCCTATTGATACTAAATGTAAGGCCTATCACCTTTTTGAAAGTGGTTGCCCTGGATGACAAAAACAGCACCACACGTGGCTGGTATTGCATCTCCGCTCCATTGTAGTGAATAAGGATGGGCTGTAATGCCACGTACAACCTGTAGATACTGTAGATGTGGTGCTGTTTTCTATTTTTTGGTTTGTTTGTTGTTTGTTTGTTTTTTTTAAATCTCAACTACCCCAATAAGATGAGGCTTCTGTTGTGTGGCCGAATCTAGGGAATGGTGCTGGGTTCAACCTCATATTAACATACTTGTTCCTTTTAAGGTTCTATGGTATAATATAGACCCCCACCCCAGCGCTTAGCTGGTGGGTTGTTTGTTTCAGCCTTCTCCTGGAGCTCAGTTTTAGGGGCTGTTTGTTTCGGCTTTTATCTGGAGCTAAGCTGGAGGGGCTATTTGTTTTGGCCGTCCCCTGGAGCTCAGCTGGAGGGGCTGTATGTTTTGGCCTTCCCCTGGAGCTCAGTTGGAGGGGCTGTTTGTTTTGGCTTTCCCCTGGAGCTCAGCTGGAGGGGCTGTATGTTTGGGCCTTCCCCTGGAGCTCAGCTGGAGGGGCTGTATGTTTGGGCCTTCCCCTGGAGCTGAGTTGAAGTGTAGGGCCTTCGTCAATGTATTTGGGCCTTCCCCTGGAGCTCAGCTGGAGGGGCTGTATGTTTGGGCCTCCCCTGGAGCTCAGTCGGAGGGCCTTTTTGTTTTGGCCTTCTGCTGGAGCTCAACGGGAGAGGCTGTTTGTTTTTGCATTCCCCTGGAGCTCAGTTTGAGGGGCTGTATGTTTGGGCCTTCCCATGGAGCTCAGCTGGAGAAGCTGTTTGTTTCTGCCTTCCCCTGGAGCTCAGTTTGAGGGGCTGTATGTTTTGGCCTTCCCCTGGAGCTCAGTTTTGAGGGGCTGTATGTTTGGGCCTTCCCCTGGAGCTCAGTTTTTAGGGGCTGTATGTTTGGGCCTTCCCCTGAAGCTCAGTTTTCAGGGGCTGTATGTTTTGGCCTTCCCCTGGAGCTCAGTTTTGAGGGGCTGTATGTTTGGGCCTTCCCCTGGAGCTCAGTTTTGAGGGCTGTATGTTTGGGCCTTCCCCTGAAGCTCAGTTTTGAGGGGCTGTATGTTTGGGCCTTCCCCTGGAGCTCAGTTTTGAGGGGCTGTATGTTTGGGCCTTCCCCTGGAGCTCAGTTGTGAGGGGCTGTATGTTTGGGCCTTCCCCTGGAGCTCAGTTTTGAGGGGCTGTATGTTTGGGCCTTCCCAAGGAGCTCAGTTTTGAGGGGCTGTATGTTTGGGCCTTCCCCTGGAGCTCAGCTGGAGAGACCGTTTGTTTCTGCCTTCCCCTGGAGCTCAGTTTTGAGGGGCTGTATGTTTTGGCCGTCCCCTGGAGCAGGTGTTGATGTGTTTTTATCACACAGTTTCCTCCATATCGGAGTACGGGAAGCTTGGCCTGTAGTCCTGCATCCATCAGTCATCGGCCTCCTAATTCCATTAGCACTGTAATGGAGGAAAACTAGAAAACCCTTCACTGTGGCCAGATTATTCAATTACAGGGAACTCCCTAAAGATTTGGCGCTGCCATAGTGTGGACAGATGACATTACTAGATGTGTCACAACATGACTGTCCATACTCAGGACTGTCGGCCATGTCTCTCTCCCCCAATATTGACATATATGTATAATGATTCACCCAGCCCCACTATATGATTTCTAATATATTTTAGGCCTTCTCCATAAAAAATTGTCTACTAGTGCGACTGCCCTTGTTGACATAGCAACCAATCAAAGTGCGGCTTCCATTTCTTAAGCTGCTCTCCAAAAATGAAAGCTGTGCAGTTTTACAGGATCAGTTTAAGAAATGCAAACTGAGCTCTGATTGGTCACTATGGGCAGCAGAGGAGACAGATTTGTCCTGATGATGTAGATGATTATTTAGGCGAGAAGTAATGGGTCATGGTGAGACATTCTCTCTGCCATTTACTGACAACAAGCAGAGATCTTGAAAATGATTTTTTAAACAGTTTCTTGATTGCCCAACTTGCAGGCACTAAGCAAGAAAAGTGAGATATAATGTTACAGTATACTGTATGGGAGGACATGATTGATCTCTGGGGTATAGACATATAATCCGCAATGTTACATGCTCCCATTCCTGCAGGAAAAGTGAAAGGCCGTAATTTGTTAAAACGTCTTGATCTAATGGTAGAGAAGCATGGGGGTAATTTGTGCCATTTCATGCATTCCTCCTGCACATACGCATCATCCCTGTCATTACTCATCGCCCTGACCTGACTGCTGTCTACACCACAAGCCCAAGTCCTGCATACCTTCTGCTAACCCTGATCCTGTGCTGATCCTGAGTCACCTCCAGTATTATACTACAGAGCTGCACTTGCTATTCTGCTGGTGCAGTCACTGTGTACATACATTACATTACTTATCCTGTACTAATGCTGAGTTACATCCTGTATTATACTCCAGGGCTGCACTCACTAGTTTGCTGGTGGTGTCACTGTGTATATACAATACATTACTTATCCTGTACTGAACCTGAGTTATATCCTGTATTATACTCTAGAGCTGCACTGACTATTCTGCTGGTGCAGTCACTGTGTACATACATTACATTACTTATCCTGTACTGATCCTGAGTTACACCCTGTATTATACCCCAGAGCTGCTCTCACTATTCTGCTGGTGCAGTCACTGTGTACATACATACATTACTTAACCTGATCCTGTCTGATCCTGAGTTACATCCTGTATTATACTACAGAGCTGCACTTGCTATTCTGCTGGTGCAGTCACTGTGTACATACATTACATTACTTATCCTGTACTAATGCTGAGTTACATCCTGTATTATACTCCAGGGCTGCACTCACTAGTTTGCTGGTGGTGTCACTGTGTATATACAATACATTACTTATCCTGTACTGAACCTGAGTTATATCCTGTATTATACTCTAGAGCTGCACTGACTATTATGCTGGTGCAGTCACTGTGTACATACATTACATTACTTATCCTGTACTGATCCTGAGTTACACCCTGTATTATACCCCAGAGCTGCTCTCACTATTCTGCTGGTGCAGTCACTGTGTACATACATTACATTACTTATCCTGTACTGATCCTGAGTTACATCCTGTATTATACCCAGAGCTGCACTCACTATTTTGCTGGTGCAGTCACTGTGTACATACATTACATTACTTATCCTGTGCTGATCCTGAGTTACACCCTGTATTATACCCCAGAGCTGCACTCACTATTCTGCTGGTGCAGTCACTATGTACATACATTACATTACTTATCCTGTGCTGATCCTGAGTTACATCCTGTATTATACTCCAGAGCTGCACTCACTAGTTTGCTGGTGGTGTCACTGTGTATATACAATACATTACTTATCCTGTACTGATCCTGAGTTACATCCTGTATTATACTCTAGAGCTGCACTGACTATTCTGCTGGTGCAGTCTCTGTGTACATACATTACACTACTTATCCTGTACTGATCCTGAGTTACACCCTGTATTATACCCCAGAGCTGCACTCACTATTCTGCTGGTGCAGTCACTGTGTACATACATTACATTACTTATCCTGTGCTGATCCTGAGTTACATCCTGTATTAGGCTACTTTCACACATCAGGCTTTTTGAATCAGGCGCGATCCGGCGTGTTTCTAAAAAAACGGATCCGGTACCGGATCCGTGCCTGATGTCATTGCGTTGCATCCGTTTTTGGCCGGATCCGTCGGAATTGTACATTCCGGCGGCCGGACAAGACGGTTTTTGTAAGTTTTTTTTTTTTTCCCGGAGGCGCCTGACAGTGCCTGAATCGGCACTTCAGGCGGCCGGAAACAATGCAAACCTATGGAGCCGGACCAGATTTTTGACAAATCCGTCAGAAAACTGATCCGGAGTTCAAGGCAAAAAACCTGATCAGTTCCATCAGTTTTTTAAAATCAGCGCCGGATCCGTCCTATCAGGCATAGGACGGATCATGCCTGATTCAAAAAGCCTGATGTGTGAAAGTAGCCTTATACTCCAGAGCTGCACTCACTATTCTGCTGGTGCAGTCTCTGTGTACATACATTACATTACTTATCCTGTACTGATCCTGAGTCACTCTGTATTATACCCCAGAGCTGCACTCACTATTCTGCTGGTGCAGTCACTGTGTACATTACCCTTTTTCTTCCCCACAGATAATTGGATGTCGGGTGAGTCGGGAACCATCTGACGCCACAGAACGTTACACCCGGTGGATCAACAGTCTTACGTCCGATCAGCTCCTCTCACAGGTGATGATTTTACACACAATCCAGTTCCTATATTATAGCGGACGGCTGAATATTACGATATGAGACTGGCATATACACGGGGACTAGGAAAAGAGGATATAGTGGCATGTAGAAATTTCAATCATCCAGGATCCAGGAATTCTTAAGTTTTCTATAATACCAAAAGAGCAGATTATTCTCCTGGCCACTGTTCCATGTTTCAGATATGTGGGGATCTTGTGTCGGGTTGAGCGGGGATTTTGTCTCAGGTGTGCGGGGATCTTGTGTTTCTCGGGTTGAGCAGGGATCTTGTGTCTCAGATGTTCAGGGATCTTGTCTCAGGTGTGCGAGGATCTTGTCGGGTTGAGCGGGATCTTGTCGGGTTGAGCGGGGATCTTGTGTTTCTCGGGTTGAGCGGAGATCTTGTGTTTCTCGGGTTGAGCAGGGATCTTGTGTCTCAGATGTTCAGGGATCTTGTCTCAGGTGTGCGAGGATCTTGTCGGGTTGAGCGGGATCTTGTGTTTCTCCTTCGTCTCATTGGGGGACACAGGACTGTGGGTGTATGCTACTGCCGCTAGGAGGCTGACACTAAGTAAACATAAAAAAGGTTAGCTCCTCCTCCGCCGTATACACCTCAGCACTGGCCGCAGGCAAACCCAGTTCATGCTTAGTGTCTGATGGAGGCACACGTCTGGTTCCTTCCAGACCATTTTTTTTTTTTTTTTTCTATTTTCCCACGAAGATTTGACAGGGGCGACGGACCCTATTGAAAGGGTCCGATCTCCCCAAAACATCAACGGGC
>JARQOD010000003.1:78769071-78815253 GCA_033576555.1 Oophaga sylvatica | reverse complement strand
CCTGCTGCAGGACTACAATAACAGCACCTACTGCAGGACTACAATAACAGTGCCTACTGGAGGACTACAATAACAGTGCCTACAGCAAGACTACAATAACTACCTAGTGCAGGAATAAAATAACAGTGGCTTCTGGAGGACTACAATAACAGTGCCTACTGCAGGACTACAATAACAGCGCCTACTGCATGACTACAGTAACAGTGCCTACTGCAGGACTACAATCACAGTGCCTACTGCAGGACTACAGTAACAGTGCCTACTGCAGAACTACAATAACAGTGCCTACTGCAGGACTACAATAACAGCACCTACTGCAGGACTACAATTACAGTGCCTGCTGCAGGACTACAATAACAGCACCTACTGCAGGACTACAATAACAGTGCCTACTGGAGGACTACAATAACAGCACCTAATGCAGGACTACAGTAACAGTACCTACTGCAGGACTACAATAACAGCACCTAATGCAGGACTACAGTAACAGTACCTACTGCAGGACTACAGTAACAGTGCCTACTAGAGGACTACAATAACAGTGCCTACTGTAGGACTACAATAACAGTGGCTACTGCAGGACTACAATAACAGCACCTAATGCAGGACTCAGTAGCATAGCTACCAGGGGGGCAGAGGGGACGGTGGCCCCGGGCCCCGCGCTCTGAGGGGGCCCACCCGGAGCTAGGCTACTGCAACTGTATCGGCGTGCACAGCACGCCGATACAGTTACATTCTGCGGCAGAGCAGGGAGAATCGCTCTCCCTGCTCTGCCGCCCGGCCGCTATGGGGCCTGAACAGGAAGTGGGGGCAGTGGGCCCCCCACCTGTCATCGGAGGGTCAGTTGTATCGGCATCTAGCCAATACAGCAGACCGCATTGTGAGAGAAGGAGCGAGTGCTCCTTCTCTCCCATAATCCCCCTCTCAGCGTCTGACAGCGGGCGCGATGACGTCACTGCCCGGTGGCCGCTGTCAGGAGATGAGCGGGAGCAGTGAGCAGCGCAGGAGTCGGGAGCAAGTACTCCAGAGGTGAGTACTGGATTTATTATTTTTGTAATGGGGGTGCATTATAATACAGAGGCTGTCTATGGGGGGCTGCATTACAATACAGAGGCTGTCTATGGGAGGCTGCATCATAATACAAAGGCTACCTATGGGGGGGCTGCATTATAATATAGAGGCTGCCTATGGGGGGCTGCATTATAATACAGAGGCTGTCTATGGGAGGCTGCATTATAATACAGTGGCTGCCTATGGGGGCTGCATCATAATACAAAGGGTGCCTATGGGGGGCTGCATTATAATACAGAGGCTGCCTATGGGGGGGCTGCATTATAATACAAAGGCTGCCTATGGGGGGCTGCATTATAATACAGTGGCTCCCTATGGGGGGCTGCATTATAATACGGAGGCTGCCTATGGGGGGCTGCATTATAATACAAAGGCTGCCTATGGGGGGCTGCATTATAATACAGTGGCTCCCTATGGGGGGCTGCATTATAATACAGAGGCTGCCTATAGGGGGCTGCATTATAATACAGCGGCTGTCTGTGGGGGTCCATTATAATACAAAGGCTGCCTATGCGGGGCTGCATTATAATACAGAGGCTGTCTATGGGGTCCATTATAATACAAAGGCTGCCTATGGGGGGTCTGCATTATAATACAGAGGCTGCCTATGGGGGCTGCATTATACAGAGGCTGTCTATGGGGGCTGCATTATAATATTGAGGCTGTCTATGGGGGGCTGCATCATAATACAATGGCTGCCTATGGGGGGCTGCATTATAATACAGAGGCTATCTATGGGGGGCTGCATCATAATACAAAGGCTGCCTATGGGGGGCTGCATTATAATACAAAGGCTGCCTATGGGGGTTCATTATAATACAAAGGCTGCCTATGGGGGTTCATTATAATACAAAGGCTGCATTATAATACAAAGGCTGCATATGGGGGGCTACATTATAATACAAAGGCTGCTTATGGGGGGCTGCATTATAATATAGAGGCTACCTATGGGGGTGCATTATAATATAGAGGCTGCCTATGGGGGGCTGCATTATAATATAGAGGGTGCCTATGGGGGTGCATTATAATACATAGGCTATCTATGGGGGTGCATTATAATATAGAGGCTGCCTATGGGGGTGCATTATAATATAGAGGCTGCCTATGGGGGTGCATTATAATATAGAGGCTGCCTATGGAGGTGCATTATAATGAAGAGGCTGCCTATGGGGGTGCATTATAATATAGAGGCTGCCTATGGGGGTGCATTATAATATAGAGGCTGCCTATGGGGATGCATTATAATGTAGAGGCTGCCTATGGGGGTGCATTATAATATAGAGGCTGCCTATGGGGTGCATTATAATATAGAGGCTGCCTATGGGGGTGCATTATAATGTAGAGGCTGCCTATGGGGGTGCATTATAATATAGAGGCTTGTCTATGGGGGGCGCATTATACTATATTGAGGACTATCTGGTGTATTATGCTATATGGATGCTATCTAGGGGCCATCATACAGTGTTGGGATTATAGTGGCGGGCCATCATACAATGTTGGAGCCATTAAATAATTTGCGGATATTAAGGGGTCAGTATATATCCAGTCAGGGGGCATTTTATGGTGTATAGGGGAGCTGCACAGGGGGGAGACTTGGGACATTATTAAATGTAAAGTGGGCACTTATTGTTATAGGGGAACTCGGGTTACTGTGACTGTCAAAGGGGCACACACAGGGCATTATTACTTTCTAGGGGACAAAATCTGGGCTCTGTTTTTTAGGGCACTTTCCCCCGGCATTACTTTATTCTAGAGGGCTGCTTTAGAATTTAGAGGGCTCAGAGAACCACACAATAGGTGCAGTAATAGGGACACATACGGCAGCAGCGGCTCAGTATTGGGGTATCAGGTGCAGTAATAGGGGCACATGGCAGCAGCGGTTCAGTATTAGGGTATCAGGTGCAGTAATAGGGACATATGGCAGCAGCTGCTCAGTATTGGGGTATCAGGTGCAGTAATAGGGACACATGGCAGCAGCGGCACAGTATTGGGGTATCAGGTGCAGTAATAGGGACACATACGGCAGCAGCTGCTCAGTATTGGGGTATCAGGTGCAGTAATAGGGACACATGGCAGCATGTAAGGTTCTTTGTCTCTGTTGACATGTTCCTTGAAACTCAGTTTTCCGTCGGCCATTTTGCTTTCTGTCTTTCTGCAGCTCTTGCCTTCAGTTAATATGGAGTTTCCAGTTTTCATGTTCCCGCCCTGATTCTTCCCTCTTGCTTCTTAAGCAGCCTCAGCTGAACAATCAGTGCTCCTGAATCAAGCCTCAGTCAGTCTGTGACCTGACTCCTGGAAGCCTTGGACTTGTACTCCAGCTATTCCCTACTGAGGAACCTTGGAACACTTTTGGACTCTGGTAACCTGCTGTTTGGTGAATCCATGTTTGCAGAGGAATTACGGTACAGAGAAGAGATCCTGAACCTGCTTTGGAGATTTACTAAACACAAAACACAGGTAGTGGAAACAAATAACCAATGTATGCCACTAAATGGTACAAATGAACAACATTTTATTGGTACAAAAATATACAATACTAAATCAGCAAAAGGTTTGCTGAAGGCACCTGATACACATGAATTAAAATTTGCAACAAGCAAATGAATTAAAAAGAGAGGGACTAACTACCATAGGAGTATCTCTCAATCAGCAGTGATGTCCGATAACATATCTGAATGCAAGACATGTAGATATGCCAGCCATATAGTGATGTGACGCATAGACCGCCACTCTTAACAATGCTGGCAACCCTGTCAGGCTTAATCAGTGTAGGGATATAACAGGTTGAAAAAACACATACCTAGAAGACTGCTGATGTGAACTCCACGGACGTCCCTCTGCCCCGACGCGCGTTTCGCACTGCTTCTTCGGGAGGCGTGTCAGGGCAGAGGGCTATCCGGTATATATATGGTGTCCTAATCAGACAATTGCCAAAACACCTGTTACAAGAAATCGCCAGACTGACACTGATGTTTGCTGCGTCATAATGCAGGTCCTTGTCCTTGAGAATTAATGGCGCATGCGCGGTCACATGGTATCCATCAACCAATGGAGGGAGCAGATAGCGGTCATGTGATCCGAATCTGCCAGGTCCTTTGACAGGAGCAACAACAGACTCGATCACACCGGAGACCGCAATATGAACCCCAGTGGTCCATGTAACCCGCATGCGCACCTTCATCAAGACCAGGGGGGGGAAAAAATCCATATAGCTGATCACTAGGGGGACTCTATTGAGTGATTAGTGTATAGGCATCGCACGGTGAAGCCCTCCAGAACAATACAAGGGGACAATTAGATCATTAATAATATCAATAATAAAAGAATAATGAAATGAATATTAAATAAAAATAAAATAAAAATAAACACGATAATCATAATAAATAATAAAAAAACAATAATCACAAGTGTAAATATATACCTAAATATGCATGTGACGTAATTAAATGATGAATTATATTTTATATAAACATTCAATGAATGGCTACATTTCAACACCTATTAAATATTAATGACAATCAAAAATAAGTGATAATAAAATACAATAATATACAAGCGCCCCAATGAGCAGTGAAATGGGGATGAAAGGAAAATATTATATAGTGAACATTAGAATTAATAATTGATCTCTTAAATCGTCCTCAGGAGGAAATTCTTCACAATGCGATGACGTCTCCTTCAAAAGTCTCCATCAATCAAGCTACTTCACCACCATCAATTGAAAACAAGGAACTCCGGACCAAGTACAGGTAAGTAATGGCATAACCATATAGAAAAATCTAAGGTAAAAATTAATATAATTATAATCAATTCAGACACAATGAAATACGGAAAAAAACCCACCCTAAAAAGACTCTAAAAGCTATCAAAGAAAGGCGCTAAACCCAAAGCTCTCATTAAGGCCTTGTGGAGTGTGGTGCCAAGGCGAAAAATCCATTGGCATTCTTTTTTGGCAACCCTCTTTATGAGGTCGCCACCCCTGGGCCCCAAATCCACTTTATCAATGCCTCTAAAAATCAAACTTCTAGAATTGGATTGATGATACTTCCTAAAATGTTTAGGAAGTGTCTTTAGAGACATGATATCAGTGGTGGTCTTGGCCTTTTCGATGTCAATGCAGTGTTCGCGCACCCGAACCCTAAGCTCTCTACTGGTCATCCCCACGTATAATTTGCCACAGGGACACTCCGCACAATAAACCACCCCTTTGGATGAACATGTGACATGGGTCCTGATATCAAATTTCCTGGACTTATCGTGATTATAAAATGTGGAAGTTTTCTTCATATTAGCACACCCCTTGCACATTCCACAAGGAAAGAACCCATGTCTTTCAGGGTATTTATTTTGGGTATTTTTCTCCCTCCTTTTAGGATCATAATAACTATGAACCAATTGGTCCTTCAAATTCGGGGCTCTTCTAGCTACAATCAAGGGAGCACTAGGAAGACATTTTTTCAGAATAGGATCAGTAAACAGAATATTCCAATGTTTGACAAAGATTTTCCTCAAATCTTGCCACCTGCTATTATAATTAGTAATAAATCTTACCTGATATTCATCCTCACTGGATTTCATGAGGGGTTGATTTTTATGCAGTAACTGATCCCTAGATGTATGTTTAGCCCTGATGTATCCTTTTGAATTGACCTACGGCCATACCCTCTATCTTGAAAACGCTTTTTCAAAATTTCGGATTGTGTCTCAAAAAGAGAATCTTCCGAGCAGATTCTTTTTGCTCTCAAGAATTGACCAATCGGAATTAACTGTATTGTAGATTTGGGATGTGACGATGTAGCATGCAAGAAAGCGTTGGTGGAAGTGGGTTTACGGAAAATAGTGGTGGACAAACGGCCACTAGGAAGAACAGAAATAGCCAAATCCAAAAAATCTATCTGACGCCCATGTTTGAAAGTCAGTTTAATATTCTGATCATTGAGATTTAGTCGAGCCATAAAATTCTCAAGGTCCACAATTGGACCCTCCCAGATAAACAATATGTCATCTATATATCGGATCCAATTGTGGACCCGATTAATGCCTTCAATCTCCTCCTCCTGAAAAATGGACCACTCCCATGCCCCCATAAACAGGTTGGCATAGGAGGGGGCACATGATGCCCCCATTGCTGTACCCCTCTGTTGAACAAAAATTTTTCCATTAAAAATGAAGGCATTATGAGTCAAAATTAATCTCAATATAGTCAAAATAAACCCTGCCATCTCCTTACTCAAATTGCTGTGACTTAGATATCTCTCAACAGCCTTGAGCCCATTTTGATGTTCTATAGAGGAATATAAGGCCTCGACATCGGCCGTAACTAATACCATATCCTCTGTCAATTGTATATTTTCTAAATGGCCCAAAGCTGCTGTAGTATCCTTGATGAAAGATGGTAATTGTACCACCAAAGGTTTGAGAAAGTATTCAACAATGTCACATATAATTTCGCAAAGTCCCTCATTGGCTGAAATGATAGGTCTCCCTGGAGGGTTAAGGGGGTCCTTATGCACCTTAGGAATTAAATAGAAGGTGGCTAGTCTGGGGCTTAATTTTTCATAAATCTCGACCAATTTTTTAGGGATGATGTTGTCTTCAGAGGCTTTTAACAAAATATCAATCAATTCGGCCTTAAATTTTCCCAAAGGGTTAAATGTTAAGGCTTTATATTCTGCCGAATTATTTAAGATTTTGGAGGCTTGTGTCTCGTACATACTGTTCGGCCACACCACTACATTGCCTCCTTTATCAGCCATTTTGAAGACAACATCATCCCACTCTTTAAGTTGTTGTAGGGCCATCCTTTCATCCCTAGTAAGATTGTTGTACATTTTATTTTTAGTTTTCCTAAGTGATTCAATGTCAGTGGATACTATTTTTGTAAAGGTATCCACAGCCGGTACCAAGGATAATGGGGGGAACTTTTTAGATTTATTAATGATCCCCATAGGAAAATCCCTACTTACTGGAGTTTCATTTTCATCCAGCAGTGATTCAAGGGCCTCAAGAGCCCGATGTTCCTCCACCGTAGATATACCGTCATCATATTCCCCTCTATGATGAAGTCTCTTTAAAATCAATTTTCTCGAGAAGAGATGAAGGTCCTTGATTGTTACAAACGAATCTAATTCGGATGAAGGGGAAAATGTTAAACCTTTTTGCAACACACTCAATTGTGCCATAGTCAGAATGTGTGAAGATAAATTAATTACCTTCACATCATCCTTTTCCAGTTTTTTAAAAGATGAATTCTTTTTATGAAATTGCCTAGTTCTAAGGCCATACCTCCCTTCATGAGTCGAACCACCACTTTCACTTAATGATGAATTTGATATAAGCGAAAAACTGCGGGAAGATTTTCTCTTTGCTGTCTCAGTTTTTAATTGCCATCTAAAAATTTTGTTTGATTCAAAATCGGCAATATCCCTTTCGTATTTTTTCTTTTTATTGGTACAGATGGTATTCTCCCATTTCTCAATGTCCTTTTCCAAACTCCCAATCATATCATCAAATTTTTCGCCACTTAGTTCCTGTTTAAGGGTTCTTTGTAGAGTATCAATTTCGATTTCAATCTCCTTAATTGATAGGCCATTCTTTTCAATAATAATGGCAATAAACTCCATGGAACAAGTGTTTGCCGCTTTTATCCACCAACTTATCCGCCATTAATTCTCAAGGACAAGGACCTGCATTATGACGCAGCAAACATCAGTGTCAGTCTGGCGATTTCTTGTAACAGGTGTTTTGGCAATTGTCTGATTAGGACACCATATATATACCGGATAGCCCTCTGCCCTGACACGCCTCCCGAAGAAGCAGTGCGAAACGCGCGTCGGGGCAGAGGGACGTCCGTGGAGTTCACATCAGCAGTCTTCTAAGTATGTGTTTTTTCAACCTGTTATATCCCTACACTGATTAAGCCTGACAGGGTTGCCAGCATTGTTAAGAGTGGCGGTCTATGCGTCACATCACTATATGGCTGGCATACCTACATGTCTTGCATTCACATATGTTATCGGACATCACTGCTGATTGAGAGATACTCCTATGGTAGTTAGTCCCTCTCTTTTTAATTCATTTGCTTGTTGCAAATTTTAATTCATGTGTATCAGGTGCCTTCAGCAAACCTTTTGCTGATTTAGTATTGTATATTTTTGTACCAATAAAATGTTGTTCATTTGTACCATTTAGTGGCATACATTGGTTATTTGTTTCCACTACCTGTGTTTTGCATTTTGACTGTGGTATATGGCCCTTTATGGGCTCTAATTTTTAGTGGGTATTTCATGTGATTTATTACCGATTTTTTGCTGTTGTTACAACAGAAACCCACATCATGGATTTTAAGGCTAAAGAAAGCTCATGGCAGGCGAAGGCTTCCAACATATTCCAGAAGGGTACTGGTACACATCCGATTGCAGCCTCTAATAGCTATCATGAGAATTTTAAAAAATACAAGAATGCGCTACACAAAAAAAACGAAGATATGGTGGACAAAGGTCACTTTGGAAAATTATTTGTCTCAAAAAATAGTACCAAGAGGATTAAGGGTCAACATTTTCCCTACTTTTGATTTAGGAGAGGAAGGTCTTATAAACAGGTGGATAAAAGCGGCAAACACTTGTTCCATGGAGTTTATTGCCATTATTATTGAAAAGAATGGCCTATCACTTAAGGAGATTGAAATCGAAATTGATACTCTACAAAGAACCCTTAAACAGGAACTAAGTGGCGAAAAATTTGATGATATGATTGGGAGTTTGGAAAAGGACATTGAGAAATGGGAGAATACCATCTGTACCAATAAAAAGAAAAAATACGAAAGGGATATTGCCGATTTTGAATCAAACAAAATTTTTAGATGGCAATTAAAAACTGAGACAGCAAAGAGAAAATCTTCCCGCAGTTTTTCGCTTATATCAAATTCATCATTAAGTGAAAGTGGTGGTTCGACTCATGAAGGGAGGTATGGCCTTAGAACTAGGCAATTTCATAAAAAGAATTCATCTTTTAAAAAACTGGAAAAGGATGATGTGAAGGTAATTAATTTATCTTCACACATTCTGACTATGGCACAATTGAGTGTGTTGCAAAAAGGTTTAACATTTTCCCCTTCATCCGAATTAGATTCGTTTGTAACAATCAAGGACCTTCATCTCTTCTCGAGAAAATTGATTTTAAAGAGACTTCATCATAGAGGGGAATATGATGACGGTATATCTATGGTGGAGGAACATCGGGCTCTTGAGGCCCTTGAATCACTGCTGGATGAAAATGAAACTCCAGTAAGTAGGGATTTTCCTATGGGGATCATTAATAAATCTAAAAAGTTCCCCCATTATCCTTGGTACCGGCTGTGGATACCTTTACAAAAATAGTATCCACTGACATTGAATCACTTAGGAAAACTAAAAATAAAATGTACAACAATCTTACTAGGGATGAAAGGATGGCCCTACAACAACTTAAAGAGTGGGATGATGTTGTCTTCAAAATGGCTGATAAAGGAGGCAATGTAGTGGTGTGGCCGAACAGTATGTACGAGACACAAGCCTCCAAAATCTTAAATAATTCGGCAGAATATAAAGCCTTAACATTTAACCCTTTGGGAAAATTTAAGGCCGAATTGATTGATATTTTGTTAAAAGCCTCTGAAGACAACATCATCCCTAAAAAATTGGTCGAGATTTATGAAAAATTAAGCCCCAGACTAGCCACCTTCTATTTAATTCCTAAGGTGCATAAGGACCCCCTTAACCCTCCAGGGAGACCTATCATTTCAGCCAATGAGGGACTTTGCGAAATTATATGTGACATTGTTGAATACTTTCTCAAACCTTTGGTGGTACAATTACCATCTTTCATCAAGGATACTACAGCAGCTTTGGGCCATTTAGAAAATATACAATTGACAGAGGATATGGTATTAGTTACGGCCGATGTCGAGGCCTTATATTCCTCTATAGAACATCAAAATGGGCTCAAGGCTGTTGAGAGATATCTAAGTCACAGCAATTTGAGTAAGGAGATGGCAGGGTTTATTTTGACTATATTGAGATTCATTTTGACTCATAATGCCTTCATTTTTAATGGAAAAATTTTTGTTCAACAGAGGGGTACATCAATGGGGGCATCATGTGCCCCCTCCTATGCCAACCTGTTTATGGGGGCATGGGAGTGGTCCATTTTTCAGGAGGAGGAGATTGAAGGCATTAATCGGGTCCACAATTGGATCCGATATATAGATGACATATTGTTTATCTGGGAGGGTCCAATTGTGGACCTTGAGAATTTTATGGCTCGACTAAATCTCAATGATCAGAATATTAAACTGACTTTCAAACATGGGCGTCAGATAGATTTTTGGATTTGGCTATTTCTGTTCTTCCTAGTGGCCGTTTGTCCACCACTATTTTCCGTAAACCCACTTCCACCAACGCTTTCTTGCATGCTACATCGTCACATCCCAAATCTACAATACAGGGAATTCCGATTGGTCAATTCTTGAGAGCAAAAAGAATCTGCTCGGAAGATTCTCTTTTTGAGACACAATCCGAAATTTTGAAAAAGCGTTTTCAAGATAGAGGGTATGGCCGTAGGTCAATTCAAAAAGGATACATCAGGGCTAAACATACATCTAGGGATCAGTTACTGCATAAAAATCAACCCCTCATGAAATCCAGTGAGGATGAATATCAGGTAAGATTTATTACTAATTATAATAGCAGGTGGCAAGATTTGAGGAAAATCTTTGTCAAACATTGGAATATTCTGTTTACTGATCCTATTCTGAAAAAATGTCTTCCTAGTGCTCCCTTGATTGTAGCTAGAAGAGCCCCGAATTTGAAGGACCAATTGGTTCATAGTTATTATGATCCTAAAAGGAGGGAGAAAAATACCCAAAATAAATACCCTGAAAGACATGGGTTCTTTCCTTGTGGAATGTGCAAGGGGTGTGCTAATATGAAGAAAACTTCCACATTTTATAATCACGATAAGTCCAGGAAATTTGATATCAGGACCCATGTCACATGTTCATCCAAAGGGGTGGTTTATTGTGCGGAGTGTCCCTGTGGCAAATTATACGTGGGGATGACCAGTAGAGAGCTTAGGGTTCGGGTGCGCGAACACTGCATTGACATCGAAAAGGCCAAGACCACCACTGATATCATGTCTCTAAAGAACACTTCCTAAACATTTTAGGAAGTATCATCAATCCAATTCTAGAAGTTTGATTTTTAGAGGCATTGATAAAGTGGATTTGGGGCCCAGGGGTGGCGACCTCATAAAGAGGGTTGCCAAAAAAGAATGCCAATGGATTTTTCGCCTTGGCACCCACACTCCACAAGGCCTTAATGAGAGCTTTGGGTTTAGCGCCTTTCTTTGATAGCTTTTAGAGTCTTTTTAGGGTGGGGGGTTTTTCCGTATTTCATTGTGTCTGAATTGATTATAATTATATTAATTTTTACCTTAGATTTTTCTATATGGTTATGCCATTACTTACCTGTACTTGGTCGGAGTTCCTTGTTTTCAATTGATGGTGGTGAAGTAGCTTGATTGATGGAGACTTTTGAAGGAGACGTCATCGCATTGTGAAGAATTTCCTCCTGAGGACGATTTAAGAGATCAATTATTAATTCTAATGTTCACTATATAATATTTTCCTTTCATCCCCATTTCACTGCTCATTGGGGCGCTTGTATATTATTGTATTTTATTATCACTTATTTTTGATTGTCATTAATATTTAATAGGTGTTGAAATGTAGCCATTCATTGAATGTTTATATAAAATATAATTCATCATTTAATTACGTCACATGCATATTTAGGTATATATTTACACTTGTGATTATTGTTTTTTTATTATTTATTATGATTATCGTGTTTATTTTTATTTTATTTTTATTTAATATTCATTTCATTATTCTTTTATTATTGATATTATTAATGATCTAATTGTCCCCTTGTATTGTTCTGGAGGGCTTCACCGTGCGATGCCTATACACTAATCACTCAATAGAGTCCCCCTAGTGATCAGCTATATGGATTTTTTCCCCCCCCTGGTCTTGATGAAGGTGCGCATGCGGGTTACATGGACCACTGGGGTTCATATTGCGGTCTCCGGTGTGATCGAGTCTGTTGTTGCTCCTGTCAAAGGACCTGGCAGATTCGGATCACATGACGCTATCTGCTCCCTCCATTGGTTGATGGATACCATGTGACCGCGCATGCGCCATTAATTCTCAAGGACAAGGACCTGCATTATGACGCAGCAAACATCAGTGTCAGTCTGGCGATTTCTTGTAACAGGTGTTTTGGCAATTGTCTGATTAGGACACCATATATATACCGGATAGCCCTCTGCCCTGACACGCCTCCCGAAGAAGCAGTGCGAAACGCGCGTCGGGGCAGAGGGACGTCCGTGGAGTTCACATCAGCAGTCTTCTAGGTATGTGTTTTTTCAACCTGTTATATCCCTACACTGATTAAGCCTGACAGGGTTGCCAGCATTGTTAAGAGTGGCGGTCTATGCGTCACATCACTATATGGCTGGCATATCTACATGTCTTGCATTCAGATATGTTATCGGACATCACTGCTGATTGAGAGATACTCCTATGGTAGTTAGTCCCTCTCTTTTTAATTCATTTGCTTGTTGCAAATTTTAATTCATGTGTATCAGGTGCCTTCAGCAAACCTTTTGCTGATTTAGTATTGTATATTTTTGTACCAATAAAATGTTGTTCATTTGTACCATTTAGTGGCATACATTGGTTATTTGTTTCCACTACCTGTGTTTTGCATTTTGACTGTGGTATATGGCCCTTTATGGGCTCTAATTTTTAGTGGGTATTTCATGTGATTTATTTTGGAGATTTACTGTAGTGCTTGAAGTTACTCTGGCCTGCTGTGTCTCCTGTCGCTGTTCCTGCAAACTGTGTGAACTTTTCAGCATGCTTGTATGAAGTAATACAAGTCATTTCATTTCAACCTATGTCTCCTGTGTTTTCCTCGCACCCAAGCACAAGACGCTATAGGAACTGTACACTATACATGACAAGATTCAGGAGCCAATGTTTAGTGTCTGCTGGGTCTGGGAAAGCCGTGTATGCTGTGACTGTGGATATCAGATGTCCGTTTAATACCTTATGTGATGACAGTGGTTGTGACTTCTCACAACCATTCCAGGTGAGCGCATTCCCTTAAAATTTTACTCTGGAGTGTTTACCACAGGTAAACACTATTGTTTTTTTTTGTTTTTTTTTCCTCTTCTCCTTCCAGCACCTCTGCCTTAAAAGATCTGGAAGATGGAGGCCCGCATAAAGGAACTTTGCGGAGTGACTGATACAATCCTTTCAGATGTACAGACTTTAAAAACCCGTTTTGCAGCCTACAAGCCTACAGGACCTCACTAATCATAATTTGCAAGTGTTTGGACAGACTACCCAGGAATTGCGAGCCAGGATTGAGGCTCTAGAGGAACGAGCCCAGGCTCCTGCCATAACCCCAAGTTCTGGGATCCCCAAATTACCTCCTTTTCGTTTTGGCGGTGAACGTGAGAAATTCAGGGGATTTATTAATCAATGCAATTTATTTTTCTCTGCACATGCTTCACAATTTCCCACTGAACGATCCAAAGTGCTTACTATAATCATGTTGCTTACCAATAAGGCTTTGATGTGGGCAAACCCTCTGATTGAGACTGAGGATGATTGTTTGAATCACCTTGATGCTTTTATTTCAGCCATGGGGCAGGTGTTTGATGACCCCAATCGAGGTGCAACAGCTGAAGCAGCCATGTTAACTTTGCGCCAAGGTAAGCGTTCAGTAGCCGAATATGCCCTGGATTTCAGGAGATGGGCTCTTGATACCACTTGGGACACTTCCGCTAAAAAATCTATTTTTCGGAAAGGGTTGTCTCCACTGATTAAGGATGAACTTGCTCGTGCCGACCCTCCCACTGCGTTAGGTGACTTTATCAACTATTGTATCCGTATTGATGCTCGTCTGACTGAACGCAGACAAGAGAGATAGTTCGAAAATAATCGCACTAACCTTTTACTACCTCCCTCCTCAGCTAAGGAACCTTTGAGTAGGATCACAAGGGAACCAGAACCTGAACCCATGCAGGTGGACTCTTTGCAAAGACGGGTTAGTGATGCACGCAAAGAACATCGTATAAAGGAAAATCTATGTTTCTACTGTGGTAAGTCAGGGCACTTCATTATAAACTGCCCCAGCCGTTCTCGTAAGACTACTGCAGCAGTCATTCACTGTGAGTGTTGCGAGAGGAGCTCTGTCATGTCCGAGCCTCAGGCTCCAGAGAGATCTGCTGCAAGAGATCTTGATTTCTCGGACTTAAACTCTGTTAGTTCTGGGGACGATGACGGTATAAACGCTGCAATTTTTCAAGTTTCCTCAGCGGTGTCCCAGCTGAGTTGTAAAAGAAACAATTCTCATTGCTTCCTTTCCATCAAACTCTGGGTTGACTCAGTCTGGGTGTCTAGCTCTGCTATGATCGACTCAGGAGCAAGTGGAAATTTTATGGATATCTCCTTTGCTCTGAAACAGGGGATACGTTGAGTGAAGAAGGCTACTCCAGTACAGATGGAGACTGTGGATGGCTCTCTACTGACTTCTGGACCAGTGGATCAAGAAACAGAGCCTTTGAGGGTCCTTATGGGTAAAGATCATCAGGAGAAAATGTCTTTTTTGCTTATCTCTTCTCCCCACTTTCTCATCATTCTAGGGCTACCATGGCTGCAGGCGCAAAATCCTACGATTAACTGGGAGACCAAGGAATTACACTTTCCGGAGAAACAGATGAGTCAAGGAGTTTCAGCTTGCTCTGTTCCTAAAGGAACCATGTCAGTCCCTGAACTACCAGCTGTATACCAGGACTATGTGGATTTATGTGACAAGAAGAACGCTGATCAGCTTCCTCCTCACCGTCCATATGATTGTCCAATTGAATTATTGCCTGGAGCCGAGATACCTTTTGGTAAGATCTACCCCCTAGCGGGGCCCGAGCTAAAAGCTTTGAAGGATTATGTAGACGAAAATTTAGCCAAGGGCTTCATACGCCCCTCTTCATCTCCCGCAGGTGCACCCATCTTCTTTGTGAAGAAGAAAGATGGATCTCTGAGACCCTGCATAGACTATAGGGAACTCAATAAGGTTACTATTAGAAACCGTTATCCATTGCCTTTAATCCCTGAGTTGTTGGAGAGAGTGCGGCATGCCAAAATTTTCTCTAAACTGGATCTCCGTGGGGCCTATAACTTGGTCCGTATTAGACCTGGGATGAATGGAAGACTGCTTTCAGGTCACGCTATGGACACTTTGAATATCTAGTTATGCCTTTTGGTCTGAGTACCGCCCCAGCCACTTTCCAACACTTCGTGAATGATATCTTTAGGGATCTCCTAGATACATTTGTGGTGATTTATCTGGATGATATTCTAATTTTTTCTAACTCCACAGAGGAACATCATGGACATGTGAGAATGGTCTTAGAACGCCTAAGACAAAACCATCTCTACATCAAACTTGAAAAATGTGAATTCCATAGGACCGAAATTCAATTTCTGGGGTATGTACTATCTACGCAAGGGATTAGTATGGATGGAAGCAAGACCCAAGCCATCAAGGATTGGCCAATTCCTAGAAATGTGAAGGAGGTGCAGCGTTTCATCGGGTTTGCCAACTTCTATAGACGTTTCATTAAGAATTTTTCTGAGGTAGTGTCACCTATCACCCAACTTACCCGGAAACAGTCTAGGTTCTCCTGGACCCCGCAAGCTCAGGAAGCATTTTCCTGTTTAAAGGATAAATTTACCACCGCACCTATCTTAGTACATCCCAACCCCGAGCTTGCCTTCATAATAGAGGTGGATGCTTCAGACTGTGCCGATGGAGCTATACTCTCTCAGAGAACAGGTGAGAAGAATGTCTTGCATCCCTGTGCCTTCTTTTCCCAGCAGTTGTCTTCGGCTGAGAGGAACTACGATGTGGGCAATAGAGAATTGTTGGCCATTATTGCCGCCTTCAAGGAATGGAGACACCTTCTTCAGGGAGCTGCACAGCAAATAGTCGTCCTGACAGACCATCGTAACCTTGAATTTATCAGGTCGGCTAAGTGCCTGACTCCTCGCCAGGCTCGCTGGAATCTTTTCCTAAACCAATTTAATTTTGTCATTTCTTATAGACCAGGATCGCGCAATGGAAAGGCTGATGCACTCTCTAGGATTCATTCAGCAGAGACACGTCCACTTACTCCTCCTAAGACTATTCTTCCTGACTCTAGATTCCTGGGAGTGATTCATAATCAGGACCTACTTAAGGACATCAAGGAAGCATACCATGCGGATTCTTTGTTGGCTCAACCCCCAAGGGACGTAAGTCTTGTCTTTAAGAATGGTGTGTGGATTCAGGGACAACGTCTGTATATACCTGAAACAGTCAGATTGAGAGTATTGCAACTCATCCACGATTCCAAGATAGCCGGGCATAGGGGAATTCTAAAGACACAAGAATTTCTTTCTCGTTTCTTTTGGTGGCCCACTTACAGGAAAGATGTCTTAAACTATGTCACTTCATGTGAAGTCTGTGCAAGATGCAAAACACCTCGCTCCTCACTAACTGGTCTGTTGCAACCTTTCCCACCCGTCCCGCCCGTGGGGATCCATTTCTGTGGACTTCATTGTGGAGTTACCAACCTCTCAAGGGAAGAACACCATTCTAGTGGTGGTTGACCGTCTAACAAAGGCAGCTCATTTTATCCCTTGTGTCGGCTTACCCACTGCAAAACAGACATCAGACTTGATGATTAAGAATGTGTTTCGCTTACATGGAGTACCGGATGAGGTCATTTCGGATCGAGGGGTGCAATTCACTTCAAGGTTTTGGCAAAATTTCTGTGCAGCATTGGACATTAAAGTAAACCTTTCTTCTGCTTTTCATCCCCAGACTAATGGACAGACAGAACGAACCAATCAGACCCTGGAGCAGTATCTCCGCTGTTTTATCTGCCACCTACAGGATGATTGGGTGGATCTACTTCCACTGGCTGAGTTCTCTTATAACAACTCTCAGAGCGCCTCCACTAAGCAGTCTCCTTTTTACTCCAATCTAGGTTATCATCCTAACATTCTTCCTCGATTTCCCATAGATACGCCCTTGCCGGCAGTGGCTGAAAGAATCACTTCTTTACAAAAGAATATGGATCTTCTAAAGGAAAATCTAGAATTGGCTCAGGAAAGGTACAAGAAAGCAGCAGATAAATTTCGTAAACCTGCACCAGCTTTCAAGGTAGGAGATTTGGTCTGGCTGTCAACCAGAAATCTTAAATTAAAGATTCCATCGTCTAAATTGGGACATAAGTACATTGGACCTTATAAGATCAATAAGATTATAAGTGCTGTTGCTTGTCGTCTTCAACTGCCCAGAACTATGAGAATCCACCCTGTCTTTCATGTATCCCTACTAAAGGCTGCAACACCCAATACGTTTCCTGGACGTTCTTCTCCTTGCCCTGACCCAGTGCTGGTCGATGGTCAGGAAGAATTTATGGTGGAAAGGATTCTAGATTCCAGGTTGTACAGAAATCAGTTGCAATATTTGATTAAATGGCAGGGCTACCCAGTGGAGGACAACTCTTGGGAACCAGTCAATAATGTAAATGCTCCTCGCCTGCTCCGCCAGTTTCATCAGAGGTACCCTGACAAGCCTGGTCTGAGGTCATCCGGAGGTTGTCCCTAAAGGGGGAGTAATGTAAGGTTCTTTGTCTCTGTTGACATGTTCCTTGAAACTCAGTTTTCCGTCGGCCATTTTGCTTTCTGTCTTTCTGCAGCTCTTGCCCTCAGTTAATATGGAGTTTCCAGTTTTCATGTTCCCGCCTGATTCTTCCCTCTTGCTTCTTAAGCAGCCTCAGCTGAACAATCAGTGCTCCTGAATCAAGCCTCAGTCAGTCTGTGACCTGACTCCTGGAAGCCTTGGACTTGTACTCCAGCTATTCCCTACTAAGGAACCTTGGAACACTTTTGGACTCTGGTAACCTGCTGTTTGGTGAATCCATGTTTGCAGAGGAATTACGGTACAGAGAAGAGATCCTGAACCTGCTTTGGAGATTTACTGTAGTGCTTGAAGTTACTCTGGCCTGCTGTGTCTCCTGTCGCTGTTCCTGCAAACTGTGTGAACTTTTCAGCATGCTTGTATGAAGTAATACAAGTCATTTCATTTCAACCTATGTCTCCTGTGTTTTCCTCGCACCCAAGCACAAGACGCTATAGGAACTGTACACTATACATGACACAGCAGCGGCTCAGTATTGGGGTATCAGGTGCAGTAATAGGGACACATACGGCAGCAGAGGCTCAGTATTGGGGTATCAGGTGCAGTAATAGGGACACATGGCAGCAGCGGCTCAGTATTGGGGTATCAGGTGCAGTAATAGGGACACATATGGCAGCAGCTTCTCAGTATTGTGGTATCAGGTGCAGTAATAGGGACACATGGTAGCAGCGGTTCAGTATTAGGGTATCAGGTGCAGTAATAGGGACACATGGCAGCAGCGGCTCAGTATTGGGGTATCAGGTGCAGTAATAGGGGCACATACGGCAGCAGCGGCTCAGTATTGGGGTATCAGGTGCAGTAATAGGGACACATACGGCAGCAGCGGCTCAGTATTGGGGTATCAGGTGCAGTAATAGGGACACATACGGCAGCAGCGGCTCAGTATTGGGGTATCAGGTGCAGTAATAGGGGCACATACGGCAGCAGCGGCTCAGTATTTGTATCAGGTGCAGTAATAGGGACACATGGCAGCAGCGGCTCAGCATTGGGGTATCAGGTGCAGTAATAGGGGCACATACGGCAGCAGCGGCTCAGTATTGGGGTATCAGTTGCAGTAATAGGGACACATGGCAGCAGCGGCTCAGTATTGGGGTATCAGGTGCAGTAATAGGGACACATGGCAGCAGCGGCTCAGTATTGGGGTATCAGGTGCAGTAATAGGGACACATACGGCAACAGCTGTTCAGTATTGGGGTATCAGGTGCAGTAATAGGGACACATGGCAGCAGCGGCTCAGTATTGGGGTATCAGGTGCAGTAATAGGGACACATACGGCAGCAGAGGCTCAGTATTGGGGTATCAGGTGCAGTAATAGGGACACATGGCAGCAGCGGCTCAGTATTGTGGTATCAGGTGCAGTAATAGGGACACATGGTAGCAGCGGTTCAGTATTAGGGTATCAGGTGCAGTAATAGGGACACATGGCAGCAGCGGCTCAGTATTGTGGTATCAGGTGCAGTAATAGGGGCACATACGGCAGCAGCGGCTCAGTATTGGAGTATCAGGTGCAGTAATAGGGGCACATATGGCAGCAGCGGCTCAGTATTGTGGTATCAGGTGCAGTAATAGGGACACATACGGCAGCAGCGGCTCAGTATTGGGGGTATCAGGTGCAGTAATAGGGACACATGGCAGCAGCGGTTCAGTATTAGGGTAGCAGGTGCAGTAATAGGGACACATGGCAGCAGCGGCTCAGCATTGGGGTATCAGGTGCAGTAATAGGGGCACATACGGCAGCAGCGGCTCAGTATTGGGGTATCAGGTGCAGTAATAGGGACACATGGCAGCAGCGGCTCAGTATTGGGGTATCAGGTGCAGTAATAGGGACACATATGGCAGCAGCGGCTCAGTATTGTGGTATCAGGTGCAGTAATAGGGACACATGGTAGCAGCGGTTCAGTATTAGGGTATCAGGTGCAGTAATAGGGACACATGGCAGCAGCGGCTCAGTATTGTGGTATCAGGTGCAGTAATAGGGGCACATACGGCAGCAGCGGCTCAGTATTGGAGTATCAGGTGCAGTAATAGGGGCACATATGGCAGCAGCGGCTCAGTATTGTGGTATCAGGTGCAGTAATAGGGACACATACGGCAGCAGCGGCTCAGTATTGGGGTATCAGGTGCAGTAATAGGGACACATGGCAGCAGCGGTTCAGTATTAGGGTAGCAGGTGCAGTAATAGGGACACATGGCAGCAGCGGCTCAGCATTGGGGTATCAGGTGCAGTAATAGGGGCACATACGGCAGCAGCGGCTCAGTATTGGGGTATCAGGTGCAGTAATAGGGACACATGGCAGCAGCGGCTCAGTATTGGGGTATCAGGTGCAGTAATAGGGACACATATGGCAGCAGCGGCTCAGTATTGTGGTATCAGGTGCAGTAATAGGGACACATGGTAGCAGCGGTTCAGTATTAGGGTATCAGGTGCAGTAATAGGGACACATGGCAGCAGCGGCTCAGTATTGTGGTATCAGGTGCAGTAATAGGGGCACATACGGCAGCAGCGGCTCAGTATTGGAGTATCAGGTGCAGTAATAGGGGCACATATGGCAGCAGCGGCTCAGTATTGTGGTATCAGGTGCAGTAATAGGGACACATACGGCAGCAGCGGCTCAGTATTGGGGTATCAGGTGCAGTAATAGGGACACATGGCAGCAGCGGTTCAGTATTAGGGTAGCAGGTGCAGTAATAGGGACACATGGCAGCAGCGGCTCAGCATTGGGGTATCAGGTGCAGTAATAGGGGCACATACGGCAGCAGCGGCTCAGTATTGGGGTATCAGGTGCAGTAATAGGGACACATGGCAGCAGCGGCTCAGTATTGGGGCATCAGGTGCAGTAATAGGGACACATACGGCAGCAGCGGCTCAGTATTGGGGTTTGAGGTGCAGTAATAGGGGCACATGGCAGCAGCGGCTCAGTATTGGGGCATCAGGTGCAGTAATAGGGGCACATACGGCAGCAGCGGCTCAGTATTGGGGTATCAGGTGCAGTAATAGGGACACATGGCAGCAGCGGTTCAGTATTAGGGTAGCAGGTGCAGTAATAGGGACACATGGCAGCAGCGGCTCAGCATTGGGGTATCAGGTGCAGTAATAGGGGCACATACGGTTGCAGCAGCGGCTCAGTATTGGGGTATCAGGTGCAGTAATAGGGACACATGGCAGCAGCGGCTCAGTATTCGGGTATCAGGTGCAGTAATAGGGACACATACGGCAGCAGCGGCTCAGTATTGGGGTTTGAGGTGCAGTAATAGGGACACACGGCAGCAGCGGCTCAGTATTGGGGTATCAGGTGCAGCATTAGGGACACATACGGCAGCAGTGCCTCAGTATTGGGGTATCAGGTGCAGTAATAGGGACACATACGGCAGCAGCGGTCAGCATTGGGTTATCAGGAGCAGTAACAGGGACACATACGGCAGCAGCGGCTCAGTATTGGGGTTTGAGGTGCAGTAATAGGGACACACGGCAGCAGCGGCTCAGTATTGCAGTATCAGGTGCAGCAATAGGGACACATACGGCAGCAGCGCCTCAGTATTGGGGTATCAGTTGCAGTAATAGGGACACATATGGCAGCAGCGGTCAGTATTGGGGTATCAGGTGCAGTAATAGGGACACATATGGCAGCAGAGGCTCAGTATTGGGGTATCAGGTGCAGTAATAGGGACACATGGCAGCAGCGGCTCAGTATTGGGGTATCAGGTGCAGTAATAGGGGCACATACGGCAGCAGCGGCTCAGTATTGGGGTATCAGGTGCAGTAATAGGGGCACATCCTGCAGCAGTGGCTCAGTATTGGGGTATCAGTTGCAGTAATAGGGACACATACGGCAGCAGCGGCTCAGTATTGGGGTATCAGGTGCAGTAATAGGGACACATACGGCAGCAGCGGCTCAGTATTGGGGTATCAGGAGCAGTAATAGGGACACATACGGCAGCAGCGGCTCAGCATTGGGGTATCAGGAGCAGTAATAGGGACACATGTGGTAGCTGCGGCTCAGTATTGGGGTATCAGGAGCAGTAATAGGGACACATATGGCAGCAGCGGCTCAGTATTGGGGTATCAGCAGGATGAGGAGTTTGTGCAGGTTGAGAATAGTCCAATTGGTGACCGTGACAGTGCTGAAAATATGAGAAGTGAAACGTGTCTTGTTGTATTCTCTGTAGTCTAATCCTGGCTGGAGGAGTCGTCATGTCGGTCTGGGCCAGATGGAAAAGACATGAAAAGTGAACGATTCCATCAGAAAGAACATCAGCGGTAAGTCATTATCTGTACCTGTGCTGTAATCTATTATATGTTCTGTAGGACTGCTATTATTTACCACTGACCATATGGCGGTGATATCAATATTGGTCTTTTTATATATAGATTATTTTTGGCAATAGCGCGGTCATTTGCTTAGGTTCTCTGGTTAGGGGCCCACTCAGAAGTTTCGCCCCCCCCCCTAAACCAAAACCCTAGCTGTGCCTCTGGCAGGACTACAATAACAGCGCCTACTGCAGGACTACAATAACAGTACCTAATGCAGGACTACAATAACAGTACCTAATGTAGGACTACAATAACAGCACCTAATACAGGACTACAATAACAGTGCCTAATGCAGGACTACAATAACAGTGCCTAATGTAGGACTACAATAACAGTGCCTAATGTAGGACTACAATAACAGCTCCTAATGCAGGACTACAATAACAGTGCCTACTGCAGGACTACAATAACAGTACCTAATGCAGGACTACAATAATAGTGCCTACTGCAGGACTACAATAACAGTGCCTAATGCAGGACTACAATAACAGTGCCTACTGCAGGACTACAATAACAGTGCCTAATGCAGGACTACAATAACAGTGCCTACTGCAGGACTACAATAACAGTACCTAATGCAGGACTACAATAACAGTGCCTACTGCAGGACTACAATAATAGTGCCTACTGCAGGACTACAATAACAGTACCTAATGCAGGACTACAATAACAGTGCCTACTGCAGGACTACAATAACAGTGCCTACTGCAGGACTACAATAACAGTACCTAATGCAGGACTACAATAACAGTGCCTAATTTAGGACTACAATAAAGCACCTAATGCAGGACTACAATAACAGTGCCTAATGCAGGACTACAATAACAGCACCTAATGCAGGACTACAATAACAGTGCCTAATGCAGGACTACAATAACAGTGCCTAATGCAGGACTACAATAACAGCACCTAATGCAGGACTACAATAACAGCACCTAATGCAGGACTACAATAACAGCACCTAATGCAGGACTACAATAACAGTACCTTATGCAGGACTACAATAACAGCACCTAATGCAGGACTACAATAACAGCGCCTAATGCAGGACTACAATAACAGCGCCTACTGCAGGACTACAATAACACCGCCTAATGCAGGACTACAATAACAGCACCTAATGCAGGACTACAATAACAGTGCCTACTGCAGGACTTCAATAGCAGCACCTATTGCAGGACTGCAATAACAGTACCTACTGCAGGACTACAATAACAGCGCCTTCTGCAGGACTACAATAACAGCACAGGACTACAATAACAGCACCTAATGCAGGACTACAATAACAGTGCCTACTGCAGGACTACAATAACAGTGCCTACTGCAGGACTACAATAACAGCACCTAATGCAGGACTACAATAACAGCACCTAATGTAGGACTACAATAACAGCACCTAATGCAGGACTACAATAACAGCACCTAATGCAGGACTACAATAACAGTGCCTACTGCAGGACTTCAATAGCAGCACCTATTGCAGGACTACAATAACAGTACCTACTGCAGGACTACAATAACAGCACCTACTGCAGGACTACAATAACAGCACCTAATGCAGAACTACAGTAAAGGTACTGCCACACTAAACAATCCCGCTAGCGATCACGATAACGACGCATACTAATGCGATCGCTAGCGGGATTGTTTCTATATCGCTAAGTGCGGCCGCATTTAGCGATATAGTTAACGACGCTATCGCCGTTAGCGATCTTCTTAACGACTTTAGCGGTATAAAAGTACCGCTAAATCGCTAAGAAAAGGTGCCACACTAGCGATATATACTTACCCAGCGGGAGCGCCGACGAGAAAATAGGGTCCGGAACGATTCCAGCGACGAGCGAGATCACAGCAGGAAGCTCGTCGCTGGCAGATGCCGCACTGAACAACATCGCTAACAGGATCGCTAAATAGTGACTTTTTTAGCGATCCCGTTAGCGATATTGTTTAGTGTGGCATACCCTTAACAGTGCCTACCACAGTACCCATATTATATTGCTTGTACTTTGGTGTCACAGTACCACAATAATTAGATGTACCATAGTGTAGACACTATACCGGTCTCTACCTGCACAGTACCACTATCATGGTTCCCATGTAGAGCTAAAATAACTATCACTATTAACACATGCTTTTGGGGTCCTGGTGAGGCCACAGTACACACTACACTACAGTCAGAGGAATCACTGATATTGACAGGTTTGGGGACAGTCTAATGTTTATGGCCCCAACATCCCCCCCCCAGAGATGATGACGGGGCAGATAAGGCTCGGGCATGTCTTATTTTGGATGCTCCTCTTTTGTTCGTGGTGAGATAAGGCTCTGGTAGAGATGCCTGGCAGTGTCTTTCTCATAGAGAACACAGCAGCACTGGGAGCTGGTGGATCAGCAAAAGCAGCTATCTATTGTGTATGGGGTCTTCTTGACTTTGGCACCAGACCTGGAGAGTTTTGTGAGGAGTTTCTGTTGAGTTTCTTAATACACAGGAGACAATCAGGTGTCATAATCCCATTATCATCACTAATGCTTCCTCATACAATGTCCTCTCTCATCCTGATAGTGCCACCATTGTGTGCTGATCGCCTTCTGCCATCATCATCCCTGCTGTTTATTTACCTTTGCCACAGGGACAATGGCCCCTATGTGCATAAACAAGCAGTCCTGTCTGGCTCCTGCTCTCCTAAAGGGCCCGTCTCACTTAGCGATATCGCTACCGAGATCGCTGCTGAGTCACTAGTTTTGTGACGCAGCAGCGATCTCGCCAGCGATATCGCTGTGTGTGACATTCAGTGACGATCAGCCCCCCTGCTGGGTATCGCTGATCGTCGCTGAAATGTCAGGACATTTTTTTGATCGCTGCCTCCGCTGACAGGCACGCATCGCTGCGTGTGACAGGTGGGAGACCAGCGATCGCTGGTATCCAGGTACACAGCGGGTTTCAGGCGCAGGGCTGTGCCTAGAAACCACTGTGTACCTTGGATACCAGTGCCTGATGCAGGGAGCTGGTATCCAAGGTACACAGCGGGTTTCCAGGCGCGGGGCTGTGCCTAGAAACCCACTGTGTACCTTGGATACCAGTGCCCTGATGCAGGGAGCTGGTATCCAAGGTACACAGCGGGTTTCCAGGCACCGCGCAGCGCTTGGAAACCCGCTGTGTACCTTGGATACCAGCTTCCTGCATCAGGGCGCTGGTATCCAATGTACACTGCGGGTAACTAAGCGATGTTACCTGCAGTGTCGCTGTCCAGATCGCTGCCTGAGCTGCCTGTTTGGCAGCTCAGCAGCGATCATGTAGCGATACACCAGCGATCCTGACAGGTGCATATCGTTGTCGGGATCGCTGGTGTATCGCTATGTGAGACCCAGCCTTAACAGCCACCGAAAAACAAACTCTGAGAACCCTGAGGCCCCAGCCGCATCTTGGCTTCTCTAGAATTTCATTGCTTTTATTTTTTGTATTCTGCTCACAGCGAGAACCATAAATTGTAATTGTCACTGTTTAGCGATATACAGGTGCTTCTCACAAAATTAGAATATCATCAAAAAGTGAATTTATTTCAGTTCTTCAATTTAAAAAGTGAAGCTCATATATTATATAGAGCCATTACAAACAGAGTGATCTATTTCAAGTGTTTAGTTCTGTTAAAGGGAACCTGTCAGCTCATTTTTTCCGCAATAAGCTGCAGCCACCGCCATTAGGGGCTTATCTACAGTATTTAATGCTGTAGATAAGCCCCCGGCGCCTCCCATCTTCATGTGATGACGTCCTCCTGCGCAGGAGCCGCGTCACGAAGCAAGGAGGAGTGAATTTAGATAAACTTGGCACTCAACTTTTAGACGATAGTTCCAATTTTATTTGCAGTCAAAGAACAGACGTTTCGGTCCAACAAGGGCCTTCCTCAATCTGACAGCAATATAAGGTATATTACATATGTGACAAAATAAAATAAAACATAGCCGAAAGAGAAAAAGAAAATACTATATACATATATACATTCATATGTCCAATAGACCTATCTAGAGGAAAATAACAAGGAGGAGAAATCTATGGTGGATTAATTCTATATGGTGAAGATTTTTACTTTGTGACGTGATAGAAGGAAGTTCCAATACTTACCCGACTGCTTGTGGCAAGGAAATAGTGTGAATAAAAGGCAGCTTGCCTGAGAAGAAGACAAAGTGCTATATCATATGTATAATCCTATAATGTCCCAGGTAGGAGATCATATGATCTATTATAGATCATTTATAAAAACTGGCCACTATGTACCTTATTAAAGAGAGTCCCTCTTATGGTTAGATTTACTGTATAGGTTTCTTTAAATGATAATCCCTAGTCAGGGCCTAGGATATAGGATTATAAAAATAAAATAAATAAAAATAAAATAAAATAGTGAACATATGGATAAGTGTAAAGAGAAGAGGTGGAAACATATAAGACTCACATAATCTCATTTGATGTCCAAGGTTTGTGGGCCAGATAGGCTCCGCAAGTATCCTAAAATATTAAAGAATGTATTGTATTTAGAGTCTATAGGACTGGTATTATATCCAATCCCACTAATTCTCAGCATTCTATACTCATATACTGAGTCAAAACAGATTAGGGCTCCTTTCTTATGTAGCACTCCAGCACTTGGGCACTTATATGACGCCTGCACAGCGCCAATTCCTAATGGAACGCATTGTGGAACGCTTGGGCACACATTTATGACGCCCAGCCAGCACTAAACCGATTGGAACGCATGGTGGAACGCAAAACGTCACTTCCTGTGATATGCTATGCTATGATATAGCACTTTGTCTTCTTCTCAAGCTAGCTGCCTTTTATTCACACTATTTCCTTGCCACAAGCAGTCGGGTAAGTATTGGAACTTCCTTCTATCACGTCACAAAGTAAAAATCTTCACCATATAGAATTAATCCACCATAGATTTCTCCTCCTTGTTATTTTCCTCTAGATAGGTCTATTGGACATATGAATGTATATATGTATATAGTATTTTCTTTTTCTCTTTCGGCTATGTTTTATTTTATTTTGTCACATATGTAATATACCTTATATTGCTGTCAGATTGAGGAAGGCCCTTGTTGGACCGAAACGTCTGTTCTTTGACTGCAAATAAAATTGGAACTATCGTCTAAAAGTTGAGTGCCAAGTTTATCTATTTTCACTATATACTGGTTGGGAAACCTACTTGTGCACCATCACGGTAGTGCTGCGATATATTTTCACGAAGCAAGGAGGAGGACGTCATCACATGAAGATGGGAGGCTCTGGACCCGGACCTGCGACGCCCATCAGACCGGACCGCCCCGGGTGAGTATAATAAAACTTGTTTTTCTTCTCTTTCAGGTTAGATTGGGGATGGGTGGCTTATCTACAGCATTACAGAATATTGTAGATAAGCCCCTAATGGCGGTGGCCGCAGCTTATTGCGGAAAAACGAGCTGACAGGTTCCCTTTAATGTTGATGATTATGGCTTACAGCTAATGAAAACCCAAAAGTAATTACCGTATATACTCATGTATAAGCCGACCCGTGTATAAGCCGACCCCCTAATTTTGCCACAAAAAACTGGGAAAACTTATTGACTCGTGTATAAGCCTAGGGTGAAAAATGATTATGCCCCCATATCATAGAATCATAGAATGGTAGAGTTGGAAGGGACCTCCTGGGCCATCTGGTCGAACCCCCTGCTCAAAGCAGGATTCTCTAAATCATCCCAGACAGATGTCTGTCCAGCCTCTGTTTGAAGACTTCCATTGAAGGAGAATTTACCACCTCTCGTGGCAGCCTGTTCCACTCCTTGATCACCCTAACTGTCAAAAAGTTTTTTCTAATATCTAATCTGTGTCTCCTCCCATTCAGTTTCATCCCATTGCTTCTAGTCTTTCCTTGTGCAAATGAGAATAAAGATGATCCTTCTACAATGTGACAGCCCTTGAGATATTTGTAGACAGCTATTAAGTCTCCTCTCAGTCTTCTTTTTTGCAAGCTAAACATTCCCAAATCCTGCAACCGTTCCTCATAGGACATGGTTTGCAGACCGGTCACCATTCTGGTGGCTCTTCTCTGAACTTGCTCCAGTTTGTTGATGTCTTTTTTAAAATGTGGTGCCCAAAACTGGACACAGTATTCCAGATGAGGTCTGACCAAAGAGGAGTAGAGGGCAATAATGACCTCACGTGATCTAGACTGTATGCTTCTGTTGATACATCCTAGAATTGTATTTGCCTTTTTTGCTGCTGCATCACACTGTTGACTCATGTTCAGTCTGTGATCAATTAGTATACCCAAGTCTTTTTCACATGTGCTGTTACTTAGCCCTATTCCTCCCATTTTGTATATGCTTTTTTCATTTTTATTGCCCAGATGTAGTACTTTGCATTTTTCCCTGTTAAAAACCATACTGTTAGTTGCTGCCCACTGCTCCAGTTTATTTATATCTTTTTGAATCTTCTCTCTCTCTTCTCTAGTATTAGCTACCCCTCCTAGCTTTGTGTCATCAGCAAATTTGATCAGTTTACCCTCAATTCCTTCATCTAAATCATTGATAAAGATGTTGAACAATACAGGGCCCAAAACAGAGCCTTGTGGTACCCCACTTGAGACATTCTTCCAGCTGGATGTGCAGCCATTTATGACCACTCTTTGAGTCCGATCACTAAGCCAGTTATGAATCCACCTAACAGTTGCCTTGTCCATTCCATACTTAGTCATTTTTTCAATAAGGATTGTGTGAGATACTTTGTCAAATGCTTTGCTGAAGTCAAGATATACTATATCTACAGCATTTCCCTGATCCACCCAGTCAGTGATTCTGTCATAGAAGGAAATTAAGTTAGTCTGACATGACTTATTAGTTACAAACCCATGCTGACTCTGTTTAATCACTTCATTCTTATGCAGGTACTTACATGCATGTTCTTTAATAATTTGTTCAAAGATCTTTCCTGGTATAGAAGTCAGACTCACCGGCCTGTAGTTCCCTGGGTCCACCTTCTTCCCCTTTTTGAAGATAGGAACAACATTTGCTCTTCTCCAGTCTTCTGGGACTTCACCTGTTCTCCAAGAATTTTCAAAGATTATGGACAGTGGTTCAAGAATTTCTTCTGCTATCTCCTTCAGTATTCTGGGGTGTAATTCATCTGGGCCTGGAGACTTGAATTCATTTAGGTTAGCTAAGTGTTTCCTCACTGTCTTTCTGTTTATAGATATCCTGGATTCTTCTATTCCTATAATAGGACAGTAAAGATCAGTTGATGTTACATTTCCTTTCTGAGAGAAAACAGATGCAAAATAGGAATTTAAAAGTTCAGCCTTCTCAACATCCTTTCTTACCATTTCATCATTTTCATCCTGTAAAAATCCTATAGCATCTTTGACTTTTCTTTTACTTTTGATGTATCCCCAAAATCCTTTTTTGTTGCTTTTGACATCTCTTGCAAGCCTTAATTCATTGTCAGCTTTAGATAATCTGATTTGTGCCCTGCAGGTTCTGCAGATGGCATTATATTCTTCTTTAGATATGCCTCCCTCTTTCCATTTGATAAACATTTCTTTCTTCCTTTTTAGCATGTGTTTAAGTTCTGTGTTCATCCATCCTGGTTTCCTTAAATGCTTCCCATTCTTCCCTCTTTTTGGAATTGTTGACGATTGTGCTTTGAGAATCTCATTTTTCAAGATGTCCCATCCTTCCTGGACATTTTTGTCCTTAAGGATATCCTGCCATTGGATCCCTCCAATTCTCTTTCTGAGTCCCTTAAAATCTGCCTTTCTGAAATCTAATCTTGACGTCTGTGTCTTCACAGGTCTTCCTCCTCTTGTTATCCAAAATTCTAAAATAGCATGGTCACTACCTCCTAGGGTCCCAGCCACTCTTACCTCCTCAACCATTTCCTCCCTATTTATAAGGATTAGATCCAAGGTAGCAGTTCCTCTTGTTTTCTCCCCTACCTTTTGAAAGATAACGTTGTCAGCAAGAGAGGATAAGAATTTCCTTGACCTGTTAGTTTTGCCTGAGAGCGATTCCCAACAAATGTCTGGATAGTTGAAATCTCCCATGACCACTATGTCATATTTTTTGGAGAACTTGGCCATTTGATGCATAAAGAGTTCATCCATATCTTCAGCTTGCATAGGTGGCCTGTAGTAAATGCCTACAATGGTGTCCTTTCCATTGTTCTGTCCTTGTATTCTTACCCAAACAGTTTCCACAGAACTACCAGTCTCTGAAGCATCAATCTCTGTGCAAATAAACGCTTTTCTAACATACAATGCGACACCTCCTCCTCGTTTATCAAGTCTGTTTCTTGCAAATAAGTTGTATCCTTCTAGCCTTGTATTCCAATCATGTGTATCGTCCCACCAAGTTTCAGTGATTCCAATGACATCATACTTCTTCTCCTGCGTTAGTAGTTCCAATTCTCCTTGTTTGTTGCCCATGCTTTGTGCATTTGTATAAAAACATTTTAGTTTGTGATTGGTTTCTCTTCCTCCAATATTTTTATTATTTAGATTGTTTTGTCTTCGTTCTTCCTTTCCACTTCTAATAGCCGAGTTCTCAATAGCATTTGTCAGGTGTATGGCTTTTTCTGGCGTTTTGCTTCCCTTCCCACATTGTTCTAGTTTAAAGCTCTCCTGATGAGTGTAGCAAGGCGACTTCCAAATACATGTTTTCCAGTCTTCGTAAGGTGCACCCCATCTCTAGCAAGTAGTCCATCGTATAGGTAATTCACTCCGTGATCCAGAAATCCAAATCCTTGCTGACGGCACCATCGACGTAGCCAGTTGTTCACCTGCAGAATCTTATTCCACCTCCTTGATGCTCCACAGATTATGCCCAATATGCTCCACAGATTATGCCCCTATATGCTCCAGATTATGCCCCCATATATTCCACAGATTATGCCCCTGTATGATCCACAGATTATGCCCCTATATGCTCCAGATTATGCCCCTTTATGTTCCACAGATTATGCCCCCATATGCTCCAGATTATGCCCCATATGTTCCACAGCTTATGCCCCCATATGTGCCACAGCTTATGCCCCCATATGCTCCATATTATGCCCCCATATGTTCCACAGTTTATGCCCCATATGCTCCATATTATGCCCCCATATGTTCCACAGCTTATGCCCCATATGCTCCATATTATGCCCCCATATGCTCCAGATTATGCCCCCATATGTTCCACAGCTTATGCCCCCATATGTTCCACAGCTTATGCCCCATATTCTCCATATTATGCCCCCATATGCTCCAGATTATGCTCCCATATGTTCCACAGTTTATGCCCCCATATGCTCCAGATTATGCCCCCATATGTTCCACAGCTTATGCCCCCATATTATGCCCCCATATGTTCCACAGCTTATGCCCCCATATTCTCCATATTATGCCCCCATATGCTCCAGATTATGCCCCCATATGTTCCACAGCTTATGCCCCCATATGCTCCAGATTATGCCCCATATGTTCCACAGTTTATGCCCCCATATGCTCCATATTATGCCCCCATATGCTCCATATTATGCCTCCATATGCTCCATATTATGCCCCATATGTTCCAGATTATGCCCCATATGCTGCTGCAAGAAAAAAAAAATGACATACTCACCTCTCGTCGCTGGGGGACAGGTGCCGGGGCACTTGAGATATTTACCTGTCCTCTCTGCACCGCAGCGCTGCGTCCTCTTCCTGGTCCTCGGCAGTGAATGATCAGGCAGGGGGCGCGGCGCTCACTAACGACGTCATCGCGCCCTCTGCCTGATCATTTACAGCCAGGACAGAGGGAGCAGCGCGCAACGGTGGCACGGGGACAGGTAAATATAGCAAATACTCACCCCTCCGCCACGCGTCCCTGCAGCCTCTCCTCTTCTCCCGGCGCTCTCCACAGCGCTTCCTTCCTACAGCGGTCACATGGTACCGCTCATTAAAGTCATGAATATGTGCATATTCATGATTTTAATGAGCGGTGCCATGTGACCACTGCAGGAAGGAGCTGGAGATCGTGGGAGAAGCAGGGGGGCTGCAGAGACCGCGCCGGCGGAGAGGTGAGTATAATCCGACACCCCCGCTCCCCCTCCCCCGCCGACCCCCGTATATGACCCGCGTATAAGCCGAGAGGGGGACTTTCAGCCCTAAAAAATGGGCTGAAAATCTCGGCTTATACACGAGTATATACGGTATCTCAGTAAATTAGAATACTTTATAACACCAGCATGAAAAATTATTTTAAAATCAGAAATGTTGGCCTACTGAAATGTATGTTCAGTAAATGCACTCAATACTTGGTCGGGGCTCCTTTTGCATCAATTACTGCATCAATGTGGCGTGGCATGGAGGTGATCAGTCTGTGGCACTGCTGAGGTGTTATGGAAGCCCAGGTTGCTTTGATAGCAGCATTCAGCTTGTCTGCATTGTTGGGTCTGGTGTCTCTCATCTTCCTCTTGACAATACCCCATAGATTCTCTATGGGGTTAAGGACAGGCGAGTTTGCTCCCCAATCAAGCACAGTGATACTGTTGTTTGCAAACCAGGTATTGGTACTTTTGGCAGTGTGGACAGGAGCCAAGTCCTGCTGGAGAATGAAATTTCCATCTCCCAAAAGCTTGTCGGCAGAGGGAAGAATGAAGTGCTCTAAAATTTCCTGGTAGACGGCTGCGCTGACTTTGGTCCTGATAAAACACAGTGGACCTACACCAGCAGCTAACATGGCTCCCCAAACCATCACTGATTGTGGAAACTTCATACTAGACCTCAAGCAGCTTGGATTGTGGCCTCTCCACTCTTCCTCCAGACTCTGGGACCTCGATTTCCAAATGAAGTGCAAAATTTACTTTCATCTGAAAAAAAAACCTTGTACCACTGAGCCACAGTCCAGTTCTTTTTCTCCTTGGCCCAGGTAAGACGCTTCTGGCTTTGTCCATTGGTCATGAGTGGCTTGACACAAGGAATGCGACACTTGTAGCCCATGTCCTGGATACATCTGTGTGTGGTGGCTCTTGAAGCAATGACTCCAGCAGCAGTCCACTCTTGTGAATCTTCCCCAAATTTTTGAATGTCCTTTTCTTAACAATCCTTTCAAGGCTGCGGTTATCCCGGTTGCTTGTGCACCTTTTCTACCACACTTTTTCCTTCCACTCAACTTTCCATTAATATGCTTGGATACAGCACTCTGTGAACAGCCAGCTTCTTTAGCAATGACCTTTTGTGGCTTACCCTCCTTGTGGAGTGTTCAGTGACTGCCTTCTGGACATCTGTCAAGTCAGCAGTCTTCCCATGATTGTGGAGCCTACTGAAACAGACTAAGGGACCTTTTTAAACACTTATGAAGCCTTTGCAGGTGTTTTTTTGTTAATTATTCTAATTTATGGAGATAATGACTTTGGGTTTTCATTGGCTGTAAGCCATAATCATCAACATTAACAGAAATAAACACCTGAAATAGATCACTCTGTTTGTAATGACTCTATATAATATATGTTTCACTTTTTGTATTGAAGAACTGAAATAAATTAACTTTTTGATGATATTCTAGTTTCCTAGATACAGCGTTGATCCAGGGAGCTAGTCTGATTGCCGTATGTGGAGTCGGGAAGGAATTTTTTTCCCCAATGTGAAGCTTACTGTTTGCCACTTGGGGTTTTTTTGCCTTCCTCTGGATCAACATGTTAGGGCAGGTTAGGATAGGATATGGGTTGAACTAGATGGACTTAAAGTCTTCCTTCATCCTTAATAATAACTATAACTAACTATTCTAATTTTGTGAGAAGCACCTGTATATCGTCGTTCATGTCATGAGAAAACAACATAAATGTTCATTTTGTTTCTGTTTTTGTGTGTTAGATTGTAGCCTGTGAACAGCAGAACCCTCACTGCTGGTATCGGAGTAATGTCTGATCTTGTCTGTACATGTCCCCTCTGTTATGGAAAGCGCTGCAGAATATGATAGCGCTATAGACAGAAAAGAGACGGAGAAGGTGAGAGTAATGGACGACTAGTGACATCTAACCCTGCCATGTCTGATACTGTCTGCTGATACATGGTTTTCACTGTATCTAATCCTATCCTGTATGATACTATCTGATGAGCTGTATATCTAATCCATCACGTGTGATACTGTATGCTAATATGCAGTATCCACCGTATCTAATCCTGCCATGTATGATTTTCTGTGTTAATACGTGGTGTTAACTGTATCTAATCCTGTCGTGTGATACAGTTTTTGTGAGCTGTGTATCTAATCCTATCCTGTGAATATTGCATGCTGACCTGTGTATCTGACATGTGTATCTAATCCTATCATGTACGATACTGTTTTCTAATACATGGTAACCACTGTATCTAATCCAGTCATGTGTGATACTGCCTTCTTAGTTGTGTATCTAATCCTATCCTTTGTGATGCTGTCTTATCATTTGTGTATCTAATCCTATCCTGTGTGATACTATCTGCTTAGCTGTGTATCTAACCCTATCATGTGTGATACTGTCTGCTGATCTGTGTATCTAATCCTATCCTGTGTGATACTGTCTCTGAGCTGTGTATCTAATCCTATCCTGTGTGATACTGTCTGCTGACTGTGTATCTAATCCTATCATGTGTGATACTGTCTGCTGAGCCATGTATCTAATCCTATCATGTGTGATACTGACTGCTGAGCTGTGTATCTAATCCTATCCTGTGTGATACTGTCTGCTAAGCTGTGTATCTAATCCTATCATGTGTGACACTGTCTGCTGAGCCATGTATGTGTATCTAATCCTATCATGTGTAATACTGACTCCTGAGCTGTGTATCTAATCCTATCTTGTGTGATACTGTCTGTTGAGCTGTGTATCTAATCCTATCCTGTGTGATACTGTCTGCTGAGCTGTGTATCTAATCCTATCATGTGTGATACTGTCTGCTGAGCTGAGTATCTAATCCTATCATGTGTGATACTGTCTGCTGAGCTGTGTATCTAACCCTATCCTGTGTCATACTGTCTGCTGAGCCGTGTATCTAATCCTATCCTGTGTGATACTGTCTGCTGAGCCGTGTATCTAATCCTATCCTGTGTGATACTGTCTGCTGAGCTGTGTATCTAATCCTATCATGTATGATACTGTCTGCTGAGCTGTGTATCTAATCCTATCATGTATGATACTGTCTGCTGAGCTGTGTATCTAATCCTATCCTGTGTGATACTGTCTGCTGAGCTGTGTATCTAATCCTATCATGTGTGATACTGACTGCTGAGCTGTGTATCTAATCCTTTCATGTGTGATACTGTCTGTTGAGCTGTGTATCTAATCCTAACCTGTGTGATACTGTCTGCTGAGCTGTGTATCTAATCCTATCCTGTGTGATACTGTCTGCTGAGCTGTGTATCTAATCCTATCATGTGCGATACTGTCTGCTGAGCTGTGTATCTAATCCTATCATGTATGATACTGTCTGCTGAGCTGTGTATCTAATCCTATCCTGTGTGATACTGTCTGCTGAGCTGTGTATCTAATCCTATCATGTGTGATACTGACTGCTGAGCTGTGTATCTAATCCTATCATGTGTGATACTGTCTGCTGAGCTGTGTATCTAATCCTATCATGTGTGATACTGTCTGTTGAGCTGTGTATCTAAGCCTGTCATGTTTTATCCTGTCTTCTGAGCTGTGTATCTAATCCTATCCTGTGTGATACTGTCTGCTGAGTTGTGTATCTAACCCTGTCATGTTTTATCCTGTCTTCTGAGCAGTGTATCTAATCCTATCCTGTGTATGTGATACTATTCCCATGTATCTAAGCCTGTCACGTGTGATACCATGTATTTCTGTGCACAGTGTTCCGGATGACATTGCCCACCGGGTGCCCACATGCCAGCGGGGGGCGTCTGACAGGTTAGGGCTCACAACATGGCTACAGACAGACCTCTCCTAAAACAAGCAAACAACCAGATTCCTGTTTATATTAGGGCCTGTCGGCTCGGACCACCTTGGAAGTGGCATATTTTTGGTCCACCCAGAGGCCAACGCCTTGCACCACCCTGGTCACCTCAAAACCGAGAATCTAAATAAAACTAGAAGACCATGGAGTGAAATAATGATGACGGGCGCCTCTCTGCAGACCTCATTCCCACGGAAGGAACAGGCTTATTAACCCTCACTGGTTACCAGGCCAAAACTATCATGGCCGACCAACGGCCTTCCGGAGCATTGGATGCTGTAAGACAATTTATTTACTCTGCAGAGTTTGCCTTTTCCTCGCACCGCGCTGTGGAAAGTTACACAGTTTTCATGGACTTTTGTAAATATCGACAAAGTTGTCAAAGGTGTTAGTACAGTTCTCTGGTTGGGAAAATATATGAAGTATACTGCCACGACGACAGTAGGTGGTATATAGGTAGTAGCACCGAATAATCACACTCTGCTTGTGTTAATTAACATTGATGAGGTCAGGACGCTAACAGGAACATAATGTACAGAAATATAACTACTAAAATACTGCCCCTATGTACAAGAATATAACTACTATAATACTGCCCCCTATGTACAAGAATATAACTACTATAATACTGCCCCTATGTACAAGAATATAACCACTATAATACTGCCCCTATGTACAAGAATATAACTACTATAATACTGTCCCTATGTACAAGAATATAACTACTATAATACTGCCCTCTATTTACAAGAATATAACCACAATAATACTGCCCCTATGTACTAGAATATAACTGCTATAATACTGCTCCTATGTACAAGAATATAACTACTATAATACTGTCCCCTATGTACAAGAATATAACTACTATAATATTGCCCTCTATTTACAAGAATATAACTACTATAATACTGCTCCTATATACAAGAATATTACTACTATAATACTGCCCCTATGTACAAGACTATAACTACTATAATACTGCTCCTATGTACAAGAATATAAACTACTATAATACTGTTCCTATGTACAAGAATATAACTGCTATAATACTGCTCCTATGTACAAGAATATAACCACTATAATACTGCCCCTATGTACAAGAATATAACTACTATAATACTGCCCTCTATTTACAAGAATATAACTACTATAATACTGCTTCTATATACAAGAATATTACTACTATAATACTGCCCCTATGTACAAGACTATAACTACTATAATACTGCTCCTATGTACAAGAATATAACTACTATAATACTGCCCTCTATTTGCTAGAATATAACTACTATAATACTGCCCCTACGTACAAGAATATAACTACTATAATACGTCGTCCTAGGTACAAGAATATAACTACTATAATAATGACCTCTATGTACAAGAATATAACTACTATAATACTGCTGCTACGTACAAGAATATAATTACTACAATACTGCACCTATGTACAAGAATATAACTACTATAATACTGCTCTTATGTACTAGAATATAACTACTATAATACTGCTCTTATATACAAGAATATAACTACTATAATAATGCTCCCTATGTACAAGAATATAACTACTATAATACTGCTCTTATGTGCTAGAATATAACTACTATAATACTGCCCCTATGTACAAGAATATAACTACCGTATATACTCGCGTATAAGCTGAGATTTTCAGCCCAATTTTTAGGGCTGAAAGTCCCCTCTCGGCTTATACGCGAGTCATATACCGGGGGTCGGCGGGGGAGGGGGAGCTGGAGTGTCAGATCATACTTACCCCTCCGCCGGCGCGTCTCTACATCCCCCTGCTTCTCCCACGATCTCAGGCTCCTTCCTGCAGCGGTCACGTGGTACCGCTCATTAAAGTCATGAATATGCACATATTCATGACTTTAATGAGTGGTACCACGCGACCGCTATAGGAAGGAAGAGCTGCCGAAGACCGCAGGAGAAGCAGGGCTGCAGAGACGCTCCAGGAGTGGGTAAGTATAGGAGATATTCACCTGTCCCCGTTCCACCGCTGCTCGCCGCTGTGTCCTCGCGTCCTCTGGCTGTGAACAGGCAGAGGGCGCGATGACGTGGTTAGTGTGCGCCGCACCCTCTGCCTGAGCGCATACTGACAAGAGGACCCGGAAGACGGAGCAGCGCGCAGCGGTGGACCCGGGACAGGTAAATATCTCAGGTGCTGGAGCCCTGAGCGAGCGGTGGCACTGGCACCTGTCCCCCATAGCGCGCCAGTGTCCCCGCCTGCTCAGGACACCGGCATCTGGCCTCCAGTGACGAGAGGTGAGCATGTCTTTTTTTTTTTAGTTGCAGCAGCAGCGGCAGCATAAGGGACCTATACTATGGGGCATAATCAATGGAGCATATGGGGCATAATCCATGGAGCATATGGGGCATAATCCATGGAGCATATGGGGCATAATCCAGGGAGCATATGGGGCATAATCCAGGGAGCATATGGGGCATAATCCAGGGAGCATATGGGGCATAATCCAGGGAGCATACAGGGCATAATCCAGGGAGCATATGGGGCATAATCCAGGGAGCATATGGGGCATAATCCAGGGAGCATATGGGCATAATCCAGGGAGCATATGGGGCATAATTCAGGGAGCATATGGGGCATAATCCAGGGAGCATATGGGGCATAATCTAGGGAGCATATGGGGCATAATCTAGGGAGCATATGGGGCATAATCTATGGAGCATTTTATGGGGCATAATCTATGGAGCATCATATGGGGGCATAAAATATATGGAGCATCTTATGGGGGTATAACTTTTATAGAGCAGCATATGGGGCATATTATTCTCTGGAGCATCTTATGGGCCATTATTAACCTTTATGAAGCATTATATGGGGAGTATTTTGTATGGAGCATTTTATGGGGCCATCATTAACTGTATGGAGAATTATATGGGGATCCTAATTCAATATGGATATTCAAAAACATTTAACCTACTGATGTCTCAATTAATTTTACTTTTATTGGCATCTATTTTTATTTTTGTAACTTACCAGTAGCTGCTGCATTTTCTACCCTAGGCTTATACACGAGTCAATAAGTTTTCCCAGTTTTTGTGGCAAAATTAGGGGGGTCGGCTTATACACGGGTCGGCTTATACACGAGTATATACAGTAATATAATACTGTTCACTATGAAGAATAATTTGGATCTGCCAGGGTAGGAAGTTCTCATTTCTGACTTGCATTGGTCTTTAGCCAAACATAGTTGTTTCCCTTTAAAGAGTCCATAGACTGTAAAATGCTGATGCAGCTTTGTATCTCCAGAGGTTGAAAAGTGATACTTATTTCCACTTGGGGCCAAGCGGGTAAGTAGAAAATATATGAAAAAACTGCTTGTAATAACAATATGACAACAGGCTATTCATGGAGATAAAAGGCCCTATCTGTTCCATCACCGGCGTAACTGACATCTCACAAGGCAGGAAATTAATGTTCAGTTCTCAGTGAGGATAAGACTTCAGCGTTTTTTAAGGCTGCGGATCAGATAACAGGATTGTTGATAATTATTTTTGAGGTTTTTTTTCTAAGAGGCATCAATGAAAGGATTAGAGAAAAAAAGAGAAAACCAAGTAATAAAAAAGAGAAGAAAAGAGAGCTAACCCTATTACACAATGTCGACATAAGTGACAGAAAATAGTAGCCAAACTTGAGATATTCCTAGACTTCCTCCACAGCGACCATACACGTTAGATACTGTAGGTACAGCAGAGAGCTATGTCTCCCGGTTCCTCACACACAAGAATGCTGGGCACAGCCGGGCTCTCCTGTGTTATCTATGAGAGAGCCACTGCCAGTATCCTATGGTTGCGGCATATGTTCTGGAGAAAAAATGGGTCAGCCGTTGTAAGTCCAATATGCCGGATCCTTCTGTCCCTCGACATAATCCGTCAGGGAAGAGGCAGGAGGCCCATACACGTTAGATTGGCAGCCAATCACACTTTTCACTCCCTACTCAACCCAAAAGTGCAGGCCCCAACCACAGATCTCTGCGCTGACGATCTGGCCAATTATTTCAAAGAAAAAATTGGCAACATCCGACAAGAAATTATCTCCCAATCCCCTCATACCATGCACTGTCCTCCCTCCCCCACTGCATCTAGCTCACTCTCTGATTTTGATCCAGTCACAGAAGAAGAAGTAATCAGGCTCCTTGCATCTTCTCGCCCTACTACTTGCACCAGTGACCCCATTCCATCACATCTCCTCCAGTCCCTTTCCCTGCTGTCACCTCTCACCTAACAAAAATATTCAACCTCTCTCTCTCTTCTGGTATCTTTCCCTCCTCATTTAAACATGCCATCATACATCCATTACTTAAAAAGCCGTCCCTCGACCAAAACTGTGCCGCTAACTATAGACCGGTCTCTAATCTTCCCTTCATCTCTAAACTCCTTAACGCCTGGTCCTCATCCGTCTTATTCTCTATCTCTCAGATAACTCTCTTCTCGACCCTCTTTAATCTGGTTTCCGCTCTTTACACTCTAGTGAAACTGCCCTCACTAAAGTCTCTAATGATCTACTAACTGATAAATCTAATGGTCACTGCTCCATGCTAATTCTCTTGGATCTCTCCACAGCATTCGACACTGTGGACCATCAGCTCCTCCTCACTATGCTACACTCCATCGGCCTCAAGGACACCGTTTTCTCCTGGTTCTCCTCCTATCTCTCTGACCGTTCCTTCACTGTATCTTTTGCTGGTTCCTCTTCCTCTTATCTCCCCCTTACTGTTGGGGTTCCTCAAGGATCAGTCCTAGGCCCCCTCCTCTTCTCCTTGTATACCGCCCCTATTGGACAAACAATCAGTAGATTTGGTTTCCAGTACCGTCTCTATGCTGATGACACCCAATTATACACTTCTCCCGATATCACACCTGCCTTTTTAGAAAAGACCAGTGATTGTCTTACCGCTATCTCCAACATCATGTCATCCCTCTATCTCAAACTGAACCTGTCAAAAACGGAACTCGTGTTTCCTCCCTCTATTAACCTACCTTTGTCCGACATCGCCATCTCCGTGTGTGGCTCCACCATTACTCCCCAGCAACATGCCCGATGTCTTGGGGTCATACTAGATTCCAAGCTTTCACTCACCCCCACATCCAATCACTTGCTCGCTCTTGTTATCTGCACCTCAAAAACATCTCTAGAATTCGACCTTTTCTTACTTTCGACTCTGCAAAAACCCTTACTGTCTCTTATTCACTCTCGTCTAGACTATTGTAACTCTCTACTAATCGGTCTCGTTCTTACCAAACTCCTCCCTCTCCAGTCTGTCTTGAATGCTGCCTCCAGGATCATATTCCTCACCAATCGTTATAACGATGCCTCTACCTTGTGCCAATCATTACACTGGTTACCCAGCCATTACAGAATCCAGTAAAAACTTATTATCCTCACCCACAAAGCACTCCATGGGTCAGCACCACCCTACATCTCTTCCTCATCTCAGTCTACCATCCTACCCGTGCCCTCCGTTCTGCTAATGACCTGAGGTTAGCATCCTCAAAAATCAGAACCTCCCACTCCCGTCTCCAAGACTTTTCACATGCTGCACCAATTCTTTGGAATGCACTACCCAGGTTAATATGATTAATCCCCAATCCCCACAGTTTTAAGCGTGCCGTAAAAACGCATTTGTTCAGATTGGCCTACCGCCTCAATGCATTAACCTAACTATCCCTCTTGGCCCATTCAAATTTTTTTTTTACCATAATTAGGTACCTCGTATTATGTTCTCAACCGCTTTATGCATTTAATAGTCCTCTGTGTCTGTATTGTTACATACTTTGGCTGTTAACTGGTTCATGCAGAATTATATGAACACCCAATTCTTACACTATGGCTGGTCCGAACAATGAAAGCAATTGTTACCATCTACCTTTTGTGTCTCCCCTTTTTCCTCATAGATTGTAAGCTTGCGAGCAGGGCCCTCATTCCTCTTGGTATCTATTTTGATCTGTGTTTATTGTTATGCTGTAATGTCTATTGTCTGTACAAGTCCCCTCTATAATTAAAGTGCTGCGGAATATGTTGGCGCTATAGAAATAAAATTATTATTATTATTATTGATATCGACCAGGGTCCAGTCAAATTTAGTTTAAAGGCATCCATATACATTAGTTGGATGTTTGCCTAAGGATACTTTGGTTGATCGTTCTGCCGAGTTCTTCATGACTGACCAACAGACATTTCTGCCGGCGTCTTTTCTTTGGGAGAATAAAGCAATCGGCAGTCTGAAATCGGACACACACGATCAACATCTCCCCTAACAGTCAGTTGGCCGGCACCTTCATAAACATTAGCCTGTTGTCTGAACCCATCGATCCTGGCATGTTCGGCCGACATTAGTCCAATGTATATGAGGGCCTTCGTCAGACCTCAAAAGACAGCTAACAGAGAAAAATGTATTGGTTTCCAGAAATAATATTGCATAGAAAGCTAATCATTTGATCATTGTGTCTTTGATTTGTGGTATGAAACCTGGTGGGAAGACATACTAAATTCTTGCAGATGTTGCTCAAAGTTTGAATGTAAAGGGTATGCCACACTAAACAACATCGCTATGGATCGCTAAAAACGTCACTATTTAGCGATCCCGTTAGCGATGTTGTAGTGTGCGGCATCTACCAGCGACGTGGCCCCTGCTGAGATCCTGCTGTGATCTCGCTCGTCGCTGACATCCTTCCGGACCCTATTTTATCGTCGGCGCCCCCGCTGGTAAGTATATATCGCTGAGTGTGGCACCTTTTCTTAGCGATTTAGCGGTACTTTTGTACCGCTAAAGTCGTTAAGGAGATCGCTAACCGCGATAGTGTCCTTAACGACATCGCTAAGTTAAGCTGCTATCAGCGATATAGAAACAATCCCGCTAGCGATCGCATTAGTATGCGTCGTTATCGTGATCGCTAGCGGGATTGTTTAGTGTGGCAGTACCTTAAAGGGTATGCCACACTAAACAACATCGCTAACGGGATCGCTAAAAAACGTCACTATTTAGCGATCCCGTTAGCGATGTTGTTGTGTGCGGCATCTGCCAGCGACGAGCTTCCTGCTGTGATCTCGCTCGTCGCTGGAATCGTTCCGGACCCTATTTTCGTCGCTGGCGCCCCGCTGGGTAAGTATATATCGCTAAGTGTGGCACCTTTTTTAGCGATTTAGCGGTACTTTTGTACCGCTAAAGTCGTTAAGGAGATCGCTAACCGCGATAGCGTCCTAACGACATCGCTAAAATAGGTAGCCACTAGCGATATAGAAACAATCCCGCTAGCGATCTCATTAGTATGCGACGCTAACGAGATCGCTAGCGGGATTGTGTAGTGTGGCAGCACCTTAACTCATGATCTCAGGATCTCTGAAAGACTGGTCACGCAGGTCTTTGATTCTGGGGTAGCAATTGGGTGTTTCGTAGGAAGCTAATGAGAAGTAGAATGTATTTGAATTGGAAGCCTTGGAATGACCTACAAATCCAATTACTCCTTAGTTGTTCAAAACTGGCAATACAGGTTTTTAGTTTTAGGGTAGAGATCAAATAAGATAATGGATTGATAAGGATGCTTTTGATATATAGGAGGAATCCTCTGGAGATAGTAAATTTTCAACATATATGTTGCTCTGAGATGGACTTGGACGCAGTATCCCAGGATCATTTAGTGATTAGTCATACGGGTCTTTGATTTTATGATCGTGATTGCTGCTTAGGAAGCCAATGGATCAGTGATCAGAATGTTTTTGAAATGCCTTAGGAAACCTCTGGAAGGAACATACAAAAGCCATACACATGTATCTTAAGGTTTGATCCAAAACTCATGATCCCATATAGGTCATACAAGTCTTAGATTTTAGGGCAATGATCAAGTGTTGTAAAGTAACCTAATGGATCAATCAGAATATTTTTGAAATGTGGAAAGAAATCTAAAGGGGGACATACAAAATCTCTGAGCAAATTATGAAATGAGTGTGGGGGATGAGGGACAGTAAATATTGAATTGAGGGTGGGGGACAGGGAAGCAATTGTTGAATTGAAGGTGGGGAACAGGGAAAGCAAATGATGAATTGAGTGTGAGGGACAGCAAATGATGAATTAAGGATGGGGGACAGGAACTGACAATGAGTTGAGGGTGGGGGAGAGCAAATAATGATTAAGACTGGGTTCAAATTAGCGTTCGAGTCCGCAGCATGGTGCTGCGGACTTCTTTCCTTAAAGCTCCGCCTACTTCCACATGGCTCCGCTTACTTCCGCATGCATCCTGCGTACCTATCTTTAACACAGGGTATGCAGGGACATGCATTGTATGCGGATGCGTCCGAATGCGGCGTTTTGACGTGCCCGCTGAACGTAAGAAAATGCAACATGTTGCGTTCGGAGGGCATGTCAAAATGCCGCATGCGGATGCATCCACATAAAATGCATGTCCCTGCATACCCAATGTTAAAGATAGGTACGCAGGACGATTGCGGAAGTAGGAGAAGAAGTCCGCAGCACCAAGCTGCGGACTCGAACGCAAATGTGAATCCAGCCTACTTGAGCAGAGTAGAGCAAAAGATTCTGTATTGAGGGTGGGGGAAACCAAATGATGAATTTGGGATAGAGCAGTTGATAATGAATAGAGGGTGGGTGGGAGAGAGAGAGGACATGACATAATGAACTTGGGTGGAGGAGGGTATGTAAATATAATGAATAGGGGAAGCAGGAGGTACAGAGTGGGGGTTAAGGATGCAGGAGTGTGACTGGTATTGAATGGGGGGAACTAGTGCAGGTACTAATTAATTTATATATTATTGGGTGGGGAAAGGGTCTATTTATAATTAGTGGGGACACTGGTGGATTAAAATTTATATTTGGAATGGTGGGTTGCATAATAACTAATTATATATTAATGGGTGCACGTTTGTAGTCAGCTGCGTAGTGAAGAAGTTGGGTAAAAAGCGGGGAATGTGTTATTTTTTAGGTAGAGACAAGTCCTTGCTGGAAGAAATGATGGTGGTCTACGCTGAATGAAAAAGAAAAGCAAAGATGAAGGACTTCACCTAGAAATGTTACTGGTGAGTCAGTGTGTTACCTGTACACTGACATTATATACAGATCTTGTGTGCTTAATGTCACTGGTGATCACTGTATAGCCTGTACACTGACACTATTTACAGAGCTCCTGTGTATAATGTCACTGGTGATCCCTGTATTATCTGTACACTATACACAATATATAAAGCTCCCGTGTATAATGTCACTGGTGATCCCTGTTTTATCTGTACACTATACACAATATACAGAGCTCCCGTGTATAATGTCACCGGTGATCCCTGCATTACCTGCACACTGTCACTATATACAGAACTCCTGTAGGCCCAATAGAGAAAAGACCAAATATAGGTAAAGGACAGTATTAAAATAAAGGATGAGTGAAACGAATAAACATTAAAATGCCTTTATTAAAGAAAACGTGGTGAAGTGGTGGCACCAAGGCCGGCGTCAGCACCCGGCCTACCGGGCAAGTGCCGGGGCCCTGAGCAGGCGGGGGGCCCACTCGCCGTCGGGCATCCCGGCGCCCGTTAGTGGATGAGAGCGGTACCAGCGCCGCCACTGGGCCCCCCCCGCTTGCTCAGGGCCACGGCAGCAGCCGGCGCAATACTTACCTCTCCCCGTGCCTCCGCAGCTTTGAGCTCCAGGGGGTGCCTGCAGGGCGCCCACGCTTCCTCTCACAGCAGCGCCGCTGAATGACGTCATCATTCAGCGGCGGCTGTGGCAGAGAGTAAGCGCGGGCGCCGGACAGGTGAGGTCTGTGTGTGTAGTGCGGTGCTTTGTGTGTGTGTGAGCGAGTGCTGTGGTGCTGTATGTGTGATGGTGGTGGGGGAGGCAGTGATGGTGGTGAGGAAATGATGATGATGGAGAGGCGATGACGATGATGGGAGGCGATGACGATGATGGGGAGGCAATGACAATGATAGGGAGGCAATGAAGATGATGGGGAGGCA
>JARQOD010000003.1:78752693-78768971 GCA_033576555.1 Oophaga sylvatica | reverse complement strand
CACCTCCCCCTTTCCCCAGTCCCTTTAGCAGAAGCCCTTCTCACTGTTAAAGGACTCCGTACTCCCCCTGCTCGCCCCGGGCTTCCCCCTGCTTGTCACAGCGCGCTTCATTGGTCTGTGGCCGTCTGCGTCCCCCCACTGCACACCCTGTGAAGCGGCCCATAATGCACGGGCCGGCTTAAAGTAAGTGCTTTTTCGTTCGCTTCGCATTTAAACACTGAGTGTTCTTTAAAACAACACGGTTGTTACATCAGCGTCAAGTCAGAAGCCTGAAAAAATTTTGGGGGGGGGGGCCCCGACGGGACCATTTGCGCTGCTGGGCCCCCCTTTTTGCTCAAATAAAGGGGCAGTCACGGGGAGGGGCCCCTTACCCCGGGGCCCCGTGGGCGTTTCCCCCGCTTCCCAAAGTTCCCCCCCTGCAGGCACTTAAATTTTTTGGGGGAAAGGTTTTAAAGCAGGGGGGCCCCTTTAATGGCCAAAAAAAAGGGCAGAAAAGTATGGAAAAGTGAACCTTTAAATTTAAAAGTGAGTACAACACAGAAAAGAGGTGGGGTTCTATCATTCGGTTTGTTTCCACTGAAGCGTTTACCATTAATATATGTGCGCTAAAAACCAAGATCAGAGGGGGGGATTTTATTCAGGTTTGCTTCCATGAAATCATTCATCCCTTAATAATGGAGCATACAACACAATAGCAGGGGGGGGGATTTATATTCAGTGTTTGTTTACTAAATGCAGTTAACCCTTTAATATATGTGCGCATACAACACAGATAGAGAGGGGGGGTTTCTATTTCGTTTTTGTTTCCCACAAATGAGTTCATCCCTTAAAAATAAGTGAGCATACAACACAGATAGCAAGGTGGGGTTCAAACATCTGTTTGCTTCCACTGAAGTAGTTCTACCTGTGTGAAGAGAAGATGAAAGATGGAAGTTTTTATCCCCCTTTTTCTCTTTTTTTTGGTGCCGAGTTTCGCTTGTTTCAGCCAAGCCTATTTTCCCACCATACTTTAAAGGGAAGGTTTTCGAGGCATGGCGTTTTCCCTCCTGGGAGCCAAATTTCCTCATCAATCATCTCCCGGGGGCTAGAGAAAGATGGCGTCCAGGACGGGGCCCGCCCCAGTACCCTGGGCTCCCCCACCCCTTCCTGTCTCGCTTGTCTCGCCTCAGCTGGGCAGGTTTTCTTTTTATTGTTTTTCCCCCCCTTGGGCCCCCTCACTCCCCCCCCCTGTGCCCCCTTCCCAGAGATTAAAGCTACAACTTTCAAAACCCCGGAGCGGACGCATTAACAAAGGAGCGGGAAACGGCTGAATGGGGGGCCCAAAAGTACCACATAGGGGGCATAACAAACAAAATGCAGCAAGGGGCCCAACATCCCCAACAATACATTTTGACAGTGCAGTTGCACGAAGGGTGGGGTCCCCGCACTTGTAAAGAGCTTCGGTTCCCCCTGGTAGAAGCCCTGGAACGACCCCTACCAGGAAGGCAGTGAGGAATGTAACATACCACCAAAACGTTTAATTTTTCCAAAAAGGTCCGGCCCCCCTGCCCAAATCCCAAAACTATCTACCCATATGGGCCCAACATTTTGATGTTAGCAAGAAAGAGATTTTTAAATTATCACGGTCACTTTTTATTGGTTTTGGCAGCCCTCCCTGAATGGCAAAGCTCCCCAGCTGGGTAATTTTTTGCCCCAATATAATTTAACCCGAAGAGCTCAAGCCCCCCGGTAAAAAGCTGAAAAAAACCCGGTGTGGAAAAAGGGTTATCAAGGGATAGTCAATTGCCTTGAAGCCCCTCTTTGAGGAGTCCCAACCCTTTGATTTTGGGGGGACAGCATATTTGCCCCTCCCCCGAACGGACCACTTTTTTTGCACATACCCCGGGCCCGGCGTTCGGAGGGAAATACTGTATCCCCCCCGTTTTGCTCTGGAAAAGGCCCCCAGGCCCTGCCTTTCCCCCCCCCCCCGAAAGGGTGATCAAAATCTCGCCCCCACCTTAGTAATCTACCCCTTCTTTTGTGCCCCCAGGGGACGCCGCTGCAACATGGGCCCTCTCAAAACCCGAAGATGAGGAGGACGCCCTACTTTCCCCCGGGGGTGACAGTGGATAACTCTCTGGGGGTTTTGCACCCCCGGGGGGGCACCGGACCATGACACTCCACACCAACAGTCTCAATATTTAACCCCTCCCTAAACCCCCCCCCTCCACCAACCAGCAGCCAACCCCTAGAGAGAGAATTTTCCCCTTCATACCCCCCCCACATTACCCCGCTGACCGTGACAACGGGAGGACATTTTAAAACCCCCGATCTAGGACAAGGGGTCAGTCTCCTCCCATCCTGGAGGGAACCCCACCCCCGGGTTTTGGGGACCCCGCACATCAGTTAATTTTCCGCTGCTTTATTGCTGGTATCAGGCGCCCCTGTCCCCGTGCTTGAGGGGCCCCTGATCCTTTATATCAGGATCTTGTGACCACGCGCCAACAAAAAAAAATTTGGGGGACCGGGGCTCACAGCCCCCCAACCCCCCCCCCACTGCGCGGGTTCTAAATAAGGTCGCGGGAAACGCATTTGGGGGGCCCGGGGTACCGGACTGCCCCCGAACCTGGGCGCCTCTCCCCCCATGGGGCGCACCACTATCGGCCTGACCCTTCCCCCCCCGCGGGCCCCCCTCCCCTGTCCACCTCGGCTGATTTTTCCCTGTGCTCTCCCCCCCTCTAAAGCAGAGAGGACCTGCCCTCACTACCATGCTCTGTAATTCCCCCCGTTTTTACCCGGGTCCCCCAGCAGAACCCCGGGTGGGCTGGGAACAGGTTTGTCAGTGAATGACCCGCCAATTAGGGGGGGTTTAGGGAGGGGGGCAAAATATTAAAAGCTTCTTGAGCTTTGGGGTTTGGGGGTTTTGCCTTTTTCCTCCGGGCCCCAGGGGCCCCTTGGTAAATGTCCCCCAAGATGGAAAATTTGAAAGGGAATGGGGACCCCAGTAGCTTGATCCCCCCTTAGCGCCCTCCTGGGGTGTTGCCCCGTCCCCCCCGAGCGCAGATGTGAGAAAATCCCAATGTGCCTGTCCTGCAAGAGCTTGCTGCACGTGACCTGCGGGTGATTTTGCGGGCTGCCAGGTGGGGCTTTCTGCTGGTCATCATCACATCATCCCCCGGGCTCTCAGGCTGCGCCCCATCTCCCTTTGCCTCGTTATCAGCTTTTCTCTAAATCTGTCTTCATTTTTAGTTTTTCTTTAAAGGACCACTTTCTCTTTTAAAGGGCTTTTCGATTCCATCATTAATTAAAGTTTAGCCTTTTTACCTCCGCTGGAGCTGTTCTTCCTGGTTTTGGAGGCCCCTGCAGCTTTGGCGTTGTGCAGGCGCCCCTCCCGGACCTGCTGAGGGTCTTGCTTGCTTCTTCATACTAGGAGGTGGCTACCCCCGGGGGGCATGGGGGGGACACGCCCCGGGGTCTTGCAGGCCCAACCCCCCCTTAATAGGTGGGCCTCCCCTCCGTGAGCACTATTTTCCCTTAAAGGACCGCCATCTTGCACGCTGCTAGCGGTTTTTCCCTTCTTTTGGGGAAACTTGGGGCTTCTTGGGCCCTTGCAGACTTGGGGGAGTAGGGCAACATTGCTGGATGGAGAGGTTCACCCCCCAAATCCTCTATGTGCAGGCCGGGGTTTCGTTTTTTTTTGCCCCCCCCGGCCGGCCCCGGGGAAAAAGAAACCTGGGTTTTTTCCCCAAACCCTCAGGAAACCCACTCCTCCCCGGTAGGAGGAGGAGGTCCTGGGTGGGGAGGTTGGCTCCTTGGGGGTCAGGAGCACAAGCAGGATCCTGTCGACCGCACCCCCAATCACCACAATGAGCAGCTGGTGAACAAAGCTGTACTCACTATTTGCTGGGCAGTCCTGTGTACAAATTACATTATTATCCTTTGATCCTAGTTAACTCTGATTTACTATGAGCTGCACTCCCCATTTTGTGGGCAGTATTGTTAAAAAATTACATTACTTACCTGACTGATCCGGAGTTACATCCCGAATTATATCCAGAGCTGCACCCTTTCTGTGGTGCAGTAATGTGTAAAATTAATTATTATCCTGTCTGATCGAGTTCCATCCTGTATTTACTCCAGACTGCACTCACTATTTGGGGTGCAGTCACTTGGTACATATATTACATTATGACCCGCCTGTCCTGGTTACACCCTTTTACTCACCCCAGAGCTGCCCCCACTATTTACTTTTACTTTACTTATCCTGTACTGTTCTGAATTACGCCCGTTTTACTCCAAGCTGCACTAAATTTTTCTGCGGGTGCAGTCATGTGTACTACATTACTTACTTATCCTGTACTGATCCGATTAACCCTGTTTTAAAACTCCAGGCTCACTCATATTTCGGGTGCAGTCACTGTTAATACTTTTAAAATTACTTACCTTATGATCCTGGTTAATCCTGTATTAACCCCAGGGCGCATCACTATTTGTGGTGCAGTCACTGTGTAATACATTAATTATTTACCCTGTGTGATCTGAGTTACATCCTGTATTATAATCCAGAGCTGCACTCACTATTCTGCTGGTGCAGTCACTGTGTACATACATTACATTACTTATCCTGTACTGATCCTGAGTTACACCCCTGTATTATACTATAGAGCTGCACTCCCTATTCTGCTGGTGCAGTCACTGTGTACATACATTACATTACTTATCCTGTACTGATCCGAGTTACATCCAGTATTATACTCCAGAGCTGCACTCACTATTCTGCTGGTGCAGTCACTGTGTACATACATTACATTACTTATCCTGTACTGATCCAGAGTTCCATCCTGTATTATACTCCAGAGCTGCACTCACTATTCTGCTGGTGCAGTCACTGTGTACATATATTACATTACTGATCCTGCACTGATCCTGAGTTACATCCTGTACTACACTCCAGAGCTGCACCCACTATTACTATTACATTACTTATCCTGTACTGTTCCTGAATTACGTCCAGTATTTATACTCCAGAGCTGCACTCACTATTCTGGGTGCAGTCACTGTGTACATACATTACATTACTTATCCTGTACTGATCCTGAGTTACATCCTGTATTATACTCCAGAGCTGCACTCATTATTCTGCTGGTGCAGTCACTGTGTACATACATTAAATTACTTATCCTGTACTGATCCTGAGTTACATCCTGTATTATACTCCAGGGCTGCACTCACTATTCTGCTGGTGCAGTCACTGTGTACATACATTACATTACTTATCCTGTAGTGATCCTGAGTTACATCCTGTATTATAATCCAGAGCTGCACTCACTATTCTGCTGGTGCAGTCACTGTGTACATACATTACATTACTTATCCTGTACTGATCCTGAGTTACATCCTGTATTACACTCCAGAGCTGCACTCACTATTCTGCTGGTGCAGTCACTGTGTACATACATTACATTACTTATCCTGTACTGATCCTGAGTTACATCCTGTATTATACTCCAGAGCTGCACTCACTATTCTGCTGGTGCAGTCACTGTGTACATACATTACATTACTGATCCTGCACTGATCCTGAGTTACATCCTGTACTACACTCCAGAGCTGCACCCACTATTACTATTACATTACTTATCCTGTACTGTTCCTGAATTACGTCCAGTATTATACTCCAGAGCTGTATGCAGCATATGGTGCACTCTATTTATGTATCTAGGGATAGCTGTGTCTAAGTGATGGCACTTCTGAGCCGCCATCCTATAATGCCCCATCTCCTGTGGCAGGTGGGATTCCCTGGCATAGGTCACCATGTGGCGACTGCATCCCTTATTGATGCACTTCAGATACCATTTCAGTCTCTGGCGTGCTAATACAGAGGCCGTATTGATACTTGACCTCGGGTCCCTCTGAACAGAGTCTCGATTCTCCGTCTTAATGAAGCTGGCTCATTCCAGTGCAGAAAATATGTGTCCATCATCACCAAATAATATCTGGACGCAGCCAATGCCAGGAAATCAACATTAAATCTTGCTCCTTCAACAGCTCATATTAGAACTTGGGGGGATCAGACAACTTTTACCCTTGTACTGATAATGCGAGGACAAGTGGAGCTGGGAGAGGGCACAGGGTATTGGTCCCTGAATCCTTTGTCACCGGAGCATGCTGTTCCACCACTTACACATGGTCTCTGATTCCAGCTGAGTGGACACACTGGTGACTGCAGAAAATTACCAGCAGAAGTGTAGTACAACCTTCACATAGTATACAGGTCACATGTATGAGACTAAAAGTTATAAACTCCAGCTGGATGGGCACGAGCATATAAAACTGTGTGTTGTCAAGCAATCCAAAGGAAAACAATGTCATAAAACATAACAGATGGTGATAAAATACAATATAAAGGGTTGCTAAACTATCTGATGAGATGTAAAACAATACTATAGAATACTGCAGAAAACAGTGTCATATAACAAAAGCCAGCATGTAACACGATCCAAAACACGGGAATAAAACATAAAACAGTGACACAAGAATATAACAACACAATGTAATATAACATCACAATATAATAAAACATAACACAGGACCAAAAACACGGTAGTGAGACATAAAACTATAATACAGCATGATTAAAACAAAACAATGTAATATAACATCACAAAATAATATAATAAGACATAATACCACATAATAGAGGACGGAAAATTCAGGAATAAGACATAAAACACAATATAAAGGGTAACAATGCTAAACTATGTGATGAGATGTAACATAATACTATTTAATATAGTACAAGTCATGGCCAAAAGTTTTGAGAATGACACAAATATTATATTTTCACATGATCTGCTGCCCTCTGGTTTTTATGTGTGTTTGACAGATGTTTTTATCACAGACAGAAATATAATAATTGCAAACATATGAGTAACAAAAGCTTATATTGACAGTTAGAATGAGTTAATGCAGCAAGTCAATATTTGCAGTGTTGACCCCTCTTCTTCAGGACCTCTGCAATTCTCCCTGGCATGCTCTCAATCAACTTCTGGACCAAATGCTGACTGATAGCAGTCCATTCTTGCACAATCAATGCTTTCATTTTGTCAGAATTTTTAGGTTTTTGTTTGTCCACCCGTCTCTTGATGATTGACCACAAGTTCTCAATGGGATTAAGATCTGGGGAGTTTCCAGGCCATGGACCCAAAATCTCTATGTTTTGTTCCCTGAGCCATTTAGTTATCACCTTTGCTTTATGGCAAGGTGCTCCATCATGCTGGAAAAGGCATTGTTGATCGCCAAACTGCTCTTGGAGGTTGGGAGAAGTTGCTCTTGGAGGACATTTCGGTACCATCCTTTATTCATGGCTGTGTTTTAGGCAAGACTATGAGAGAGCCGATTCCCTTGGCTGAGAAGCAACCCCACACATGAATGGTTTCAGGATGCTTAACAGTTGGCATGAGACAAGACTGGTGGTAGCGCTCACCTTGTCTTCTCCGAATTAGGTGTTTTCCTGATGTCCCAAACAATCGAAAAGGGGATTCATCAGAGAAAATAACTTTACCCCAGTCCTCAGCAGTCCACTGCCTGTACCTTTTGCAGAATATCAGTCTGTCCATGATGTTTTTTCTGGAGAGAAGTGGCTTCTTTGCTGCCCTCCTTGAGACCAGGCCTTGCTCCAAGAGTCTCTGCCTCACAGTGCGTGCAGATGCACTCACACCTGCCTGCTGCCATTCCTGAGCAAGCTCTGCACTGCTGGTAGCCCGATCCCGCAGCTGAAACACTTTTAAGAGACAGTCCTGGCGCTTGCTGGTCTTTCTTGGGGCCCTGAAGCCTTTTTGGCAACAATGGAACCTCTCTCCTTGAAGTTCTTGATGATGCGATAGATTGTTGACTGAGGTGCAATCTTTCTAGCTGCGATACTCTTCCCTGTTAGGCCATTTTTGTGCATTGCAATGATGACTGCACGTGTTTCTTTAGAGATAACCATGGTTAACAGAAGAGAAACAATGATGCCAAGCACCAGCCTCCTTTTAAAGTGTCCAGTGGTGTCATTATTACTTAATTATGACAGCTTGATCTCCAGCCATGTCCTCATCAACACCCACACCTGTGTTAATGGAGCAATCACTGAAAAGAGGTTAGCTGGTCCTTTTAAGGCAGGGCTGCAATGATGTTGAAATGTGTTTTGGGGGATAAAGTTAATTTTCTAGCCAAATATTGACTTTGCAAGTAATTGCTGTTAAGCTGATCACTCTTTATAACATTCTGGAGTATATGCAAATTGCCATTAGAAAAAGTGAAGCAGTAGACTTTGTAAAAATTAATATTTGTGTCATTCTCAAAACTTTTGGCCATGACTGTAGAAGACAACATAATATAACACAATAAGCCAGCATGTAACATGATACAAAACACGGGAATAAAACATATAACACGCACATCCAGCTGAAATATTTGCTGGAGTCGGCGGGCCCATCAATTGTTGCGCCCCTGATGATGGGCTTCAGAAGACCCTGGAGATTGCGCAGTGAGGACCACAACTGTGACTTGAATGAAGAAGACAACTGGATAGGAGCAAGACAAAGAGTATAATTTTTTTTACTTTATTTTATATATTTTTAGAATATGTCCCAGGGAAGGAGCCAGAAAGACCCCATAATGTACATTTGATTTACATTGAATACATTTAAAAAATGTGGAATTTATTCTGAATTCCGTCAGATGCAAATGCAATATGAGGCAAAAAAGTGCAATAAAATATAACACAACATAATACAATATACAAAACTTCCCCAAAATCGATATTTTTGGGGATCTGATTTGTGCAAATCTTGACGGTATGAAACGTAGGATAAATGTAGGATATTCTCTAAGTAGCATATAATACAACATAATTTACTACGTACAATGTGTAGTAATACAATAAAACACTATACAGAACGTTGCACGATAGAAAACAATGCAACAAAACATCACTCAACATAAAAGAATAAAACACAGAAAGAAGCTGGACTCCCAGGCTTGAATCTGCTGGTTTTGTACTTTCTACCCCATTGTTTGCATGATGGAAGAGACCCAATTCAGAGACTAAATTTCATGGCAGTGCTCCATGGGAAATAAATATGCAAAATAGCTTAGTACTCAAAAGACACAGGTACATAGGGAATTTAGATTGTGGACCTCACTTCCATGGCAGAATCCATAGCATTCATCAGTCAGTGTAGATAGCTACACCGAACCCCTGACACTCCAGCGATCCACTACACTCCAGGCCCCACTGACCTTGGGACCCATTATTTTTCCATCCATCCCCATCTAAATCTATGGCAGTTATCTGCTCTACCCTTATCAGGACAGGGGCCACAGACACTTATCATTGTTTGTGCATTGCATCACATTTTGGTACTTGTTCATTATGTCCTTATTTTTAGCCCAGCGTTAATATCGTCCTGCCCTTTGCTTGCTGATAAGGGTGATCTCTACACACAAAGAACCCTTTATAGCAGGGTCCAGCAGAGTACCCCGGCTATTAGGAGATTGTGGCAACCACAGAATATTTTTTTGCTAATTGCAGATAAGAGAGGAGAAGTTCAGGAGGGGCGCAGAGTGCAATCTGCTGGTATGGAAGAGATTTTCATGGGGGTTGGTCGGAAACAACAGGGAGAACAGGTAGAAGAAAAAGGGAGGGAGATTGTTGATAAGATATGATTCACCTGACTGACAAGGAAATAGCAGAATACCTGCTGGTTATTGCCATCCAGCCTAGGTGTAAAGCCCCCGTCTCACATAGTGATATCGCTAGCGAGATCGGTGCTGAGTCTCTAGTTTTGTGACGCAGCAGCGAGCTCACCAGCGATATCGCTGTGTGTGACATTCAGCGACGATCAGCCCCCCTGCCGGGTATCGCTCATCGTCGCTGAAAGGTCAGGTCATTTTTTTGATCGCTGGTCTCCCGCTGACAGGCACGCATCGCTGAGTGTGACAGGCGGGAGACCAGCGATCTGCTGGTAACCAAGGTACACAGCAGGTTTCCAGGCACCGCGCAGCGCCTGGAAACCCGATGTGTACCTTGGTTAACAGCTCCCTGCATCAGGGCGCTGGTATCCAAGGTACACTGCGGGTAACTAAGCGATGTTACCCGCAGTGTGGCTGTGCTGATCGCTGCCCTGAGCTGCCTGTTTGGCAGCTCAGCAGCGATAATGTAGCGATACACCAGCGATCCTGATCGTTGTCGGGATCGCTGGTGTATCGCTATGTGAGACCCAGCCTTAACTGTGCTAAGGAACCAGAAGGCCCCCGCACACATTAGACTAAAGCCCCCATCTCACATAGCGAGATCGCTGCTGAGTCATTAGTTTTGTGACGCAGCAGCGAGCTCACCAGCGATATCGCTGTGTGTGACATTCAGCGACGATCAGCCCCCCTGCTGGGTATCGCTGATCGTCGCTGAAATGTCAGGACATTTTTTTGATCGCTGGTCTCCCGCTGACAGGCACGCATCGCTGCGTGTGACAGGCGGGAGACCAGCGATCCGCTGGTAACCAAGGTACACAGCGGGTTTCCAGGAGCGGGGCTGTGCCTAGAAACCCGCTGTGTACCTTGGATACCAGCTCCCTGATGCAGGGAGCTGGTAACCAAGGTACACAGCGGGTTTCCAGGCACCGCGCAGCACCTGGAAACCCGCTGTGTACCTTGGTTACCAGCTCCCTGCATCAGGGCGCTGGTATCCAAGGTACACTGCGGGTAACTAAGCGATGTTACCCGCAGTGTCGCTTGTACTGATCACTGCCTGAGCTGCCTGTTTGGCAGCTCAGCAGCGATAATGTAGCGATACACCAGCGATCCTGATCGTTGTCGGGATCACTGGTGTATCGCTATGTGAGACCCAGCCTTAACATCGGTTCCACCGCTTGGCCAAAAGTCCTGATAAGGACCCGATTTCAGACTATCGATTTCTTTCTTTTTTCTCTGAGCAAGTGGCCCCTGTGAGAGGAGTATGGCAGCGGCTCTCTCATGGAAAACAAAGGAGCACTCAAATGGCATCGTGAGCTTTTGGGTGAAATTTGCAGCCAGCAAACAATTGGCTGAACCATTTGGAGGAGGGCTATCTAAAGTTTTAGATTGGGATGTATACCATTCCTGGGGTCTCCACAGATAGCTCCAAGGTCATACTTCTACCTGGTTCTCCCTTCGCTTGAAGGTCATAGTTAACAGGAAAAAGGGACGGCCGGTTGCGCATGCGCCCTTCACTCTAGACAGCCAAGCGCAGCTCTGCATTCAGATCTCTTTATATCATCAATCTATAGGTGTAGCGACCATCCTTTGATGGTTCTCCCTTTCCAGCAATTCCATGGCCAAGAGTAGTTAGATGGAGCAGATTGGATGCGCATGCGCACAGATGATCCATTGCAGTTCTACGACACTGACCAAGATAGCCAGGCATAGCAGTGTATTTGGCTATCTTTCATTCCTCAACGCTTTAGATGTAGAGCGTATAGGTCAGGGAAAAAAGACCCCAATATCAGCTTGTTCTACCCTGATTGTAAAATCATGGCCAGGGGGAATTGTATGGAGCGCCTGGTTGCACATATGCCCCGCAGCACGATTCAAAGTGTAAGTCACTGACAAAGATAGCCAAGAACATTTGGCTATCTTTGCATCCTAAATAGTATAGACCTAGTGTGGAGTGGTAGGAGAAGGCTGTCATTTGTAACTGGTTCTACTTTAGATAGAAGACAGTGGCCAAGTGGAGTGGAGTCTGGCTGCACATGCGCCCAGCTGCTCCGTTCCAAGTCTTCGGCATTGACAATGATACTTGTTAGTAATAGTGTAGCACTCTGTTTGGCTATCTTTGCCACATCTCCATTTTTCCCTTTAGCCAGACTGTGGCCAGGAGGATTTGAGCAGAGTTGGTAGCGGATATGCCAATACAATAGAGAGGTTTTCTGATCTGCAAAAATGATCACCAATCAACTACTGGAACCCTGCCATAACACCATAATACGAGACTTAGATCCCCTGTTCTCACCTGGCTCCAATCTTGCATGTTAAAAGCAGTGGCCATTTGCACACGTGCCATGCCAGTTCATTAAAAAACTATGGTGCTGTGATTGAAGATAGCCATGTTCAGTGTATGCTATGCTATCATTCTAGATTTAAAACTGAGCAGCAGGTCGCAAACTGATGCTTCATTCCATTCCTACTGATCACGGTCTTGCATTCATGGGAGAGTAAGAGAAAAACAAGGGACACCGGGCAAAAATTCAGAAGAATAGTTGGATTCCCAGTAGCTCTAACAACTTTCTTCTCTTCGGTGGACAGGTGACGATGGAATACACCTTTAATATAAAATACAAAAGAATCAGCATTTCCAGATTACCAAATTACAGGATCTTTCAAATATCTGTCTAACCAATGGAGATTATTCAATTCCTCAATGTTTGCCAAACACTACTGAGTCGCTTTGGAAGGAATGGCAGCTTTTTCGGAAAAACAGAAACATTTTGAGTTTCTTGCTTGCAAATAGTAATCCGGCTATACAAAATTCCTATGTGAGCATGATCGCAACAGTTTTTAGCATTAGCTAAGCACGTGGCAAATTAGGAACAGTAGCCCTACACAGTACCTATTATTAAAAAGAAACATTACGCGGGCGCACATCTGGGCCTCACTTCATAAATACTGACATAAGTAGCAGTCGGGTCTGGAAAACGTCCTGGCGAATAAATGAATGCTCCAGGAAAGTCATCATGAAGGGTAATGAAGTTTTATGATTGGACGGCTTGGTACATTCCTGGCCACCACTTTGTTTTTCTGCCTGGAAAGTTTCAGTTTTCAAGGTATATATTTTTAGAGGATTACCATAAAGAGCAGAAATCCAGCGCCTACTTCTAATGTGGAAAAAATGATTGTGTGGTTAGCATAAAGGAGGGCAAGATAGCTGGGTCTGGTTTCTCAGCTTGCAGGGCATGCAATGGCCAGGTCTGGTTTCCTAGCTTGCATGGCATAATACGACCAGATCTGATCTCCTGGCTTGCAGGGCATAATATGGCCAGGTCAGGTCTCCTAGCTTGCAGAGCATAATATGACAAGATCTGGTCTCCTTGCATGCAGGTCATAATATGACCAGGTCTGGTCTTCTAGATTGCAGGTCATAATATGACCAGGTCTGGTCTCATAGATTGTAGGGCATAATACGGTCTGGTTTGGTCTAGTAGCTTGCAGGGCATGATGTGGCCTGATCTGGTCTCATAGCTTGCAGGGCATAATATGACCAGGTTTGGTCTCCTAGCTTGCAGGGCATAATATGGCCAGTTCTGGTCTCCTTGCTTGCAGGGCATAATATGGCCAGGTCTGGTCTCCTAGATTGCAGGTCATAATATGACTAGGTCTGGTCTCATAGATTGTAGGGCATAATACGGTCTGGTTTGGTCTCCTAGCATGCAGGGCATTAGATGGTAAGGCCTAATTTGCAGTCTGAGATGGCCAGGTCTGGTTTCCTAAACTTCAGGGCATAATATGTCCAGGTCTGGTTTCCTGCTTTGCAGGGCTTAAGATTTCCAGGTCTGGCTTTCTAGCTTGAAGGTCATAATATGTCCATGTTTGGTCTCCTAGATTACAGGACGTTAAATAGTCAGTCAGCCCTAGCTAGAAAGTGATGATATGACCAGGTCTGGTTTCCTAATCTTTAGGACATAATATGTCCATGTTTGGTCTCCTAGACTGCAGGTCATTAATGGTCATTTAACGCCAGTTAGAAGGCCAGGTCTGGTTTCCTAATCTTTATGGCAGAACATGTCCAAGTCTAGTTAACTAGCTTGCAGGGCACACTATAACAGGATATGGTTTTATGGCTTTTAAGGCATTTGATGGCCTGAGCCTTGTTGTACAAGATGTCTAGATCTAGTTTCATAGCTCAGAGGGCATTGAATTCTGAAACCTGATTGTTTGCTTGCAGGGCATTAGATGATCTGATCTGGTTCCCCAGCTTGCAGGGCATAATACTGTATGTCCAAGTCTGGTTTCCTAGCTTGCATGGCATAAGATGGGCACGCTTGGTCTCTTAGCCTGCAGGATAGTAAATGGCCACTCAGCCCTAGTTAGCAGGCCATGAGATGGCCAGGTCTGGTTTCCTAATCTTTATGACAGAACATGTCCAGGTATAGTTAATTAGCTTGCAGGGCACAAAATGGCCAGGTATTGTGGAGCCCAGCTGTGACTTGAATCCACATCTTCCAGAGGGGTGCACTGACAGAAGATCCCACTAGAGGTCATTAATCACATTCACACACGCAGCTCATCCTAAAAAGACCATTAGAGGGAGCTGTGTAAGACGTATAAAAACAAGTTTTAGTTTCAGTTTGCCTCAGAAGAAAGAGAAAGGAGGGAGATGAGGAGAGCTTCCAGAGAAGAGATCAGACAGAGACAGATCTCGGATCTCCTTAAGACACCAGAGGAGAGAAGTGCAGAGCTGTTCAGTCAGTTCAATTTGAGTAAGTGGAGGCTAGTACGGGTGAGAAAAAATCGCTTTAGCCTAGTCAGAGCTGATCTGAAGTATAGCTCAGTGGAAAGCGTGCCGACGCTTAGAGAGCGGCGAAGAGGCAGCTCACCAACTGCCAGCGTGTGTGATAATAGGAGGACCTAGATAGGTCGAAGGCGAGTGGAAGTTAATGAGACCGAGGAGCCTTAATAGCTCATCTCAGCAAGTATACCCGGACGCCGGAGTCCGAGCCTACAGGATCTCCACGACCCATTAGGAGAACACCGGAGTTCCTGGAGGACTACAAGTCCCAGGAGTACCACCGAGCTGATACGTAGCAGGATCAGGAGGACGGAGTCCGGCTCGGCCGGGCCATCAATGACCCTGTCCTTTCAGAGAGAAGATCCAATAACAAAGTCAGCCAGGTACAAGACAGAGGCTAAGCTAGGCCCAGCTACACGCAGGCCAGAACTTATTACAAAAAGGCAGAAAACAGGAGGCCACACACCTATCAAGTGGAGGAATCTGGATGTGCACCCTTCACCCTACAGTGCTCCGGGACATCCTTGCAACATCTACAAGTAAAGGTATGAAAAGAGACTGAACCGTGTGTCACTGCTTATTTGCCTGCATTCTGCACCACCATAGACTTCAAGGGAAAAGTCTCGCCTGTGGGAGTCTCACCATCTTGCTGCCCCATAACATCCCCTTAGAAGATCCATACTGCAGCGCTGGTCAAATTGATCAGATACCACAGGTGGCGTCACAAACAAATCTTTATAATCCCCTGTAAATATCCCCCATTGCATGACCGCCCAGGGCCACGGACCGAGCTCTGCTGCCAGTGACTTCCCCATAGACTTCCATGGGCTCGGTGCCGAGTGTCCCATAGCCCTGGTACCCACATGTGGTGCGCGTCATCTAACTTGGCGTCACGAACAGGATCCGAAGCTTACAATTTGTGAGTCCTGTGTTGCCTATTGGATTGTTTTGTGCAAAAAGACTGTGCTTTGTATGTGGTGAAGATTCCCGCTATTTGTCCGCCATTTACAGCGCCACGGCGTACCTGAAAAAGAGCGCTGAGTCTTGAACACGCCCCCAATGCTGACGCGGCGACAGGTCCTGTGGAGAGCTTCAGTGAACGCTCTGACGTCAGAGCGCCAGCGACACAGGTCCTTTCTCCACCGCTGTGCCTGCAGAGCTGCAGCCTTAGAGAAGGTAGGCCACGATTAACTAAGGGGGGGCGCAGAGATGTCCCAGCCAGCCGACAGCGCGGTCCAGGCCGACGGCCCCAATGACCTACCACTTGGCGCTGCAGCGCAGGATAGAGATGCAGATCCCTCACCCGGTCCTGTGGCCCCCATAGTATCGTTAACACTGCCTTACATGCCTGGAGCGAAGTGGCTCCCTCAGTACTGCGGCGAGCCAGACACCCTGTCAGGGTTCAAGCGGAAAATATGCAGTATAATGGACATGTACCCTATGACAGAAAAGCAAAGAGCTGCAGTGGTAGTGGGACAGTTAACTGGTGCTGCTGAAAGGGAGGTAGAGACTTGGACAGCTGCAGATCAAGAATCAGTGCTTGCAATCTTCTTAAAGCTACAGACTATCTTTGAGGACCGCACTGAAACAGATCTCCTGATGAGTTTCTATCAATGCTCCCAGAAACCAGATGATAGCATTAGAGACTATGCTTGCCGGCTGCAAGGGGCCCTGCGAACTCTTAAAGAAGTAAACCCTATAAGTGTTACCAACGAAAATCAAATGTTAAAGGAACAATTTGTACGGGGACTGAGGTCCCCAGCGGAAAGCAGGAC
>JARQOD010000003.1:78721679-78752593 GCA_033576555.1 Oophaga sylvatica | reverse complement strand
CATCTTTTTTCTCCAAAATTTTAAAGGTAAAACTCATTCAGTAAGAAAAACCGCTGAATGATAAACCCCCACCTTGCTTCTGTGTGTATGCTGCCCTATATTTAATGGTATAACTGCATTCAGTGGAAGCAAACAGCTGAATGAAGAATCCCCACCTCTGCTATCTGTGTTGTATGCTGCACTATATATTAATGGTATGAACTGCATTTCAGGGGAAGCAAACAGCTGAATGATAGAACCCCCACCTTGCTATCTGTGTTGTATGCTGCACTATATATTAATGGTATGAACTGCATTCAGTGGAAGCAAACCGCTGAATGATAGAATCCCCCACCTCTGCTATCTGGTTTATGCTGCACTATAATTTTAATGGTATGAACTGCATTCAGTGGAAGCAAACAGCTGAATGATAGAATCCCCACCTCTGCTATCTGTGTTGAAATGCTGACATATTTTAAAATGGTGTGCCCCTCCATACTTCTGCATTGCTGCCAACCCATGCTTTACCATCTTGCAACATATTTTAAAATGTCCCTTTGGCAGGGGCGGAACTATAGTGGAAGCAGGGGAAGCAGCTGCCACAGGGCCCGGGCAAAGAAGGGGGCCCGTCCCTGCTGCAGCTGCCCTGTGATTTAGGAGCAAAAAGGGGGCTCGAGCACGCTGGCAAATGGATCGCGCCGGGCCCCCCCCCAAAACATTTTGTTCAGGCTTCTGACTTGAACGCTGATGCATAACAACACTGTGTTGTTTTAAAGAGACACTACAGTGTTGTAAATGCAGACAGCGAACAGAAATGAGCACTGTAGCTTTAAGCTACGGCCCAGTGCATTATGGTCCGTCTGTCACAGCGTGTGTGCATGTGGGGGCGGACAGCAGACGGCCAGGCAGACCACATGAAGCAGCAGGCTGACTGGACAAGCAGGTGGAAGCCCGGGCGAGCAGGGTGAGTACCGTGAGTCTCTCAACAGTGAGAAGAGGCTTGGCTGCTCAATGGTGACTGGGAGGGCAGGTGCAGGCAGGATCTAACAGGGCCCACATTCAACAGGGCCCAGGCCCCAGGCTGCAGTGCAGGGGGCCCACATTCAACAGGGCCCAGGCAGCAGGGGGCCCACATTCAACACAGGGCCCAGGTAGCAAGGGGCCCGAATTCCAACAGGGCCTCGGGCTCCTGGGCCCTGTTTGACGCAAGCCTCAAGTCACCACTAACCTCCCCCTGGGCCCTGTTGGGCACGGGACCTCAGTCACCAGTAGCCTCCCCCTGGCCCAGTAACAGCCTCATGGTTGCTACAAGTGACGAGTGACACCCTGATCTCGCTACATGTGACAAGTAACAACCTCAGCTCTGCTACATGTAACAAGTAACAACCTCAGCTCTGCTACATGTGACAAGTAGCAACCTCGGCTCTGCTACATGTGACAAGTAGCAACCTCAGCTCTGCTACATGTGACAAGTAGCAACCTCGGCTCTGCTACATGTGACAAGTAGCAACCTCAGCTCTGCTACATGTGACAAGTAACAACCTCAGCTCTGCTACATGTAACAAGTAACAACCTCAGCTCTACTACATGTGACAAGTAGCAACCTCGGCTCTGCTACATGTGACAAGTAGCAACCTCAGCTCTGCTACATGTGACAAGTAGCAACCTCGGCTCTGCTACATGTGACAAGTAGCAACCTCGGCTCTGCTACATGTGACAAGTAACAACCTCAACTCTGCTACTTGTGACAAGTAGCAACCTCAGCTCTGCTATTTGTGACAAGTAACAACCTCAGCTCTGCTCATGTGACAAGTAACAACCTCAGCTCTGCTCATGTGACAAGTAGCAACCTCAGCTCTGCTACATTGACAAGTAACCTCAGCTCTGCTACATGTAACAAGTAAACCTCAGCTCTGCTACATGTGACAAGTAACAACCTCAGCTCTGCTACATTTGACAAGTAACAACGTCAGCTCTGCTACATGTGACAAGTAGCAACCTCGGCTCTGCTACATGTGACAAGTAACAACCTCAGCTCTGCTACATGTGACAAGTAGCAACCTCGGCTCTGCTACATGTGACAAGTAGCAACCTCGGCTCTGCTACATGTGACAAGTAACAACCTCAACTCTGCTACTTGTGACAAGTAGCAACCTCAGCTCTGCTATTTGTGACAAGTAACAACCTCAGCTCTGCTCATGTGACAAGTAACAACCTCAGCTCTGCTCATGTGACAAGTAGCAACCTCAGCTCTGCTACATGTGACAAGTAACCTCAGCTCTGCTACATGTGACAAGTAACCTCAGCTCTGCTACATGTGACAAGTAACAACCTCAGCTCTGCTACATTTGACAAGTAACAACGTCAGCTCTGCTACATGTGACAAGTAGCAACCTGGCTCTGCTAGATGTGACAAGTAACAACCTCAGCTCTGCTACATGTGACAAGTAGCAACCTCAGCTCTGCTCATGTGACAAGTAACAACCTCAGCTCTGCTCATGTGACAAGTAACAACTTCAGCTCTGCTACATGTGACAAGTAGCAACCTGAGCTCTGCTACATGCGAGGAGTGACAGCCTCATCTCTGCTACATGCGCGGAGTGACAGCCTCAGCTTTGCTATACAAGTAGCAGAGCTGAGGCTGTCACTCCTCATATGTTGCAGAGATGAGGCTGTCACTCCTTACATGTAGCAGAGCTGAGGCTGTCACTCCTCGAATGTAGCAGAGCTGAGGCTGTCCCTACTCACATGTAGCAGAGCTGAGGCTGTTCCTCCTCACATGTAGCAGAGCTGAGGCTGTCACTCCTCACATGTAGCAGAACTGAGTCTGTCACTCCTCACATGTAGCAGAGCTGAGGCTGTCACTCCTCACATGTAGCAGAGCTGAGGCTGTCACTCCTCACATGTGTAATTGGTGAGGGCGTGGTGCAGAAGTACGGTATACAGAACAATCTTAGATTATTCTGTATACCGGACTGTTGTTCTACTGAATAAATCATCTGTTTTGAAAGCAATTTGCAGGCTGGATTACAAGTTTCTTCACATATTTACTCTGGAGAAAGCCTACCTTTGTCACTACCTCAGTTGCTTCCTGGGAGTTGGTTCCTTTCTGTTATTTCACTATCATTACTCCAAAAACCTCTAATTTTGGATAATAAAGGTATCTTTCTTAACACAACTTGGGTAGACCGGGATTGGCAACGCACGCGAGGGGGGGGGGCCCCATTGTGAAGTTTGCTGTGGGGCCCTGCCGTTCCTAGTTACGCCCCTGGTGCCTGGTAATAATGCTTTGGAATAATTCATTTTTGCACTGTGTTTAAAACACTTACTGCTTCATATCCTGTGACTTGGGCCTCTCTAGATCCTATCAGGTGGAAGGTGGTAAAGCATATAGATGTTGCCAGGTTGCCTTTGATGATCTAACCACCCCCTGGTGTGCTGGCCCCAGCTGGCAAATTATCCCAAAACAGCTCCCACAATCCCACTTTCCTGACCCTGTAGTGTGGGCTATATATTTAGAGTAGTCTAAGGGGCGCACGCAGTAAGGGGGCGCACGCTTCACAGAAAGCAAAGCATCACGAAAGACAAGCATCGAGTAAAAGGCAGTTATCATCACGAAAGACAAGCATCGAGTAAAAGGCAGTTATCATCACGAAAGACAAGCATCGAGTAAAAGGCAGTTATCATCACGAAAGACAAGCATTGAGTAAAAGGCAGTTATCCATGGCAGTTAATCAGGGCAGGAATCAGGTAGCGCACACTTTGCTTTCTTTTAAATTATGTTCTTTATCTCTATCCTCCTGTGTTCCCTTGCCATCCACATTCACTGCCCCATCCCCCCTCCATCACGACTCATACACATCAGCCCCTCCATACTTCCCTCTCCCATGTACAGTTCCCATGCACTCCTCACCTTCCTGAGAAACCTCAGCCCATCTTGCCCAAACATATCACAGAAAAAACCTACTTACAACTCCAACAAGTACCTGCTCTTTATCTTCCTACTCCTACTGATTTCAGGGGACATCTCCCCCAACCCTGGTCCATCCCCAACCTCAATCCCTACCCTACCTCATGTCGAAACCATAATAATCTTGTTAATATTACTTGCACTCCCTCATCTCCTTCTTTCAATTGTGCCCTCTGGAATCCACGGTCTGCATGCAACAAACTATCCTTCCTGCACAACTACTTTCTGAACAACTCTCTTCATCTGTTGGCCCTCACTGAAACCTGGATTCAGGATTCTGACACGGTCTCCCCTGCTGCCATTTCCTATGGTGGCTTACAGTTCTCCCATTCCCCGAGACCCACAAACAGACATGGTGGTGGAGTTGGCATACTCCTGTCCCCACAATGCACTTTCCAGGTCATCCCCCCAATTCCATCACTCTCATTCCCTTCTTTTGAGGTCCACACCATCAGGCTCTTCCATCCCCTCTCCCTCAGAGTAGCGGTCATATATGGGCCCCCCAGGCTCGCCCACCCAGTTCCTTGACCACTTCTCAGCCTGGCTGCCGCACTTCATGTCCTCAGAACTACCAACCCTTATCCTTGGAGACTTCAACATCCCCATTAACAGTCCTACTTCCACATCTGCATCTCAGCTTCTATCACTAACCACTTCTCTAGGCCTCTCACAGCTTTCAACCTCTGAGACACACAAGGATGGCAACACCCTTGACCTGGTCTTTGTCCGCCTCTGTTCAATCTCCCACCTAAATAACTCACCGCTTCCACTCTCTGACCACAACATTCTCTCCTTCACGCTCACAAATCCTCCACCACCCCAGCGAACTCCTACCTACCACACATTCAGAAATCTACAAGCCATTAACCCTCTCTCAGACACTCTCAGACTCCCTACACTCTTCGCTGTCCCCAATCTCCTCTTTTTCTTGTCCTGATCTGGCTGTTCATCACTACAATATTTAGACTTGAGAGTCCTCAGTGGTTGATACCTTTTAATGGCTAACTGAAAAGATGGTAACAAATTGCAAGCTTTCGAAAGCTTGCAATTTGTTACCATCTTTTCAGTTAGCCATTAAAAGGTATCAACCACTGAGGACTCTCAAGTCTAAATATTTTTCTATCTACTGGCTAACACGGTACGAAGATACACATCTTTCCTACATCACTACAATGACACTCTTAGAAGCACCCTTGACCAAGTAGCACCGCTCACCCTCAGAACTTTCAAACACACAGTAAAACAGCCCTGGCTCACATCGCAAACTCACCTTCTCCAGCGATGCTCTAGGAGTGCTGAACGCCTATGGAGAAAAACCCGCACACCAGAAGACTTCATCCACTTTAAATTCATGTTAAGAACTTATAATGCAGCCCTTCACCTCACCAAACAGACCTACTTCACCACCCTGATCTCCTCATAGCCAACAACCCCAAGAAACTTTTTGACACTTTTCACTCCCTCCTCAGGCCAAAAGCACAACCCCCTATCACTGACATTTGTGCTAACGACCTGGCCTCCCACTTTATGAAAAAATAGATACTATCCGTCAGGAAATCTGCTCTCAACCACCAAGTGCTGTGACTCCCATCCCTCCCTGCATTTCCCCTGGCTCAATTTCCACATTTGATCCCATCACAGAAGAAGTCTCCAGACTCCTCTCTTCCTCTCGTCCGACTACATGCTCTACCGACCCCATCCCCTCACATCTCCTCCAGTCTCTCTCTCCTGTTGTCACAACTCACCTAACTACAATCTTCAATCTCTCACTCTCCTCTGGCATTTTCCCATCCTCCTTCAAACACTCCATCATTACTCCACTACTAAAGAAACCCGCTCTTGACCCTTCCTGCACAAACAACTACAGACCGGTCTCCAATCTCCCCTTCATCTCTAAACTTTTGGAGCGCCTAGTCTACTCCCGCCTCACCCGTTACCTCTCCACTCACTCCCTCCTAGACCCTTCACAGTCCGGCTTCCGACCCCTACATTCGACTGAAACTGCACTCATCAAAGTGACCAATGACCTTCTGACAGCAAAACGTAATGGTGACCACTCTCTGCTCATTCTACTCAACCTTTCTGCAGCTTTCGACACTGTTGACCACTGTCTCCTACTGTCTAGGCTCCAGTCACTAGGTATTAAGGACACTGTTCGCTCCTGGTTCTCCTCCTATCTTTCTGACCGCTCCTTCAGTGTTTCGTTCTCTGGCTCCACTTCATCTCCTCTTCCTCTCACTGTCGGTGTACCCCAGGGCTCAGTCCTTGGCCCCCTTCTCTTCTCTCTCTACACTGCCCCAATTGGACAGACCATCAGCAGATTTGGCTTTCAGTACCATCTTTATGCTGATGACACACAATTATACACGTCATCCCCCGACCTTACCCCCGCTGTACTACAGAACGCCACCGACTGTCTGTCCGCAGTCTCCAACATCATGTCTGCTCTCTATCTGAAACTTAACCTCTCCAAAACTGAACTTCTTCTGCTCCCGCCGTCTACTAACCTCCCTAAATCTGACATTTCCCTCTCAGTGGGCGGCACCATAATAACACCCCGGCAGCAGGCTCGCTGTCTGGTGTTATGTTTGACACCAATCTCTCCTTCACCTCCCATATACAATCTCTTGCCCGCTCTTGCCGCCTACACCTAAAGAACATCTCTAGAATCCGCCCTTTTCTCACCATGGAAACAACAAAAACCCTCACTGTAGCATTGATCCACTCCCGCCTGGACTACTGCAACGCTCTATTACTTGGCCTCCCCATTACTCGACTATCCCCTCTCCAGTCCATCCTTAATGCAGCAGCCAGGGTCATCCATCTGGCTAATCGGTACTCGGACGCGTCCGCTCTTCGCCAGTCCTTACACTGGCTGCCCATTCATTATAGGATCCAATTCAAAGTACTTGTTCTCACCCACAAAGCTCTCCACACTGCAGCACCCCCCTACATCTCCTCCCTCATTTCTATCTATCGTCCTAACCGACTGCTGCGCTCTGCAAACGACTTTCGACTAACCTCTGCACTAATCCGTACCTCCCACTCCCGACTCCAAGACTTCTCCCGCGCTGCGCCAATCCTCTGCAATGCTCTACCCCAAGAAATTAGGACTATCCACAATTTGAATGGTTTCAGGCGCTCCCTCAAAACACATCTGTTCAGAGCGGCCTATCACATTCACTAATCAAAGTCATTCTCTGTGTAAGTGTGTGTGTGTGTAGCCCATTCACTATCTCCATCCATCCCTCACTCCCTCAAGATGGCTGGACCATCATTGTAAATGCACCATTGTATATACACACCTGTACTTTGTATCTCCCCCACCTCATTGTAGATTGTAAGCTCTCACGAGCAGGGCCGTCTTATTTTGCTTTAATTACTGTATTGTTAACGTTGTTACTTATGATTTGTGTTCTGAAACTGTTAAACTGTAAAGCGCTGCGGAATATGATGGCGCTATATAAATAAAGATTATTATTATTATTATTATCTTCTCCCGCTCTGACCAAGGTACCTAAGGAAGGAAAAACTGACTCCCCTCTGGTTGGTCTTTCTAACCGGCTCCAAGCCCTTGAGAACATCTCTTCCTCTGAGGAGGAATCTGAGGGTGAGATTCCGGCTTCGGCGGGGCTTACAGGGGATGCCGAGTCTCCTTCTTCTAGGGATGTAAGGTCCTTGGAGGGAGGGACTGGTCCAGAGTCCGGAGACGAGGACGATAAACAGGAAAAACACTATGTGTTATTAAAGAGGGGGAAGGATTCCTGCTCTGAGGTGGAGAATAAGGGGAGTGGGAAGAAGAAAGCCATTTAACTCAATCACCAATGATGGCGGTACCCACTCCGTTGACGCTGGCGTCCATTAATTGTTATGTTTCGGTAACTGAGGAGTGCAGGTAAAAAAGGCAATACACCAGAGCAGTTGGAATCTATGGGATTGCAGTACCCTGACTAACCACCACAACTAGAGGCAGCCGTGGAGCGTTCCTACGTTGGTCCTAGACGCCTCGTCACAGCCTGAGAAACTAACTACACCTAAAGATAGAAATAGGAAAGCTATCTGCCCCGGAGCAGAACCCCAAAGATAATAGAAAGCCCCCAAACATGTAATGGCGGTTAGACAAGAGGAAATACTGACACAGAAAGAAAATAGAATGAGCAAACGCTGGGGCCCAAATTATCTAAATAGAAAAGGACAGGAAGGGTACTTACTGCAATCCCAGAAAACCCTGAAAAACACCAACTCTACTAATTTCAAAATCACCTGAGATCACACGACCTCCACCACCTAAATTAGCTCTCTGGTGCAACAAAATCAAAACAGCAGCCACTGAAAAAAACGGAAAAAGCAAAAGAACAAAACTCAGTGGCTGAACTAAACTGAGAAGGCAGAAGCCCCGGAGGGGACCCAGAAGGCCCCCAAAGATGTACAGGACAAAATGCAAAAATATAGCCACAACACAAAAGAAGAAAAATTCTTATCTGGTAGCAGGAGATGCAGACACGACACAGCAGGCTACAAGGGAAACTGGAATGAAGGATTCAGACCAGAACAATTGATCACCGGCAACCCTGATGGGAAAATGACTCCCTTATATAAGACCAGTCAGTAACACCTGATTCCCAGTCCTCACAATCTTCACTAGTACCGCTTGTAACCACCAGAGGGAGCCTCTGCTCAGAACTCATCTCAAACCCATTCACAACAGTACCCCCCCCTTGAGGAGGGGTCACCGAACCCTCATTTGAGCAACCAGGTCGGTCAGGATGAGTTCTATGATACGCACGGATAAGTCTCCTAGCATGGATGTCCGAAGCAAACACCCAAGAATTGTCTTCCTGACCATAACCTCTCCATTTAACCAAATACTGGAGTCTTCGTCTAGAAAAACGAGAATCCAATATTTTCTCAACCACATACTCCAGATTGCCCTCAACCAAAACAGGGTCAGGAGGCACAGTAGTAGGAACCACTGGCTCAACAAACCTCTTCAACAAGGACTTGTGGAACACGTTATGGATCTTAAATGTCCCTGGAAGAAGCAAACGAAAAGAAACAGGATTAATAATCTCCATGATCTTATAAGGTCCAATGAACCTAGGCTTAAATTTAGGAGATGCTACTCTCATAGGAATATTCTTTGAGGACAACCAGACCAAGTCCCCCACTTTAAACCGAGGACCATCAGTCCTATGCCGGTTAGCAAACCGCTGGGCCTTCTCCTGAGAGAGGGACAACCTCTCCACTACCTGGTCCCAAATCTGTTGCATACGCTCATCAACAGAGTCAACACCTGGACAGACAGAAGCTTCCGTCTGTCCTGAAGAAAATCGAGGGTGAAAACCAGAATTACAGAAAAACGGAGACATCAAAGTGGCAGAGCTAGCCCTATTATTAAGAGCAAACTCAGCCAAAGGCACAAAAGAGACCCAGTCATCCTGATCAGCAGACACAAAGCATCTTAGATAAGTCTCTAATGTCTGGTTTGTTCTCTCAGTTTGACCATTGGTCTGAGGATGAAATGCCGAGGAGAAAGACAATTGAACACCCAGTTTAGAACAAAAAGTCCTCCAAAATCTGGAAACAAACTGGACTCCTCTGTCAGACACAATGTTCTCAGGAATGCCGTGTAAACGAACCACGTGCTGAAGAAACAACGGCACCAATTCAGAGGAGGAAGGCAACTTAGGTAATGGCACAAGATGTATCATTTTGGAAAACCTATCACAAATTACCCAGATGGTGGTCATTCTCTGAGAAACAGGAAGATCGGAAATGAAATCCATAGAGATATGGGTCCATGGTCTCTTGGGCACAGGCAATGGCATCAACAAACCACTAGAGCGAGAGCAAGGCTTGGAGCGAGAGCAAGTCCCGCAGGACTGCACAAATTCCCTGACATCGCGAGACAAGGTAGGCCACCAAAAGGACGACTAACCAAGTCTCTGGTACCAAAAATTCCGGGATGCCCAGCCAATGCGGAACAATGAATCTCAGACATCACACTCTTTTTCCATTGGTCCGGGACAAACAATTTTCCAACAGGGCAGCGCTCGGGCCTATCCTCCTGACACCCCTCCAGAGCAAGTCTGAAATTGGGCGAGATGGCGGAAAGAACTACACCCTCTTTCAAAATAACAGAAGGATCAGATAACTCAGGAGAGTCCGCAAGGAAACTCCTCGAGAGGGCATCCGCCTTAACATTCTTAGTGCCAGGAAGAAAGGAAACCACAAAATTAAAACGTGTGAAAAACAAGGCCCACCTGGCCTGTCTAGGATTGAGTCGCTTGGCAGATTCCAGATAGACCAGATTCTTATGGTCCGTAAGGACCACCACCTGATGTTTGGCTCCCTCCAGCCAATGTCTCCACTCTTCAAAAGCCCACTTCATGGCCAATAACTCCCGATTACCCACGTCATAATTACGTTCAGTAGGAGAAAATTTTCGAGAGAAAAAGGCACAAGGGTTACTTTTAGAGGTCTCTGGATCTTTTTGGGACAAAACGGCACCTGCCCCAATTTCAGAGGCATCAACCTCCACCTGAAATGGCAGAGAAACATCAGGCTGCCGTAGAACAGGAGCAGAAGTGAATCTCTGCTTAAGTTCCTGAAATGCAGAGACTGCCTCAGGAGGCCAATTCACCACATCAGAACCCTTTCTGGTCAAATCAGTTAATGGTTTAACAATAACCGAGAAATTACCAATAAATTTACGATAAAAATTGGCAAAACCCAAAAATCTCTGAAGAGCCTTTAATGAAGTAGGTTGGACCCAATCACAGATGGCCTGAACCTTGACCGGGTCCATTTCAATAACAGATGGGGACAAAATGAATCCCAGAAATGAGATCTTCTGTACGCCAAAAAGACACTTTGATCCCTTCACATACAGAGCATTATCCCTCAAAATCTGGAACACAGTCAGAACATGTTTCACATGAGAGTCCCAGTCATTAGAAAAAATCAAGATATCATCCAAATAAACAATCAGAAATTTGTCCACAAAATCCCTGAAAATGTCATTCATGAAGGACTGGAAGACGGAAGGGGCATTAGTGAGCCCAAAGGGCATCACTAGGTACTCAAAATGCCCTCTGGGGTATTAAACGCCGTCTTCCATTCATCCCCGTGCTTAATGCGAATAAGGTTATACGCCCCCCTGAGGTCAAGCTTGGTAAACCAAGTAGCGTTTTTCACCCTGGAAAACAGGTCAGAAATCAAGGGTAACGGGTATTGATATTTCACAGTAATATTGTTCAAGAGACGATAATCAATACACGGCCTTAATGAACCATCTTTTTGGCCACAAAGAAAAAACCGGCACCTAAGGGTGAAGAGGATGGTCTGATATGACCCTTCTCCAATGATTCCTTGATATAAGACCGCATAGCGTCATGTTCAGGTACAGACAAGTTAAAAAGGCGACCTTTAGGGAATTTACTACCCGGCACTAATTCAATAGCGCAGTCATAGCTCCTATGGGGAGGCAAGGATGCAGATTTACTTTCGCTAAACACATCAGAAAAATCAAACAAAAAGTCAGGAACATCCTGAGCTTGGGGGGAGGCAGAAAAAACAGGAGTGTTGGTATTAACACATTGGCAGCCCCAACTGGTTACAGACACAGATCTCCAATCCAAAACAGGATTATGAGACTGTAACCAAGGGAAACCCAGCACGATAAAGTCATGCAGATTATATAGAACCAAAAATTTGCAGCACTCCTGGTGATCAGGTTCAACCCTCATTATCACCTGAGTAGAAAACTGGGGTTTATTCTCAGCCAAAGGGGTAGAATCGATCCCCAGTAGGGGAATAGACTTCTGTAGGGGTATCAAGGGAAACCCACAACGTTTAGCAAAATCATAATCCATCAGGTTAATAGCTGCTCCAGAATCAACGAAAGCCTGAGCAGAAAATGAGGACAGAGAGCATATCAGAGTGACAGTTAATAAAAACTTAGTCTGAACACTACCCAAGACAACTGAGCGTGCAAAACGTCTTCCCCGCTTAGGGCAGACTGAAATAGCATGAGAGGCATCACCACAGTAGAAACATAACCTATTGCGCTTTCGAAACTCATGACGCTGTGCCCCAACACCACTCCATCACACTGCATGGGCTCAGAAGCTGGCTCACAAGGCAACACCACTCCACGCATACTTCTCCGCTCACGCAAACGTCTGTCAATTTGAATCGCTAATGACATAGAATCATTGAGACCAGAGGGGACAGGGAATCCCACCATAACATCCTTTACATTATCTGACAGACCCTTCCGGAAAAGGGCCGCCAAAGCGTCGTCATTCCATTTGGTCAGGACTGCCCACCTACGGAATCTCTGACAGTATAACTCAGCGTCATTAAGCCCCTGATTTAATGCCAACAAGGCTTTTTCAGCTTGATCAGTGACATTAGGCTCATCGTACAATAACCCCAAAGCCTGAAAAAACGCATCAACATCACTCAAAACAGGATCCCCAGGTATCAGGGAAAAAGCCCAATCCTGAGGATCGCCGCGCAGGATTTAAAGCAAAAAACAATTTACAATTATTTTTGAAATTCTGAAACTTAGCTCGATCCCCTAAAAACAAATTTGACATGGGGATCCTAGGTTCCACAACACCCAACCCAGCAAGATAGATAGCAATACTCCGAACCTCAGTGGCAAGCTGAGCCACACGGCCAGACAACTGTGCAAACTCCATTGGGAGAAAAGATCCTCCCCAGCACCCAGAGATACAGAGGGAAAAAAAAAAAAAAAAAATGCAACAAACAGAAAAATATCTCTGACAACTCTGACAACCTTTTTTCTATCACAATATTTTTTCCCTTCTGTGAGTACCATACAATTTTCAATTTTTAGGCCGGTGATACTGTTATGTTTCGGTAACTGAGGAGTGCAGGTAAAAAAGGCAATACACCAGAGCAGTTGGAATCTATGGATTGCAGTACCCTGACTAACCACCACAACTAGAGGCAGCCGTGGAGCGTTCCTACGTTGGTCCTAGACGCCTCGTCACAGCCTGAGAAACTAACTACACCTAAAGATAGAAATAGGAAAGCTATCTGCCCCGGAGCAGAACCCCAAAGATAATAGAAAGCCCCCAAACATGTAATGGCGGTTAGACAAGAGGAAATACTGACACAGAAAGAAAATAGAATGAGCAAACGCTGGGGCCCAAACTATCTAAATAGAAAAGGACAGGAAGGGTACTTACTGCAATCCCAGAAAACCCTGAAAAACACCAACTCTACTAATTTCAAAATCACCTGAGATCACACGACCTCCACCACCTAAATTAGCTCTCTGGTGCAACAAAATCAAAACAGCAGCCACTGAAAAAAACGGAAAAAGCAAAAGAACAAAACTCAGTGGCTGAACTAAACTGAGAAGGCAGAAGCCCCCGGAGGGGACCCAGAAGGCCCCCAAAGATGTACAGGACAAAATGCAAAAATATAGCCACAACACAAAAGAAGAAAAATTCTTATCTGGTAGCAGGAGATGCAGACACGACACAGCAGGCTACAAGGGAAACTGGAATGAAGGATTCAGACCAGAACAATTGATCACCGGCAACCCTGATGGGAAAATGACTCCCTTATATAAGACCAGTCAGTAACACCTGATTCCCAGTCCTCACAATCTTCACTAGTACCGCTTGTAACCACCAGAGGGAGCCTCTGCTCAGAATCATCTCAAACCCATTCACAACATTAATGTTGCCAGCATAAAGTCAAATACAGCTACATTTGTGGCCTTTGATTTTCTCAGCCGGGTTGAAGCTGACATTTTCTTTTTGCAAGAGACCAGGGTGCCGAACATGGCCGACGTGTTTAAGGCTAAGAGGGAGTGGAGACTCGGGCCCTCCTAATTGGTCTCTTGCAGCCGAGCCGTATAGCGGAGTGGCAGTCCTTTTTACCGCACCGGTGGAATACCGACGGGCTATTGAGTTAGACATGGGGAGGTGCCTGATCTTAGATGTCCTCATGAAGGGACAACAGCTCCGGCTCATTAACATCTATGGTCCCCAATCTAAGTGGGACCGGAAATGTCTCTTTATGAGGATCAAGCCCTACCTTTTTACAAGTCAGCAAGTTGTCTATGGAGGGGACTTCAATGCTGTCACGAGGCCCTGAGATAGAGGAGGTTCCAGAGATAAGCTGACTTATGATAGCGTCGCCCTTAATAGTATAGCTAGTGAGGCTCGTCTGGTGGATGTCCACATCCGGCACACCCCAGGCCATGAGGGGTTCACCTATCATAGAGAGACCCTCCGGATGGGAAGAGGCTTTTGGAGGCTCAATTCGTCTCTCTTGGAAGAAGCGGAGATAAGACAGTCCTTTGAGGATTTTCTTCAGAGCCAGGTACCCTTACTGGATCTTTGTAGTAGTAAGTTAGAGTGGTGGGAGATGTTCAAGAAAAGGGTTGCGAGATTCTTCTGCCAGCTCTCGAGCCTCAGAAGTCTGAGCAGGTACCGCCTGTATCAGGGAAATGCTGTAGATATAGTATATCTTGACTTCAGCAAAGCATTTGACAAAGTATCTCACACAATGCTTATTGAAAAAATGACTAAGTATGGAATGGACAAGGCAACTGTTAGGTGGATTCATAACTGGCTTAGTGATCGGACCCAAAGAGTGGTTGTAAATGGCTGCACATCCAGTTGGAAGAATGTCTCAAGTGGGGTACCACAAGGCTCTGTTTTGGGCCCTGTATTGTTCAACATCTTTATCAATGATTTAGATGAAGGAATTGAGGGTAAACTGATCAAATTTGCTGATGACACAAAGCTAGGAGGGGTAGCTAATACTAGAGAAGAGAGAGAGAGGATTCAAAAAGATATACATAAACTGGAGCAGTGGGCAGCAACTAACAGAATGGATTTTAACAGGGAAAAATGCAAAGTACTACATCTGGGCAATAAAAATGAAAAAAGCATATACAAAATGGGAGGAATAGGGCTAAGTAACAGCACATGTGAAAAAGACTTGGGTATACTAATTGATCACAGACTTAACATGAGTCAACAGTGTGATGCAGCAGCAAAAAAGGCAAATGCAATTCTAGGATGTATCAACAGAAGCATACAGTCTAGATCACGTGAGGTCATTATTGCCCTCTACTCCTCTTTGGTCAGACCTCATCTGGAATACTGTGTCCAGTTTTGGGCACCACATTTTAAAAAAACATCAACAAACTGGAGCAAGTTCAGAGAAGAGCCACCAGAATGGTGACCGGTCTGCAAACCATGTCCTATGAGGAACGGTTGCAGGATTTGGGAATGTTTAGCTTGCAAAAAAGAAGACTGAGAGGAGACTTAATAGCTGTCTACAAATATCTCAAGGGCTGTCACATTGTAGAAGGATCATCTTTATTCTCATTTGCACAAGGAAAGACTAGAAGCAATGGGATGAAACTGAATGGGAGGAGACACAGATTAGATATTAGAAAAAACTTTTTGACAGTTAGGGTGATCAATGAGTGGAACAGGCTGCCACAAGAGGTGGTGAGTTCTCCTTCAATGGAAGTCTTCAAACAGAGGCTGGATAGACATCTGTCTGGGATGATTTAGAGAATCCTGCTTTGAGCAGGGGGTTGGACCAGAAGGCCCAGGAGGTCCCTTCCAACTCTACCATTCTATGATTCTATGATTCTATGAGGATCTGAGAGGAAACTCGAGCATCTTGTCTCAACTGGAGGTAGCCGTGAGGAGATCTCCAGAGTGAAATCTTTGCTTATGAGGTGTCAGTACGATAGACACGCATCTTTGGTTTTTGAGAGGGATTACAGGAAGTACCACTCGCCAGACCCTTACAGAAACTGCAAGATGTCAGTGAATAGTAAAGTGATTATAGGACTGGTCGACACTGCGGGGTCCCTGAGGCGATCCAGATCAGGGATCCTGGAGGTCGTCAGATCCTTCTACTCGCACCTCTTGGGGAAGAGGGATCTTGATTGGGATGAGATGTCGGCTTTCCTGGTCGAAGCCGTCCCCGAGCCAGGGGTAGAGCCCTCTCTTGACGTTTTGACAGAGATGATCAGGGAAGAGGAAGTTAAGTTGGCGATTGAAGGGCTTGCCCCCAAAAAATTGCATGGTCCAGATGGCGTAACATCTGAATTCTATAAGACCTTTAAGGACGCTCTGGCTCCCCTCTTGACTGAGGTATTCAATGAGTGTCTTTCCTCGGGTGCTCTGCCGAAGTCAATGAGGAGGTCTGCCCTGATCATCTTGTCAAAGGGTAAGGACCTTTGCATTGAGAATTGGCGTCCCATAGCGCTTCTCAATGCAGACAGGAAGGTTCTGGCAAAGGTGCTGTTTAATCGGCTGGTGAAATTTGCACCCCGACTCCTTTCAGAGGCCCAGCATTGCTCTGTTCCAGGTCGCAGCACATTTAGTGCTGTGCTCTGTGTCCGAGAGGCAGTGGAGCAGGGTAGGGCTGGTCACTGGAAGGGGTACATGCTGTCACTGGATCAGGCAAAAGCATTTGATTGGGTAAATCATGAGTACCTCTGGTTTGTCCTTCTGAGATATGGCCTGCCGGGGGGGTTTGTTGATTGGCTTAAGACCTTGTACGGTTGGGCAGAGAGTTTCCCGCTTGTGAACGGTTGGATTGGCAGCTCTTTTGAGGTTGGATCTGGTGTTCGCCAGGGTTGTCCCTTGAGCCCGCTGCTGTACGTGTTTGCGATTGACCCACTTCTTAGAAGGTGGAGCGTGGACCGTTGACCGGGATCGGGATGGACCGCGCAGCACCGAAAGCCACTCTGAAGGTGGTGGCGTATGCCGATGATGTCACCGTTTTTGTTTCCTCTCACGAGGAGGCAGGATGGCTTATGTCAGAGGTAGATTGCTACTCTGAGGCATCCGGGTCCAAGATCAACCGGGATAAGTGTGAGAGTCTCTGGCTGGAGGAGGAGATCCTGGTTTTGATCTCCCGGACAGCCTTCCAGGACCCAAAGTTTCTGCAAAAGTCCTTGGCCAGGAGGATTACCGCCCCAAAAAATTGGGACAGCAGGCTAGAGATCACCACTCAGAAGGTGAACCAATGGAAGGGTTGGTCTTTGACCCTAAGGGAAAGGGTTATATTGATCAAAACTTACCTGCTCCCTTTACTGATTTATCTGGGCAGTGTGTGCATCTTGCCAGAGTCTCTCTGGACTCGGGTCTACAGTTTGTTCTTTCAACTATTATGGGGGAATAGACTGAACCTGGTCAAGAGGGAGGTTACTTACCATACGAGGAGACTAGGAGGGTTGGGTATGGTCAACCCTGTGGTATTCCTTGTGGATACCTTCATTAAGATCAATATTGCAAACCTCTGGAAAGAGAGGGCTCCTCCGTGGGTATTCTCCTGTAGGGGATGGTTTCAGCCTTTCTTCCAGGAATGGGAGACAGGAGGGCAAGTGAAGGATCTTCGCACACCACATGGACATCTTCCAGCTTACGCTACCTTGGTTCTGAAGGTAATTCACCGGTGGGGTCTGGGAATGTGGGAGATCATCACTCTGCCAAGGAAACTCCTTGACAATAGGGTTCTGTTGACCCATTTCCAGAGGCCTCTGGCGCTCACGGACTGCCCAAGTCGGGATCTTGGTGTGGGTTTGCATCTTTTGAATTCTACCAGGATCCCCTCGAAGTTTTGGGACTTGGCTTGGCGCTGCTTCCATGGGAAACTGTGTGTGAGGGACAATCTGAAGTGTAGGAGCTCTGAGGACAGGAATTGTCCTCGGGAGCATTGTGGTACCGTGCTGGAAAGCATGGACCACTTCCTGCTTCGTTGTCACTTCAATACAGAGGTGTTCAACAGGGTGGGCTCCTCCATTGGCTGGTCTCGGCTGGCTGGTCTCTCCTATGCGGAATGGGCCTATGGAGCATTCGAAGACCTTGGTGGTCGGGACCGCTGCACCTTATTTCTAGTTAGCGCAGTGGTTAGGTATCACATGTGGAACGCACGGTGCTTAGTCTCAACGCAATAGAAAATCCTCCCAGTGGACGATGTGTTTAGGACCATACTCGGTGACCTGGTGAAGGTGCGATCTCTGGAGTATGAGAGACTGGGCACACGTAGGGCCACTCTCCTCTGGAGGGGCTTTTCTTTTAGTGTGCCCTAGTCTGGTCATCTCCTTTCCTGGTGGTGGGCTGATGCTGACTCTGTAGATTTTTGTTTTGTGTGATCAGTATACAGTGATGTAGGGCTGCAGGTGCCGAACTTGGGCTTTGTGATTTGTGTTTATTTTGTTTATTGCAGTGTTTTTCTGTATATATTTTATATAGAGTATAGATTTGGGTGTAGGTGTTAGGTTGGGTGGCGGGAAAAGGGGGGAGGTGGGTTTATCTTGTGGGACTATGGGACACCGGGGTGTTTGGGGGAAAAACTGGCACTGCCTGATCTGGCCTGTGGACGTTGGAAATGGATTGAGGCATGAGACGCAGGACCAGCTCTCAGGTCAGTGCGGGGGTTTAGAATGGTGGGTTTGAGTGTGGGGTGGTTAGTAGCTTAATATTGTATATGTTTGTATAGTTTGTGGTTATTTTATTTAAAATAAAATAAAAAATGTATGTATATAGTTTTTGTTTGCTATTGTTTATTTTATTTATTTGTTATTAGTTTGTTTGGTGACCGGACCAGAAGGTGTAAGTATTTAATGTCAGTTATTATTCTGTATATATAATATGAGTATGAGGAGAGAATGAGCGGCTGGACCAGTGTTCAGTATACGGATTATTTTCTGGTTTATATATTTGTTTTGTTTCTGTTACTATTATTGTTATGTTTTTCACTTTTATAATAAAAGATCTACAGAATGTAACTCAGGATCAGTACAGGATAAGTAATGTATGTACACAGTAACTGCACCTGCAGAATAGTGAGTGCAGCTCTGGGTTATAATACAGGATGTCACTCAGGATCAGTACAGGATAAGTAATGTAATGTATGTACACAGTGACTGCACCAGCAGAATAGTGAGTGCAGCTCTGGAGTGTAATACAGGATGTAACTCAGGATCAGTACAGGATAAGTAATGTAATGTATGTACACAGTGACTGCACCAGCAGAATAGTGAGTGCAGCTCTGGAGTATAATACAGGATGTAACTCAGGATCAGTACAGGATAAGTAATGTAATGTATGTACACAGTGACTGCACCTGCAGAATAGTGAGTGCAGCTCTGGAGTATAATACAGGATGTAACTCAGGATTAGTACAGGGTCAGTAATGTAATGTATGTACACAGTGACTGCACCAGCAGAATAGTGAGTGCAGCTCTGGGTTATAATACAGGATGTAACTCAGGATCAGTGCAGGATAAGTAATGTAATGTATGTACACAGTGACTGCACCAGCAGAATAGTGAGTGCAGCTCTGGAATATAATACAGGATGCAACTGAGGATCAGTACAGGATAAGTAATGTAATGTATGTACACAGTGACTGCACCAGCAGAATAGTGAGTGCAGCTCTGGGTTATAATACAGGATGTAACTCAGGATCAGTGCAGGATAAGTAATGTAATGTATGTACACAGTGACTCCACCCACAGAATAGTGAGTGCAGCTCTAGGTTATAATACAGGATGTAACTCAGGATCAGTGCAGGATAAGTAATGTAATGTATGTACACAGTAACTGCACCAGCAGAATAGTGAGTGCAGCTCTGGGTTATAATACAGGATGTAACTCAGGATCAGTGCAGGATAAGTAATGTAATGTATGTACACAGTGACTCCACCCACAGAATAGTGAGTGCAGCTCTGGGTTATAATACAGGATGTAACTCGGGATCAGTACAGGATAAGTAATGTAATGTATGTACACAGTAACTGCACCTGCAGAATAGTGAGTGCAGCTCTGGAGTATAATACAGGATGTAACTCAGGATCAGTACAGGATAAGTAATGTAATGTAATGTACACAGTGACTGCACCAGCAGAATAGTGAGTGCAGCTCTGGAGTATAATACAGGATGTAACTCAGTATCAGTACAGGATAAGTAATGTAATGTATGTACACAGTGACTGCACCAGCAAACTAGTGAGTGCAGCTCTGGAGTATAATACAGGATGTAACTCAGGATCAGTACAGGATAAGTAATGTAATGTATGTACACAGTGACTGCACCAGCAGAATAGTGAGTGCAGCTCTGGAGTATAATACATGATGTAACTCAGGATCAGTACAGGATAAGTAATGTAATGTATGTACACAGTGACTGCACCAGCAGAATAGTGAGTGCAGCTCTGGAGTATAATACAGGATGTAGCTCAGGATCAGTACAGGATAAGTAATGTAATGTATGTACACAGTGACTGCACCAGCAGAATAGTGAGCGCAGCTCTGGGGTATAATACAGGATGTAACTCAGGATCAGTGCAGGATAAGTAATGTAATGTATGTACACAGTGACTGCACCAGCAGAATAGTGAGTGCAGCTCTGGGTTATAATACAGGATGTAACTCAGGATCAGTGCAGGATAAGTAATGTAATGTATGTACACAGTGACTGCACCAGCAGAATAGTGAGTGCAGCTCTGGGGCATAATGCAGTTTTTTATAAGGTGCTATTTGTGTGTGTATGGGCCTCAATAGTGGGGTCTTCAAAGCATATTGGATCGGGGACAATGGGACTTGTGCACCTGCTTTAATCCTGTCTTTCGTCTTCATTCCATAGCCGGTTTTACAGGGGACGAGAACAGAACAGTTTTTCAAGTTTCTATGTTTAGCCGGCAGATGACGAAGACTGTCACATAAAAACAACAATACCCGGGCAGCGCAGCGCTGGGGATGGAGATATTTTCTGCGCCGTGAATGGGTGTGATGTACACAGGTGACGTCTGCAGACTCATCTCCAATGACCGCTGTCATTCACCATCACTAATAGAGTCAGACAAGCAGAGCAGCCGTTGTGCACGCTCCTCACCGCAACAATGGCTGCAGGTAATAATCCCAGGTAACCAGGAGACGACCGAAGCCCCTCGCCCTGCGCCGAAATGTGGGGAAGCAACCTCATCATCAATGGAGCGGACAGAAAAGACTGAAAGAGCAACTCCATAATATTATCCAATGGGTGATAAAGCAAGAAGCTCAGTCAGTATCACACAGGATAGGATTAGATACACAGCTCAGCAGACAGTAACACACAGGATAGGATTAGATACACAGCTCAGCAGACAGTATCACACATGATAGGATTAGATACACAGCTCAGCAGACAGTATCACACAGGATAGGATTAGATACACAGCTCAGCAGACAGTATCACACATGATAGGATTAGATACACAGCTCAGCAGACAGTATCACACATGATAGGATTAGATACACAGCTCAGCAGTCAGTATCACACAGGATAGGATTAGATACACAGCTCAGCAGACAGTATCACACATGATAGGATTAGATACACAGCTCAGCAGACAGTATCACACAGGATAGGATTAGATACACAGCTCAGCAGACAGTATCACACAGGATAGGATTAGATACACAGCTCAGCAGACAGTAACACACAGGATAGGATTAGATGCACAGCTCAGCAGCGCAGTATACAGATAATAGGATTAGATACACAGCTCAGCAGACAGTATCACACATGATAGGATTAGATACACAGTTCAGCAGACAGTAACACACAGGATAGGATTAGATACACAGCTCAGCAGACAGTAACACACAGGATAGGATTAGATACACAGCTCAGCAGACAGTATCACACATGATAGGATTAGATACACAGCTCAGCAGACAGTATCACACATGATAGGATTAGATACACAGCTCAGCAGATAGTATCACACATGATAGGATTAGATACACAGCTCAGCAGATAGTATGACACAGGATAGGATTAGATACTCAGCTCAGCAGATAGTATGACACAGGATAGGATTAGATACACAGCTCTGCAGACGTATCACACATGATAGGATTAGATACACAGCTCAGCAGACAGTATCACACAGGATAGGATTAGATACACAGCTCAGCAGACAGTATCACACAGGATAGGATTAGATACACAGCTCAGCAGAAGTATCACACAGGATAGGATTAGATACACAGCTCAGCAGTCAGTATCACACAGGATAGATTAGATACACAGCTCAGCAGACAGTATCACACAGGATAGGATTAGATACACAGCTCAGCAGATAGTATCACACAGATAGGATTAGATACACAGCTCAGCAGACAGTATCACACATGATAGGATTAGATACACAGCTCAGCAGACAGTATCATACATGATAGGATTAGATACACAGCTCACCAGAAGTATCACACATGCTAGGGTTAGATACACAGCTCTGCAGACAGTATCACACATGATAGATTAGATACACAGCTTAGCAGATAGTATCACACTTGATAGGATTATATACACAGTTCAGCAGATGTATCACACATGATAGGATTAGATACACAGCTCAGCAGACAGTATCACACATGATAGGATTAGATACACAGTTCAGCAGACAGTATCACAGAAGTAGGATTAGATACACAGCTCAGCAGACAGTATCTCAGGATAGGATTAGATACACAGTCAGCAGACAGTATCACACAGAATGGAATAGATACACAGCTCAGCAGAAAGTATCACATAAAATAGGATTAGATACTCGGCTCAGCAGTCAGTATCACACAGAATAGGATTAGATACTCAGCTCAGCAGACAGTATCACACAGAATAGGATTAGATACTCAGCTCAGCAGACAGTATCACACAGAATAGGATTAGATACACAGCTCAGCAGACAGTATCACACAGAATAGGATTAGATACTCAGCTCAGCAGTCAGTATCACACAGGATAGGATTAGATACACGCTCAGCAGACAGTATCACACAGAATAGGATTAGATACTCAGCTCAGCAGACAGTATCACACAGAATAGGATTAGATACTCAGCTCAGCAGACAGTATCACACAGGATAGGATTAGATACTCAGCTCAGCAGACAGTATCACACAGAATAGGATTAGATACTCAGCTCAGCAGACAGTATCACACAGAATAGGATTAGATACTCAGCTCAGCAGACAGTATCACACAGGATAGGATTAGATACTCAGCTCAGCAGACAGTATCACACAGAATAGGATTAGATACTCAGCTCAGCAGACAGTATCACACAGAATAGGATTAGATACTCAGCTCAGCAGACAGTATCTGAGGCGTCATCCCCATATCCGTGTACTGCTCCTTCTCCTCCATGCCCATTGACACATTGCTGTTGGGATTGATAAGTTGCGGAAATATAGCCAGTTCAGCTACATCGGGGCCTGGATATGGAAGGAGGCCCTTGCAGGGCAGATAATAATGATAATGATGATAATAATCGGAGCCCAATGCTCCAGAGGACCCATGGCCAGATTGCCCTCAGCATGTGCGGCGTGCTGGGCAAGTAGCGATCATGCAACTCCACTATCTACAAAAGAAAATGGCAGCGGAGCCGCAGGAACACATTTATTTTATCTTTGCTTTCTCAGTGACACAGGCGAGCGACTTGAAGACATCAGTATGCAGTGTGTAATTTAGAAAGTTGCTGGCGACGGAGAAAGAAGCGATGGAGAGGTGAGTGTGGGTTTTTTTTAAACACACTGGCGGGGAGGACAATGATGGGAGTGGGGAAAGGACAATGATTGGAGTGGGGAGAGGACAATGATGGGGAGAGGACATGATGAGTGTGGATAGGACAGTGATGGGAGTGGGGAGAGGACAATGATGGGGAGAGGACATGATGAGTGTGGATAGGACAGTGATGGGAGTGGGGAGATGACAATGAGGGATATGAGGCAGAGGACAATGATGAGGGTGGGGAATCAGGAAGAAGGGGAAGTTATAATGGATTTATGAACAGGGGAGGGTAAGAAGGATGTTAGATATGGATGTAAAATTAATTGTGTGGTGGAGAGAGTGCTAAGTCCCTGATAGCGTCCTCCCCATCCCACAATACATTATGACACTATCGGGGACTTAAAATTTTTTGGGGAGTAGGTGAGGAGGCGGTACAGTGCATAAGACACTTTGTAATTACAGTATATACTAGCGTATAAGCCGAGATTTTCAGCCCATTTTTTAAGTCTGAAAGTTCCCCTCTCGGCTTATATGCAAGTCATATACCAGGGTGTCGACGGGGGAGGGGGAGCGCGGGTGTCAGAGATCATACTTACCCCTTCCTGGCACGGTCTCTGCAGCCCCTGCTTCTCCCAGGGTCTCCGGCGCCTGTGTTCAGTCTTACGTGGTACCGCTCATTGAAGTCATGAATATGCGCATATTCATAACTTTAATGAGCGGTACCACGTGACCGCTGAAACCTGGAAGAGCAAAGGCGCTGAGACCATGGAAGAAGAGGGGCTGCAGACTACGTGCGCCAGGAGGGGGTGAGTATGACGGGGGAGGACGGGGAGCAGAGCAATATTCACCTGTCCCTGTTCCATCGTCGCTCTGTCCTCCACGTCCTCTGACTGTGATATTCAGGTCAGAGGGCGCGATGACGTGCTTAGTGCGCTCCCTCGGCTGAACGTCACTGCAGACGACCCAGAAGACAGAGCAGCAGCGGCGGTGGAACGGGGACAGGTGAATATCGCAGGTGCCAGGGGCCTGAGCCAGCTGCGACACCGGCTCCTGGCCCCCATAGCACGCTGGTGTCCCCGCCTGCTCAGGACACCGGCACCTTGCCCCCAGCGAAGAAAGGTGAGTATGTCATTTTTTTTTAAATTGCAGTAGCAGCAATATATGGGGGTATTTATCTATGGAGCATCTTGTTGGGCCACCATTAACCCTTGTGCAGTATTTTATGGGGGATATTTATCTATGGAGCATCTTTTGGGCCACTATTAACCCTTGTGCAGCATTTTATGGGGAATATTTATCTATGGAGCATCTTTTTGGACCACCATTAACCCTTGTGCAGCACCACCCTTATACATGAGTCAATAAGTTTTCCCAGTTTTTTGTGGCAAAATTAGGGGTCTCGGCTTATACACGGGTCGGCTTATACTCGAGTATATACGGTAATTGAAAGGCGGGAGAAGACTGTCAGGGACTTGTAATGTATTGGGAGGTGGCGGAGGATGCTCAGTACCTGATAGCGTCTTCTCCCCACCCCAAATTAATTTTCATGCTATCAAGGAATTATAATGAATGTGGGGAGGGCACAGGACAGGGACTAAGGCTTTGTGCACATGTTCAGAATTTTTAGCAGAAAATTCTGCTGAATATCCTAATTTGTTGGCAGGAAGAACATTGCATAAAATACATTTTTTCCAACATTTTTGCCATGCTTTTGTTGCGTATTTTCCCCCACTCATTAGTATGGGTGAAGTACGCAAGAATTTATAAACTGGAGATTTTATGCTTCAAAGAAAATATATGCAACGTGAATATGCGACTTCAGGTATCTCATTCACTTTGCTTGTGTTGGAAATCCTTCCATATTTTCCGTGTGCACAAAGCCTTAAGTTAATTGGGGAGAGTAACAGAAACTGAATAATTTATATTTATTGCGCAGCAGAAATTTTAGTTAATGGGGGAACAGTGCTGCTTATCACCTTATATTTTGATTGGTGAAAGCATATCTGTATGGTGGGGTACATATCTGTAGCCATTGCGCAGTGCCAGTGAGACAAATGTATGCATACAATGTATGTGACTGTTATTTTCAGGGCTGCGACGATCATTGTGACAAGATGAGTCGTGGCTGGGCGATGTTGACGTGAAGGTCTGACCAGATGGAGAAGAAACAGCAGAAAATGGCTGTAATCAGACGAGACGTCAGCGGTAAGTGCCTGGATGTAGATATTATTCTGTATCTGCACTGTGTGACTTGGGGTGATAATGTAATCTTTAAAATCCCTTAGGCTGCTGTCACGGGTGTGTCGCTGCGAAGATCGTCGCGATTGCACACCCTGACTTCTCACAGCTGAGTTTCTGGTGCTGGGTGTTTTTCGGCAGTGAGGGAGTTAATTCTTCCTCTCTCTGTGCTGGACTAGAACAGCCTCACTCAGCTGCAATTAATGTTGTGATAATTGGTTTCCTTCAAATACCTGCCTGTCTGCTGGGGAAGTGTCGGTGAAAGCATTCATGCAGACCAGCAGAGCGGATCGTTGTATGGTGAAGGCTGAAGTTAAGAGTACCTGTGTGGTCTTTTTCCCCTCCTCGCTTTATCATTTATCTCCGTACCCGTTGGTGTCCCCTCTGTTTCCTGTGGTGTGATTTTTGTATGCAAGGTGGATTTTAGTTTACCCCTTGTACTGTCTCGTTCGTTTATTACTGTGTTTAGGCATATACCTACCAGTCCCCGGTGTGTGATCAGGGTCCTTCTCAGGACTGGATCACTGAGGTTCAGGGATCCTCAGGAGGTAGGGATTACGCTGGCGGCCTGGACCTCTGTACCATCAACAGTACCTCCAGGTAGAGGGATTAGTCAGGACCCCAGCTTAGGGTCAGCATAGACCCCAAACCTCCTGTATGCAGTAACAGCGTGACATTTTCACCGACCCATAAAGATTTTCTCCAGTCACCATGGATTCAGTAGTCAGTCTAGCTCGGCAGTTGCAGAGTCTGTCCATGGAGCTGGCGGACGTTAAGTCCAAGGTTTTGTACCCCCCGGAGCAGGCCGGACCTGAACCTAAAGTAGCTCTCCCTGACAGATTCACTGGGGGGCGGGACAAGTTTTTTGCTTTCCGGGAGGCATGTAAATTGTACTTTCGGCTGAGACCCCGGTCATCTGGGAGTGAGGAACAAAGGGTGGGGATTGTCATCTCGCTCCTACAAGGAGACCCCCAATCTCGTTCGCTCTTCCCCGGGCTCCCCAGCTCTCCAGTCAGTGGATGGGTTTTTTACGGCTCTGGGTCTTGTGTATGATGACCCGGATCGGGTCTCCCTTGCTGAATCTAAGTTACGTAGGATCCAGCAGGGAGATCGTCCGGCAGAGGAATTCTGTTCGGAGTTCCGTAGATGGGCCACGGACACCCAGTGGAATGACCCGGCTCTTAGGAGCCAGTTTTGTCAAGGTTTATCTGACAAATTAAAGGATGTGCTGGCACAGTATGACCCTCCCACGTCACTGGAAGCCGCTATGGCCCTTGTTATTCGTATTGACAGACGTCTTCGGGAGAGGTGCGGGGCAATTTCGCCCCCTGTGATGACTCCACCTTCCTCAAGGGTCCCTTATATGGAGCTTCCCCTGGTCAGTCCAGAGGAGCCTATGCAATTAAGAGGGACATCATTCCGGGGGAGGGGATCGGTGGGGCGCCACAAAACAGGAGGTTGTTTCTTCTGTGGAAAAAAGGGACATTTTATTAGGGGGTGTCCATCCCGTCCTTTGCAGAGTGAGAAGTCGCCGGAAAACTATTGATCCCAGATTGTGTGGTGGACGGCAATCTGGGAGTAAGTATTTCGTCCCTAAGTTCGTCTCAGTTTCTCGTACCGGCGGAGGGTGGTGGGTGCGAGAACTGAGAGGATATCTGTTCTTCTGGATAGTGGTTCCGGGGCTAACCTGGTGGATGCTCGCTTTGCCCGGGTTCAAGGTATGCGACTGAGTGTGTTGACTAAACCCGTCCCCATATTCTCGATCGACGCCAGACCTCTCGGTCAGGGAAGTTTTTTGCAAGCAGTGCATAACATAGATCTTCAAGTGGGGGCGTTACATAAAGAACTGTTGTCTTGTTATGTGTTGGAGGGTCTTCCCACTCCTATAGTGCTGGGTCTTCCTTGGTTAACTAAGCATAACCCGGTTATTGATTGGCAATCCAGAGAGATAAGCCAGTGGAGTGAATTCTGTAATAAAAACTGTATGAATACGGTCATTGGGGCTGGTCGCTCCTAGGGCCTTACCTCCATTTCTGGTGGACTTTGAGGATGTATTCTCGGAGAAAGGGTGTCAAGAACTACCTCCTCATCGCGAGTATGACTGTTCTGTTAACCTGCTCCCTGGGGCCAAGTTACCGAAATCTAGGTTGTATAACCTTTCTGGTCCTGAGAGACAGGCCATGAAGGATTATATTTCAGAGAGTCTGGCTAAGGGGCATATTAGACCTTCATCTTCCCCGGTGGCCGCGGGGTTCTTCTTTGTGAAAAAAAAAAGATGGAGGCCTACGCCCTTGCCTGGATTTCCGTGAGCTTAATCGGATTATGGTTCGAGATCCGTATCCGCTCCCACTTATTCCCGATCTCTTCAATCAGATCGTGGGTGCCAAATGGTTCTCTAAGTTGGATCTCAGGGGGGCGTACAATCTGATTAGGATGAAGGAGGGGGATGAGTGGAAGACGGCGTTTAACACTCCGGAGGGGCATTATGAGAACCTTGTCATGCCATTTGGTCTGAGTATTGCCCCGGCGGTGTTTCAACACTTTGTAAATGACATCTTTCGCCACCTAATGGGACAATTTGTGGTCATATATCTGGATGATATCTTAATTTACTCGCCGGATCTTGTGTCTCATCAGGGGCATGTTAGGCAGGTGTTACAGATCTTGCGGGATAATAAACTGTACGCCAAATCTGAGAAGTGTGTGTATGCCGTACAGGAACTTCAGTTTTTAGGGTTCCTGGTGTCAGCATCCGGTTTTCGTATGGACCCTGGGAAAGTGCGGGCAGTTCTTGAGTGGGATCTGCCAGAGGATCTTAAGGCATTACAACGTTTCCTGGGGTTTGCTAACTACTACCGGAAGTTCATTCGTAATTTTTCGTCCATAGTTAAACCTCTCACAGACATGACTAAAAAAGGGACGGATTTTTCAAAGTGGTCTGACAAGGCTTGTCAAGCGTTTTCCTCTTTGAAAAAATGTTTTGCTTCAGCACCCATACTTATTCAACCTGATGCGTCACAGCCGTTCATTGTTGAGGTGGACGCCTCTGAGGTAGGGGTGGGAGCAGTATTGTCACAAGGTTCGTCCCCTGGTAAATGGCATCCGTGCGCCTTCTTCTCTAAAAAATTGTCGTCCGCTGAGAGGAATTATGATGTCGGCAATAGGGAACTCTTGGCCATTAAGTTGGCTTTTGAGGAGTGGCGTCATTTTTTGGAGGGGGCAGTCCACCCGGTCACCGTCATTACCGATCACAAAAACCTGCTATATTTAGAGTCCGCTAAACGTCTAAATCCCAGACAAGCTAGGTGGTCGTTGTTTTTTACCAGGTTTAATTTTGTCGTCACATATCGTCCTGGGTCAAAAAATGTTAAGGCGGATGCCTTATCTCGCTGTTTCCCAGGGGCTGGGAATACGGAGGACCCGTTCCGTTCCTTCAGGAGGGGGTGGTGGTCTCGGCAGTATGCTCTGAGCTTGAGGAGGAGGTATTGGAGGCTCAGGGGGACGCCCCTGTAGGACCTCCAGGGAGACTGTTTGTTCCAAATCAGTTGCGACAAAAGGTGATCGAGGCACACCATAATTCTGCTTTGGCAGGACACCCAGGGAGTAAAGCAACTGAGGATCTCCTCTCGCGCCGGTTTTGGTGGCCTAACTTACATAGGGAGGTGGTAACTTTTGTCGCGTCCTGTGAGGTTTGTGCACGCTCTAAGACCCCACATACCCGTCCGTCGGGGACTCTCTTACCTTTGAAGATCCCGGAGCGTCCGTGGACTCATCTGTCTATGGACTTCATTACGGACCTCCCGCCATCTTCGGGTAAAACAGTCATACTCGTTGTAGTGGACAGGTTCAGCAAGATGGCACATTTTATCGCTCTTCCTGCTCTTCCTAATGCTAAAACTCTTGCGCAGGTGTTTATTGGGGAGATTGTAAGGCTTCACGGGGTACCCTCCGATGTGGTGTCGGATCGGGGGTCTCAGTTTGTGTCCAAATTCTGGAGAGCATTTTGTACACGGCAGGGGATGCAGTTGTCATTTTCATCGGCTTTTCACCCGCAGACCAATGGTCAGACAGAGCGTCTGAACCAGAGCTTGGAGACATATCTCCGGTGTTTTGTGTCAGAGAACCAGGAGGACTGGGCTTCTTTCTTGCCTCTGGCGGAATTTGCTCTAAATAATAGGCGGAGCGAGTCCACTGGTAAGTCCCCGTTTTTTGGGGCATATGGTTTTCACCCCCAGTTTTGTACTTTCAATAGGGGGGGCTCTTCTGGGGTTCCTGAGGAGGAACGATTTTCGTCGTCACTTGCTTCTGTGTGGAGAGGAGTGCTGAATAATCTGAGTACTATGCGGAACCGATACAAACGTATGGCTGATAGGAGGAGAGTGTCTGGTCCGGACCTAAGTGTGAACGATCTGGTATGGTTGTCTACCAAAAATATAAAACTTAAGGTTCCCTCCTGGAAACTGGGTCCCTGGTTCATCGGGCCATACAAGATCAGTGCTATAATTAATCCGGTTGCATTCCGTCTTGACCTCCCTCCTACATTTAAAATTCATAATGTGTTCCACAGATCGTTGCTTAAGAGGTATGTGGCGCCGGTGATACCTTCACCTTTACCTCCTCCTCCTGTGGTGGTCAATGGTAACTTGGCGTTCCAGGTGTCGAGAGTCATCGATTCACGTCTGAATCGCCGGTCCCTTCAGTACCTTGTTCATTGGAGGGGGTATGGTCCTGAGGAGAGGACGTGGGTTTCTGCGTCGGATATTAACGCAGACCGATTGGTTCGGGCCTTCCATACTACTCACCCAGATAAACCCTGGCCCTGAGGGTCCAGAGGCCCCTCGTAGAAGGGGGGGTACTGTCACTGGTGTGTCGCTGCGAAGATCGTCGCGATTGCACACCCTGACTTCTGGTGCTGGGTGTTTTTCGGCAGTGAGGGAGTTAATTCTTCCTCTCTCTGTGCTGGACTAGACCAGCCTCACTCAGCTGCAATTAATGTTGTGATAATTGGTTTCCTTCAAATACCTGCCTGTCTGCTGGGGAAGTGTCGGTGAAAGCATTCATGCAGACCAGCAGAGCGGATCGTTGTATGGTGAAGGCTGAAGTTAAGAGTACCTGTGTGGTCTTTTTCCCCTCCTCGCTTTATCAT